>CM040917.1:2502500-2567500 GCA_023029165.1 Gobiocypris rarus
CAAGACTTTGAATGTAAGAGCTTGCAACTTTTCTTGCTCGAGGGGGAAGAAACATGAAACGAGCTTAAAATTTCAGTTTCACACTCGAAACAACCGAGCAGTCAAATCAAACGAGCGCTTTTGAAGTCCACATCGCATTTTTCCCTAATGAAACTGTAATGCACATTATTTCATCAAATGCATCATTAGTCCGGCTGGTTTTTCCTCAAACACGCACTGGCAGCGGCGTCTGTCTGCTGATCTGCATCCTTTCTTACTGTAATCTGCATATTTTTGAGTCATAATAATCAGGGGCTCGTTATCTCCTCATTTTCGATTTGAAGTCACCAGATCAAGTGCACATTAATTACTGACACTCATTACATCACTCATTTCTATGTTGAGACTTTCCCTTCCCAAAAACTCCCGCGGTTCAGTCTGGCACCAGACATCATGTTTCCTCTATTAATGTGGATTAATAATTCATCCATGCTGTCGCTCTGTGGCTACTCTCACCTATTGACCGATATATGGGTCAATTTCATGAAGAAAAGATGGGTTCATTTTTCACCGTAAAAAAACCAGGCATAACATTATGACCCCGATTAACTCTGATTATCTCTTCATCACGGCTCCTGTTAGTGGGTGGGATATATTAGGCAGCAAGTGAACATTTTGTCCTCAGAGTTGATGTGTTAGAAGCAGGAAAAATGGGCAAGCGTAAGGATTTGAGCGAGTTTGACAAGGGCCAGATTGTGATGGCTAGACGACTGGGTCAGAGCATCTCCAAAACTGCAGCTCTTGTGGGGTGTTCCCGGTCTGCAGTGGTCAGGATCTATCAAAAGTGCTCCAAGGAAGGAACAGTGGAGAACCGGCCACAGGGTCATGGGCGGCCCAGGCTCATTGATGCACGTGTGGAGCGAAGGCTGGCCCGTGTGGTCGATCAAACAGGCGAGCTACTGGAGCTCAAACTGCTCAAGAAGTTAATGCTGGTTCTGATAGAAAGGTGTCAGAATACACAGAGCATCGCAGTTTGTTGTGTATGACCAGTCAGGGTGCCCATGCTGACCCCTGACCCCGCCGAAAGCACCAACAGTGGCAAGTGAGCATCAGAACTGGACCACGGAGCAATGGAAGAAGGTGGCCTGGTCTGATGATCACGTGTTCTTTTACATCACGTGGATGGCCGGGTGCGTGTGCGTGGCTTACCTGGGGAACACATGGCCCCAGGATGCACTATGAGAAGAAAGCGAGCCGGAGGCAGTGTGATGCTTTGGGCAATGTTCTGCTGGAAACCTTGGGTCCTGCCATCCATGTGGATGTTCCTTTGACACGTCCCACCTACCTAAGCATTGTTGCAGACCATCTACAGCCTTTCATGGAAACGGTATTCCCTGGTGGCTGTGGCTCTTCCAGCAGGATAATGCTCCTGACACAAAGCACAAATGCTTCAGGAATGGTTTGTGGAGCACAACAATGAGTTTGAGGCGTTGACTTGGCCAAATTCCCAGATCTCAATCCAATCGAGCATCTGTGGGATGTGCTGAACAAACAAGTCCGATCCATGGAGGCCCCATCTCGCAACTTACAGGACTTAAAGGATCTGCTGCTAATACCATGGTGCCAGACACCACAGCACACCTTCAGGGGTCTAGTGGAGTCCATGCCTCGACGGGTCAGGGCTGTTTTTGCAGGTAAAAGGGGCCGACACAGTATAAGGTCATAATGTTATGCCTGATCGGTGTATATATATAAATGTAAAAAATACTACATCATTTATTAATATTTCGTTTCTCGTTTTTGCATGTATCCATAAATTCTTTGTGTAACAGCCTGGCTACCAAAAATATGTCCTACAATTTGCCATGTTATATCACAAATTAAGCAATTGACGCAATATGCTTTAATATAAGTATAAATTACCGATAATCTAGCATTACAAAAGTCTAGTTAATTTGCCCTCACCTACTTTATCTAAATAATGTCTTGTAGTTTTCATTTTCATCTTCTATGCTAATCTATAAGTATGCATTACAGATGAGCAAGTAAAGGGCCGGTCTATTTAAATATCATTAGTGTGATGGAGTGTCTTCGGTTGACCTTGCTGAGAAATCTTCCAAAGCTCAACTCAATATCAGCATCAGAAGACATCTGCAAAATTATGCTTATTATCATCATTTTACCGTGAACTACCACTTCATATGAGACAGATATATTTTAAGGCAGATAGTCCAGCACAGAGCTCATTTTACATCATCTGAATGATAATGAACTGCGAAAAGCTTTTATTCACTGCACTGATTCCTTTCCCAACTAGACCAGAAAACAACGACCCGTGCCCTTCTGTAGAGCTCAAACACACTGGATAATGGGGCGGTCAAGCATGTTTAACAGGGCAGATCAATTCAAACCGCATAGTGTGACTGCCGGTGGCGAGCCAATCACAACAACAGCGTGCCGGTCCTCGTGTGTAATGAACTCAGTGGGTCAGCAAGTTCCTCTTCCTCACAAACGCTCTCAGTCTTACAGTCTTGGTTTTTTGAGACAAACCTGTGCATCTTTTCCACTGGAAGTTGCATATTATTATTATATTATATCCGAATGCATGGAGTTGCAATTAGGGATGCATGATATATATCGGCCAACATATTGGTCTCAGTCGATATATGTTCATTTTAAATGTAATCGCTATCGGTATATTCGCTATATTCATCTGAGACACTTCAGATCCTCATGATGGGTTTGAATGGCTTGAAATATGATTGGAATCACTTTAAAAAGGAAAATACAGCGCACACATATCGGCTACATAAAACTATAATTGTGTGTTTGGGACACGGCTTTTGTTTTCGTAATCACGCTCTCAGAAATTATATTAAAATTTGGATTTAGATTTATCTGCCAATAAATCGGTTATCGGTATCAGCCAAAATGTTCATTCCGATGCATCCCTCGTTGCAATATGCATCAAACGGATGGTTTGTTATTGTAACCTAAAAACACTAAACATGGTTTTAGTTTAGAAATAAAGCATATAAATATTACATGAAGAACTTAAACCTAAAAAAACTTGAATTGGCAATTAACTGAAATAAAGTTGATGTATATAAACTAATAAAAAAATGCCAAAACCACAAAACAAAACAAAAAACCTAATAAAGATATGATAATATTAAAGTGACCCTATTTTTAAAGGTGGCTCATTTAGTTTTGGCGTCTCCTAATATAGCTTTACATGCATCAAAGGTCAAAACCTCTTTAATTTCCTCATAACATCCATTGCACATCACCTCGTTTCTCAAAGAAAACGGCTCGTTTGAAGACTCTCTAAGCCCCTCCTTTCTGAGAGCCTCCTCTACTCTGATTGGTCAGATGGCCCAGTCTGCTGTGATTGGTCGACTGCTTGCAGCACGTGTCAGAAACCACTGATGGATTTCAGCTCTTCCTCTTCCAGTGTGGCTACTTTTTGCCTCAATCTGAATGAATTCATTCCGAACGTAATGTTTACTAAACGAACACTAAATAAAGCGATCGGCCGGTGTGTCTTCTGAGCGGATGAATCTTCTGTCATGCAAACTGTATGAATATGTGAGTTTCCTGCTGTTGTTGCATACTAACCATCGTCCTTTTCTTTGTTTTAAAAAAACAGACTTAATATTTTTCGGGTCATTTTGCCGAGCTGCTTATATTTATCAAACAGTAAAAACGGCCATTCCCATCTGTGGATGAGAATCCGAAACAAGGATTGGTGGGACATTTTACAGCCAATGAGAGGAAAGAGAATTTCAGAAGGACAGGACACTCATTTATGACACAGGAAGAACAGCCCGTTCTGCGTCATACGTCATTATTAGGGCTGGGTATTGACACAAATTTCACGATTCAATTCGATTTCGATTCAAAAGCTTGCAATTCGATTCGGATTCGATTTGATTCAATACGGTCAAAATACCAGCGGGATCATATATATATATATATAGATTCCTCATTAGTGCCTGTGCGGATTGGTCGAATGAGGCATCTATGAAATATATCTATGACCGTGCCGGTATTTTGACCTTATTCGCCGGAAGTAATGGCGATGGGTAATACTAGATGAGATGTGTCTGATATGAGGTAAAAAAATAACATAAATACATAATCAACATAAACAACACGGACTTGTACAACTACAGTGTTTGTGGGCGGAGCAAAGTAGACACTGTTTAGCCAATGAAGACCGCAGGCTGGCATTATGCAAATGTGATACATTGTTACGTATGTTTGTACGACTGGAATTACTGACGACTCATTTCGGCAGTTCAGTATTGATTCGTCTTTTTGAAGACAATAGCTTAATTTGATCTTTAAACCTCTGCTTTGCTTTCACAAACTGCTCAACTACACACTGCATGAAAGGTAATATTCGAAAAAAGGCATAATAGGGGCACTTTAATGAATAATAAGAACAGAAGTGACATAACCCCGCTGATGCTGAGAGCTAGCAGGTGTTTGTCAGGGCAGCACCTGTGCACACCATGATTTGAATGCCACAGCCACGACACAATTACATCCATACTGACCACAGGGTAAACACAACTCTCTGAGAACGACTCAACGAGGACGGGACGAAACACGTCTGCGCTCCACCCAGCTGTGCTTTCATCCGTTCACACACCCAACCTCATCTAGATCACACGCCTCTCTCTGATGCACACTAGGGCTGGGAATCCATACATCTTTACGGTCTGAT
This sequence comes from Gobiocypris rarus, assembly GCA_023029165.1. Taxonomy (NCBI): domain Eukaryota; kingdom Metazoa; phylum Chordata; class Actinopteri; order Cypriniformes; family Gobionidae; genus Gobiocypris; species Gobiocypris rarus. The sequence goes on from CM040917.1 coordinate 2,507,212, forward strand.
TCATTTTCTGGAACACAACTATTACATGAATATTAACATATTTTTAATAAAATATGCCATCACTCAATGATAATTTGATGCAGCTTCAGCGATTTGAGTGAAAGATTCATCAGACTGATTCATAAAGTGACTCCTAAGTTCATGAGTCTCTGGACTGGTCATTAAAAGGACCGGCTCACAAGAGTCATTTGTTTAGGAATTGGACTACACTGGTTGAGCTGTATGTTTTTGATTCATTAAAAAGAACCAACTCAAAAGAATCATTTGGGAATTGGACTATACTGGTTGAGCAGAATGGTTTTGATTCATTAAAAAAAAACAATAAAAGAGTAATTTGTTTGGGAATTGGACTACACTGGTTGAGCGTCATGTTTTTGATTCACTTAACTTAACCAACTCAAAAGAGTAATTTGTTTGGGAATTGGACTACACTGGTTGAGCTGTATGTTTTTGATTCACTTAACTTAACCAAATCAAAAGAGTCATTTGTTTGGGAATTGGACTACACTGGTTGAGCGTTATGTTTTTGATTCACTTAACTTAACCAACTCAAAAGAGTCATTTGTTTGGGAATTGGACTACATTTGTTACACTGTGTATTTTTGATTCACTTAACTTAACCAAATCAAAAGAGTCATTTGTTTGGGAATTGGACTACACTGATTGAGTGAGCGGTATGTTTTTGATTCACTTAATAGAGCCAATTCAAAGGAGTCATTTGTTTAGGAATTGGACTACATTTGTTACACTGTATATTTTTGATTCACTTAACTTAACCAAATCAAAAGAGTCATTTGTTTGGGAATTGGACTACACTGATTGAGTGAGCGGTATGTTTTTGATTCACTTAATAGAGCCAATTCAAAAAAGTCATTTGTTTAGGAATTGGATTACAGTCTTATTGCCTGTATCCACTTTTGTCTCCTTAAACGCTCTCTTTTTGGGTTGACAGCTTATAAAAACGTAGTTCTGTGTTTTTTAGCTTGTTTGCTGTACACCCTGTCACATATCAGCTTTTAGACATTGTTCTGTTTTTTGTAATAATTCAGAAATTACAAGGTGACCGCTTCACGCAATACAAAGTCAATAGAGAGCATTGGATTGCTCCCCCCCCCACCGTGGGCGTGGCCTAAATGCACTCTGTCTCTATTCCAGAAGGTGGCGATGTCTGATACACAATGATGAAGTGACGTTTCACTCATAGTTACCGCAGGCAGAAAACAAAAGAATAGGAAGAGTCATCAGCAAAATCTAAAATGTAAGAACTGAACGCAATCAAATATTAGTGTCACTGATGGTGGATCTGGGGAGACGCTGTCAGTCATCAAAATATTGTTGAAAATTATGGTTTTGCGAATATATTTAAGATGAATGTCCTGGAAATGAGCTCTGACGAGGACAGTGATGATGGTATAAAACATCTGCTCAAACTGAACCCCTTCCAAGCTCCGAAAGATAACAAAATATGCTTTATTTTATTCTTCTGTAATTGTTACTCTAATATCAGAAGCGTTTTATATTATCACGACAGGTAGCCTGGAAATCTAGACGCACCCTAGCGGCAGCTAATCTAATTTGCCGTGAGTGTAGTCTAGCAACTCTCCGTTGGCTCGCGAGCTGGAAAAACCCAACTGTGGTCAGGCCAATCACATGGTGTATAGAGTCGGTGGGCGGGCTTAACATAATGTCAGCAGGGTTGCTGTGGTTCCGCGTGCTGCTTAAAAACAAAGAAGCAGGCGAACAGCGTCTTTCCAATCGGCTTTGGCCGCGACTCTGGGAGACTTGTTGAAAGCCCCTGTTTCAGCAGCCGTCAGTTCTCACCACAGTTTTGAAAAATGCTATAAAAGTGAGCAGGGTTTAGCGGCGGAGTTTAAGGGGAGCGAGGGGAGACTGACAGCACATCAACAGCTTCGGATTCACAGTTTTATTTTGTTCTCATTAAAAGCATCAAAGCTTCCCACAAATGCATTGTGCAAATTACCATTAAGGCAACACAATATACACATAGCTCACCGCTACACAAATACACATATATATCCTGTGACAGCTATAATTCAATGCACAGCCATTCGCAATTTGTTCTCTGCATCAAAAGTATACGAACACACAGTTGCATAACTTTGATCACTTTTGAGGCTTATTTTGTGGAGTTGTATAAGCCGTTTGGTCGGTTAAATGGCCGTAAGAGCGGTTACACTCACAGTGTGGATGAATCGTGTTTGTGTGAAGACTCAGGATTTATTGAAGAGAACGTGGGCAACGCAGACACTCATACAAAGCGTTTGTGATCCATTAATGCATCTCTCATTACTGTATGCCATCTCACTGTTGGAAACGCCAGTCAGAGGAAAATGCCTATCATCTCACACTATCATGAATAATTAAGTGTGTGCGGTCATGAATTAAGCAACGCGTCTTCTCATTGGATAAAGACACGCAGTCTCATGAATAATTATGAGACACTGATGAGTCATCGCTGTACTATAGTAGGAGAAAGCGTCACAACCTATGACCTTTACATGAAGACGAATTTCAACCAGGAAGTTGAAAATAGAGCAAAAAGGTTTCAAATTAACTAGTTTTCTCCTACATTCAAAACTAACCGATGTTAACATTGTCTCCCATGATGTTCAACACTTCTGTTAAAATCTCAGAGCATTTGGTTTAGGGTTTCATGACCCTTTAAGCTTTTCTTTGAGAAGAGAACAAAGAACGGCACTGAAGTCATTCTTAAGAAAGGTTCGGAGTTTCTCCGACCGGATACGGTGAACGTTTAATCTATCATCTAGCTCCGCTTCGCCTTCTTCGTTGCTCTGGTTGGTTGTAGCGCTTTTGAAAGACCGTTTATCCCGCCCCTCGGATTGAGCCCTGCCAACGGTGAGTTCCCAGACCCAACATCTTGATACGGATCTGGCTTGTCAGGCTTGATCTGGCGCTCTGACGTATATCGAATGCTTGGTCTTTTTTTAAACTGTATTTGAAGGGGCCGCAAGGCAGACTGACTACAAGTAGGGTATAAGTTAACCTCATGAAATCGTTTAAATGTGAAAGTAAGAATGAATGGCATTCCCACTGAAAAACAAGCAGTCTAGCGCCTATAAAATAGTGTTGCACGCCTTCTTAAAGGAACACTCCACCGTTTTTAGAAATAGGGCTTATTCAACATCTTTCCTACATTTAGATATGCGGGCAAATGCATTTTTGTCTCAGTGCATGCATTGTTTTAGTTTGGCAGCGTCGCCGCTAGCTTAGCTTAGCATAATGAATGGAATCCTATGTTGCCAGCTAGCATGTCCTGAGTAAAAGTTATCCAAAAAAACCCCCCCACCTAATTACTTCTTGTGGCCTGCGTATTCTAGCAGTACAAATAGCGATGCAGATTAAGACTAGGCGATTTCTAGGCAGATATTGACTCGGGACTATATTATGGGGAAGCACCGGCGAAGCACTGCTACTGTCGCGTTCACACGCCGCCCGGCGAGGCGTCAAAGTGGCGGAAGTCATTCATTCTCAATGGGATTCCGGCGGCGAGCTCCGGCGAGCGGCGTGGCGCGTCTTGGGCGATTTGGGCGTCGAGGAGAGTTGAAATCAAGTCAACTTTATGGTAATGAGCTACGACGCGATGCGGCGGCAACCAATGGGAATGTAGAAGTGCTCCGCTTGAAATGATTCCAGAGAACGCAGTGCTGGAAACTTTGGTTCCGACCACATTAGTTCCCAAGCAAAATTGAAGAGATCATTGCGGTAGCGTGTTTCCCTATCATTTACGATGTGTCCCTGTTTGCGTACAGGGACACAAAAAAAAAAAAAAAAAAGCCTTTTTTCAGCGGGAATGCAATTAATTTGCTAAAAACAACACCGATTTGACCAATTGCATTAATGCTGCACCTAAACCAGGACAGTTATTGTAAAGTAGGTTGCACACAAATTAATGTTAATGTTAAAGACGAAGGCTAGCACCTATAATCTGCATGTTGAAATTAGACTAGCACTTCCATGAACACAAATGGCTTTTAAATGGTTTATTTCATTATCAAATACGCAACTATAATTGTTAAGTTAACTTTCACATTTAATTTATTTCATGAGGTTATCTTATACGGGTATACCCTGCTGTGGTCAGTCTGCACAACAAATGGCGATTTTTAAATGCGAACATGGATTGTTTGCTTTATGCGCCGCTTTAAATACAGTTTAAAATAAGACCAAGCATTCGAACTACGTCAGAGCGCAAGCGCGTCCACAAATCTTTCTACAGCGTCGGTGGCAGGCGGCCAGAGCGGTTTGGCAGCTCGCGGCGTGTGAGCAACACAGCTACTGTAGAGATATCACGCAACACATGAAATCCTCAAACTTCCTCAAATGAAATCCTCAAACTTCCTCAAATCCTCAAAAATACCGGTATGTTGTGCATGTGTTGCGTGATATCTCTGTCCCCATAATATAGTCCAGAGTCAATATCTGCCTAGGAAATCGCCTAGTCTTAATCTGCATCGCTATTTGTACTTGTTGTGAATACGCAGGCCACAAGAAGTAATTAGGTGAGGGGGTTTTTTGGATCACTTTTACTCGGGACATGCTAGCTGGCAACATAGGATTCCATTCATTATGCTAAGCTAAGCTAGCGGCGACCCTGCCAAACTAAAACAATGCATGCACTGAGACAAAAATGCATTTGCCCAAATATCTAAATGTAGGAAAGATGTTAATAAGCCCTATTTCTAAAAACGGTGGAGTGTTCCTTTAACTAATTTCACATCACTATATATGATCACGTCGTAAATGATACGGAAACCCACACAGCAATGATCAACCTCTCCTCCATTTGCTTGGGAACGGATGTGGTCGGATCCAGAGTTTACAGGACTGCGTTCTCTGGGATCCTCTCAAGCGGAGCACTTCTACATTCCCATTGGTTGCCTCCGAACCGCGTCATAGCTCATTACCATAAAGTTGTCCTGATTTCAACTCTCATACTACAGTACCATTAATAACCGCATCCATGAACATGATTCCTGCCCGAGTCTGATCCCAATGTAAGGTGAAGACCACATGTCCCAAGATTCTGCGCTCAAGCTACGCCTTTGTTTTGAATAGGCGACCTCTAGCGGACGGAAAAGTTACATAGTGCAGCTTTAAACGAGGCGGGTGTAAATGTTTGGCTTCATGTAAATGGAATCTACTCCCTATGGGAGGACCCACCCACTTTTTTTTGGCTTCCGACTCCCATGGAAATCATGGATAATTTAAGTTAATTCAAAATTATGCGAGCTGATGGCTTCAAGTAGCTCACATTAGGCCTGTCTTTAAAGGTTTATAAGTTGTAGTTAAAAATTAATCCCCCTGTGGGGAAAATGAATGGGATTTTACTTCCGGAACCCGACTGAACACACACAATGATGGACAGGCTGAACGAGAATTGTGTGATGATGTGCCATATATATATATATATATATATATATCCAGTACACGCCTGAGCGTCCCTGTGCATCCGTCTCATGACCAATGCTTTGTTTGATAAACACAAGGAGGTTTCCAATAAAACTGACACTCCACATTTCCACATGGATCGCTGACTTCCTCAACACTAACCATGAATAATGGAAACGCACAAGCCTCGCGGGAGAGGGCGACGCGTCGAGGGTCGCGTGCCGCAGGTGTCTGCATCCCTGTCATGACATTTCGCTTAAAATAGGATGCTGCGCGTCCTCGCAACGCATCGCCCCACCGTGCGCGCGCCTCCGGGGGATGCGTTCGCTAGGTGCCTGTCCGCGTCTTAACGGAGGAATGACAGAAAATCAACATCGATCCGGTGCGGGATCAGCTCGGAGCTCCTCGCGCCGGCTTATGGGTGTGGAGGGTGTCATGCACGAGCCGGGCTGAACCTGCACGCACACATATAGAAACACACATCGCGTTTAAAGTGATGGGTGACCATCGCTAAGCACGCAGTCTCGCGCCCGTCACCTCCATCACGATCACTAAATCGCCGCATTTCATCGCACACGGTGATGCGGATGCGCGCGCGTCATGTTTACCTCTCAGCCATGGTGCCTCTTGTTCCCGCTTTAACGCGCAGTGAGAGTAATCCACAGGACGCCAGTCATGGTGAGAGAGGCTCCGCCGCCGCCGCAGTGAAAGCGAATGAGCGAGTCTCCGGAGCACGCGCTGTCCGCCCGCGTCTCCGTCACCAGCGACAACCTGACGTCATTTTGCGCTTCTCGCAGGGAGGCTGGAGAGGGCAGGTTACCATGGCAACTCGAGAACGCCGGCGCGCATCTCGAACTGTATGGAATCAAGCAAAATAGAAAGAATATCTATCTATCTATCTATCTATCTATCTATCTATCTATCTATCTATCTATCTATCTATCTATCTATCTATCTATCTATCTATCTATCTATCTATCTATCTATCTATCTATCTATCTATCTCTCTGAATATCTATCTATCGTTCTATCTATCTATCTATCTATCTATCTATCTATCTATCTATCTATCTATCTATCTATCTATCTATCTATCTATCTATCTATCTATCGTTCTATCTATCTATCTATCTATCTATCTATCTATCTATCTATCTATCTATCGTTCTATCGTTCTATCTATCTATCTATCTATCTATCTATCTATCTATCTATCTATCTATCTATCTATCTATCTATCTATCTATCTATCTATCTATCGTCTCCATCCATCTATCTATCTATCTATCTATCTATCTATCTATCTATCTATCTATCTATCTATCTATCTATCTATCTATCTATCTATCTATCTATCTATCTATCTATCTATCGTCTCCATCCATCTATCTATCGTTCTATCTATCTATCTATCTATCTATCTATCTATCTATCTATCTATCTGTCTATCTGTCTGTCTATCTATCATCTATCTATCTATCTATCTATCTATCTATCTATCTATCTATCTATCTATCTATCTATCTATTTATCTATCTATCTATCTATCTGTCTGTCTATCTATCTATCTATCTATCTATCTATCTATCTATCTATCTATCTATCTATCTATCTATCTATCTATCTATCTATCTATCTATCTATCTATCTATCTATCTATCTGTCGATCTATCTATCTGTCGATCTATCTATCTGTCGATCTATCTATCTGTCGATCTATCTATCTATCTATCTATCTATCTATCTATCTATCTATCTATCTATCTATCTATCTATCTATCTATCTATCTATCTATCTATCTGTCTGTCTGTCTGTCTGTCTATCTATCTATCTATCTGTCTGTCTGTCTGTCTGTCTGTCTGTCTATCTATCTATCTATCTGTCTATCTATCTATCTGTCTGTCTGTCTATCTATCTATCTGTCTGTCTATCTATCTATCTATCTATCTATCTATCTATCTATCTATCTATCTGTCTGTCTGTCTATCGTTCTATCTTGCATTACATTAGATAATATTAAAGCAAATGGCATTTATTTTAATATAGCAAACTATTTAAAAAAGTAAACAAATATAGTGTTCAGAAAGTCTAATAACTCAATCTTTGAACTTTTAGTCCACAGACTTTCTTCATGTCACTGATCCATTTTAAAATAAAAACTTTGTTTTTTATAATTTCCTTGAATTAACGTCTGCCAGTGTAAATCTTATTGCCATTGTGCATGACAACTTGCCCTGCCTAATCATTAAATACAAGACAGCGCCATCTGGCGTTTACCCTGAAGTACAATCAAATGCGTCACTGCTTTTATTATAATAAATGTGACAATCGAGCAAAATCTTATGATGTTTATCAGAGCTCGTAAACACAAACACTAACGCGTTTTAACGTAAAACAACGGCGTTTTCGCTCTCAGAAAGGCGGAACCGATGCGCGTGGCGTTTGTTTCCTCCGGACACAGAGACAGCTGGACCTCTGCAAAATATAAACATAACAGACATTACAATGCATTGGGGTTTTATTGTAAATAAACCAGCTATGAGGTTTGTCAACAGGCTGTTTAGTGCTAAATGGAGGAGGCTGTCCTCTTACACACAAGGGCAGAGTCCAGAAGCAAGAATCCGAGAGTATTTCTACTATATCGATCATCAAGGACAGGTACACCTCTGAGAAGATGCTGTTATACTGATGACATTGATGCAGTTCATGATTTATTTTCTCTCTCGTCAAGCTCTTTCTGGATGACACCAAGGTGAAGAACTTTGTCACCTGTTTCAAAGGTATTTCTACTTCTGTATCAACAATATATACTTATATATTTGTAAAGTGGAGGTTTAATATAAACATATCTAATACTATGTTGTGTAAAATGTTCTTCTGGAATATGTGGTCTGTATTACATTAATATAAACCTCTTACACAGTGACTGACTTACAGCTCAATAGGGTTTAATCCTCTTTTACTGTACTTGCTCTTACTGTGGCGTAACATGTATTGTTATTATTATTGATAGATACATATATTTTGTTGACTTGTGTATATAATCCCAGATATTTCCAAGAGTGTTAAAATCCAGCTGGATATAAACGGGAATAAATTTTAACCAGGACACGGACCGTGTGTCGCCTATCCATGACATCATATCCGCATTATATGTTATTGTGTAGTAACCATGGCAACACTAGCGCCGCTTTAATATCTGCTGTGTTTATTAGACACTGTTTGGATCATTGATGGACAGAAACTCATCATTGTTCTCCAGCTCAACACAATTAGTCTTATTGTTTAAATCTGCTGTTCTGGATTTACTGCCTAATATGATCTCTCACTGCAGTGTGATCTAGTGTCTCATAGTAGCGCCGAGCCAACGCACAGAGAATCATTAAAACTTCACTTTAACTTACTCACATGTGTGTGATATGATAAATCAGTGCTGCGTTACCACACACACACACGAGCGGAAGAAGCGGAAGCGTCTGACAGAATAAAAAATCCACCAAATCAATCCATCAAGACACGACTTTGTTTTGAATAAGCGACAAAAAATTACATATTGTTGCTTTAAGTCAAATAACTCTGAAAAGCTCAAAATTTGAGGGTTTTACTCAGAGAAACATTTTTAGCATTTTGCTTGCATGGTTAGCATTTTTTTATCATGTGGTTAGCATTCTGTTAGCATTATTTAACATGTTTATTATGTTTAAACAAGTTTGACAGCATGATCAGCACTTTGCTAACATATTGCTAATATGATTAGATTTTTTGTTAGCATGCTCCTAACACAATTTAGCATTTGTTGCTAACTATTATTTTTACACGTGGCTTTTATGATATAACTTTTCTAACAAGTTGTTAGCGTGGTTTTGTTGAAAACATGCTGTTAGCATTAGTAACTTTTTACTAATATGATTTAACACACTGTTAACATGTTTTACATTTTGTTAGCATGATTAACATATTGATAACATGTTTTACTAATATGAATTAACATGTTCCTAGCATGTTTTAGGACGTTGCTAGCATGATTATCATGTTTTGCATTGGTGGTAGCATGTTGTTAACATGTTAGCATTATTAACATGTTGTTAGTATTTTTTAAACATTTTTTATATTAATTGGCATGTTTTAACATGTTTATAACATGATTAGCATGTTCTCACACATTACTATCATGTTTCAGCATTTTGTTAGCATGATTAGCATTTTTTATCATTAGCATGATTTAGTATGTTGCTTACGTTTTAACAAGTTTGACAACATAATCAGCATTTTGCTAGCATATTTTGCTAACATGATTAGCATTTTTTAGCATGTTTCTAACACAGTTTAGCTTTTGTTCTTAACTATTATTTTAACATGTTGCTAATATAATATAACTTTAATAACAAGTTTGACAACACGATTAGCATGTTGATAGCATGATCTAACATGTTGACATGATTTAACATGCTGATAGCATGTTTTGTTGCTAACATGCTGTTAGCATTAGTAACTTTTCACTAATTTGATTTAAAACACTGTTACATGTTTTACATTTTGCTAGCATTTTTAGCATATTGCTATCATGTTTTGATAATATGAGTTAACACATTCCTAGCATGTTTTAGGACGTTGATAGCATGATTATCATGTTTTGCATGGGGGTAGCATGTTGTTAACATGTTGCTAGCATATTTTTAACAGATCGTTAGCATGAATTAGCATGTTGGTAGCATTAATTAGCATGTTTCCCCATTCATTTTCTCATTAGGCATTGCAAAAAAGTATTAAATAAAGAGTTTGAATCAAACCAACCAGCTCTGAGTTTAATTGCAACATTACAGGGAAGAAAATGTGTGGGATTTTACAACTCTTTCTGTCTGTTCTCTCTTAGACCAGCACTTCTTAGTTTTCTTCTTCAATCGTCTGAAATCTAACCAGAGTGGCCGTTATGAACAGGACTTCCCCTTCCTCTCGCTCTGCGGACGTGAACGCAACTTCCTGCGCTGTGACGACCAGCCCATTGTATTCACACACCTGTTATCAGAGGCGGGGCAAGAGGAGCGTCTGTCATACTGTGGAGGCGGAGCTAAACTGACCGTTCCGTTCCGCCCAGAGTCTCTCTTCATGCAGCCGGACAGCGGCAGACTGTACCATCCTGGACCCGGCGGGGAGGGGTGGGGTTGGTACGGTCGGCGTTGGCCATTGAGCTGAGTGCCCACTTTAAGTACACCGCGGGACAGGAGACTACAGGACAGCCCACTCACTTTATGTGGGCGGGGCATCGACACACTCTAACGAAAGAGTTGGCGAAACATTTTCATGTTGAAAATGATTCAAGATGATTCAATCAACCAACAAGTAGATTGTGACCATTATAATCCTGCTGTAATTAAGGTATGTTCTGAGCATACTGCCTAAAAAAATGTATATATTGTGTCTCATGGCTGGTCTGATTTCTTAATGTTTGTTTTCATTTGCCTGCCCATCATTTCCACACTTCAGTTTGTGATATTTTTGCCAGTTTTGATGTCTTCTACTAGTATAATTAAATAATTAGTGCTGTCAAATCGATTAATCACATCTAACATAAAAGTTTGTCAAAATGTCAAAAGTTATATATATATATATATATACACTGATGATCTCTTCATCTCCTGTTAGTGGGCGGGATATATTAGGCAGCAAGTGAACATTTTGTCCTTAGAGTTGATGTGTTAGAAGCAGGAAAAATGGGCAAGCGTAAGGATTTGAGCGAGTTTGACAAGGGCCAGATTGTGATGGCTAGACGACTGGGTCAGAGCATCTCCAAAACTGCAGCTCTTGTGGGGTGTTCCCGGTCTGCAGTGGTCAGGATCTATCAAAAGTGCTCCAAGGAAGGAACAGTGGAGAACCGGCCACAGGGTCATGGGCGGCTCAGGCTCATTGATGCGTGGGAGCGAAGGCTGGCCCGTGTGGTCGATCAAACAGGACGAGCTACTGGAGCTCAAACTGCTGAAGAAGTTAATGCTGGTTCTGATAGAAAGGGGTCAGAATACACAGAGCATCGCAGTTTGTTGCTTATGACCAGTCAGGGTGCCCATGCTGACCCCTGACCCCGCCGAAAGCACCAACAGTGGCACGTGAGCATCAGAACTGGACCACGGAGCAATGGAAGAAGGTGGCCTGGTCTGATGAATTATGTTTTCTTTTACATCACGTGGATGGCCGGGTGCGTGTGATTGGCTTACCTGGGGAACACATGGCCCCAGGATGCACTATGGGAAGAAGGCGAGCCGGCGGAGGCAGTGTGATGCTTTGGGCAATGTTCTGCTGGGAAACCTTGGGTCCTGCCATCCATGTGGATGTTCCTTTGACACGTCCCACCTACCTAAGCATTGCTGCAGACCATGTACAGCCTTTCATAGAAACGGTTTTCCCTCAAAACTTACAGGCTTTAAAGGATCTGCTGCTAACATCTTGGTGCCAGATACCACAGCACACCTTCAGGGGTCGAGTGGAGTCCATGCCTCGACGGGTCAGCAAAAGGGGGTCCAACACAATATTAGGACATAATGTTATGCCTGATTGGTGTATACATACATGTGTGCGGGTGTTAGATGTGATTAATCGTTTTGACATAACTGTAAATAATAAATGTTATTTTTTATAAATAAATACTATTTACTCTAAAACCCTGGCGTTTCTGGAGGGAATTGCAAAGGGTTTGAGCTATTACTCAAATCATTAAAATGTAAAATTATTTTAAAAAATTGAAATAAATCGAAGTAAACCCCTTACTTTATTAACTTTATTTTAAGGTGATGTAGTTATACATTAATTCATGTACTTAGTATAGGCTAGTAATAACAGTAAAGTATGCGTAATTACAAGTAAACAACCCTAAAACACAACCCAAAACCACTTTTGTGATGGAGATAATATAAAGTGGGAATAAAATAAAATTTTCATCCTATATAATTTTTCCATCTCTGTGACACTTTAGGGGCTTTATAGTTAACAAATAAGTTTGAAAATCCCTGTTCCAAACTAACCCAAACATATTTGTAACGTTAGTTTTTGGTTAGCCAGTAAGGTTAGCCAGATTGACGTTGATAATGACCGCTAATGTTTAAATTACACGAGTGCGCGCTTTCCGTGGAAGACAGAGGTAACCGTGTGCTCGTGAAGCTGTTACAAACCCACGTATTTATGATTTATATGCTTTTTCATACTACGCTTAACTTAGGCTTAATATTTTTAGCAATAAAATTTAATTAATTTAACATTATTATGCATTTTAATTTATCTAATCCTGGTTTTAATAAACTGTATCTGCAAAATATACTTTATGGTTATAAAATAAAACCGAAAAATATCATGCAGGTGTAACTGAGGCCAGCTAGTAGTCGCTGTGCGAGTAAACCTCACTCCTCTGATCTCAAGAGACGCTCTAGCGACTGACGCTAGAGGTTGCAGCCTTTAGCCTCCTTAGCCGCGTTTCCATTACAGATTTGCGCAAAACTTTTGCGGTACTTTCTAAATGTCAATAAAAAAACTATTGTGAAATTACATCGTTTCCATTAACCGATGTTATGTGACTAAAACAGATTTTTTTTCCCTCTCGCAATAAGTCATTTTCCAAAAACCATGGAAACCTCACTAGCCATTATTTTAAATGAAAGGGAGCGGAGCGGCCACGTATGAGGTGTTTCTCCCTCACATCTGCTTCAATGTCTTGATAAATTGTGGCATTTCTTTGTCTAGCATCCAGTATTCCCATACATGTTTTTGTCTTTTAATGAAGAACTGTCTCATCTTCGGTCCAAACATATGACCTGTAAATGCGGAAAAAAAAAAAAAAATTCCATTGCAGTTTTGCGAAATATTTGCTTTTTTTTTAATTGGCTGAAAAAACACCTCATACCAGCGAAAAAACTTTTTTGTTAAATAACATCGAAATTGGCGCGTTTCCATTGGCCGTATTTTCAGCTACTGTTAGAGCGTCCGAGTCTCATGCCGGCGGACCCGGGTTCGAGTCCAGCTTGCAGCGGGCGGCTCGAACAGGAGGGGTTACACAGGGAATGTTCTCTTTAAGAACATACAGAGAGCATTATTCTGTGTTTGATGAGCATGCATTCATGGATTACAATCTGGGGCCTATTGCACAAAACTAGGATAAGGGATTAAGCCGGGATATCATGGTGATCCAGGCTCAATTTATCCGCTAATATACAGTTATCTATCGTTATCGTTCTTGGTGTGAGTGTGCCTTCAGGTTAAGTTTTCACGACAGTGGTGTACTAAATTTTGCATATGGCAAGATCATCAAGATATCCCGGCTTAATCCCTTATCCTAGTTTTGAGCAATAGGCCCCTGATCCCATACTGTCTTGATATTATCAGCAGGATCATACAGTGTGTGTGTGTTAAAGTGTTGAACCTATAACCAGTTTACAAACACAGCAGTGATTGTACAACACATGAGAGTAGTTGGGCGGAGACTGAATACTAGTAGCAGCAGTAATCATGTAACTGTGTAAAGGGTCACTCGGTTTACACGTGAGCATGGTGGGAGACGGGAGATACTAGAGGAGAGACAGGAAACCCCAGTTCTGCATGTCGCGCAACAAAAACAACCAGATAAACTCAACTGGAAGATGGCGACAGGTGAGGGGAACGAAGCGCGTGCGGCGCTCGAGCGCTCCGTGCTCGCCCGGGTTCCGCCGCTGCTCACGGATCTGTACCAGTTCACCATGGCGTACGCGTACTGGCGCGCGCGCAGACACAACGAGCCGGCCGTGTTCGAACTGTTTTTCAGGGACAACCCGTTCGGCGGAGGGTTCTCGCTCTTTGCGGGGCTGAGCGACTGTTTGCTCTTCCTGGAAAACTTCACTTTCTCAGATGACGGTGAGCATGTGTACTGCATACTTCATTGTGTAACTTTTAGAATGTGCCTTTAAAAACTAGTATGCTTTCCAAGCACACAAGAGCATGTGTCCAGTGAGCTCCCTATACAGCATGTGGTTCAAAACCTAGTGTGCTGCATTACTAGACAGCGTGTCTTGTTGAAACCTAGTGCATTTCAAAACCTAGTATGCAGCCTTAAAACAAAGTGACCACCCTATGGAAACCACGCATCTCAAAAGATAATATGAGGTCTAAATAGGCAGCTTTTTTACAGTGTCTCAAAACTGTGCACTTTTCAAATGGCTAACTACCTAAACATTTTTGTTGGGCATGCATCTCAAGACCTAGGCTAGTATACTGCCTCAATAACCTTTTGATCTGACCTAGTAGACTGAATTTTTGGAAGTGCATCACTAACCTATTATGCTGCATTTTTGGCATGTGCCTTAAAACCTAGTGCACCGACTACATCATGCATCTCAAAACCTAGTATGCTGCCTAACTAAACAGCATGTCCTAAAACCAAGTGCCACCCTATCTAGATAGCTTTTCTGTCATGCATGTCAAAAATAGGTAAGTTGCCTAACTGAACAGCCTAAAACCCAGCTCCCTACTTAAACAGCTATATTGGGCATGCCAAAACTGAGTATGCGGTCTACATAGACAGCTTTTGACAGATGTCTCTCAAAAGCATTGTGAACATTGGTGGCAATGGTTTTACGATCTACTTAGGCCTGCAATGCTTTTGGGAAACGCAGCCCAGATCTCACTGCATAGGCTGAACGTTTGCTTATGCATTACTAAACCCAGTATGCTGCCTAACTAGACAGCATTAGTTAGCCTTACATATTAAAACCTAGTGAAATTACTACCTAAACAGCTTTTTTTTGGTCATACATCTTAAAACCTAGTACCTAGTTCTTAAAACCTAGTTTACCCTATATACAGCATTTCTCAGAATGTCTAAAAACCAAGTGACTAACTACCTAAAGAGTTTTGGTAGGCATGCATCTCAAATCCTAGTATGCTGTCTACAGTGCTGTCTCAAAACCTTTTGATCTGACTAAGTAGACTGAATTTTTGGATATGGATCATTAACCTAGTATGCTACATGTCTTAAAACCAAGTGAGTTCCCTACCCAAACAGCTTTTTTAGTCTTAGTTAACTGACTACCTAAACATAATCTTTGGTCATGCATCTTAATAATCTCAACATTTATTATGCTGCCTAACTAGACATCATTTGTTAGGCATATGTCCTAAAACCAAGTAAGCTCCCTGCTAAAACATTTTGGGGGGGCATGCAAACTTGATATGCACGCATTAAAACTTAGTATGCATGAATCTCAAAACTTAGTATGCATGCATTAAAAATTAGTATGCATGAATCTCAAAACTTAGTGTGCATGCGTCTCAAAACTTAGTATGCATGAATTAAAACTTAGTATGCATGAATCTCAAAACTTAGTATGCATGTGTCTCAAAACTTAGTGTGCATGCATTAAAACTTAGTATGCTGTGGATGCATTACTAAACCTAGTATACTGCCTAATTAGACATAATCAAAAGTGAAATGACTAACTAAACAGCTTTTTTTGGGCATGCATCACAAAACCGCTATCTACATAGGCGGCTTTTTACAGTGTCTCAAAACTTTGTGATGACTGCATAGACAGCATTTTTGGCATGTCTTAAAACCAAGTGGCATGCATCTCAAATCCTAGTATGCTGTCTCAAAACCTTTTGATCTGAAGTAGGAAATGCATCACTGACCTAGTATGCTGCCATCTCAAAAGCGAGTGATTTTGCTTGCTCGTGTGATGTCTGAAAATGCTGTCTAGTTAGGCTCACTAGGTTGAGACAGTGTTTTCTCTTTGGACTGTCACAGGAATGTATGCATGCACACAAAAAGGAATGCATGCCGTGAATGCAAATGAACTTGTGCTCAGATCAGAACAGCACAGTAGAGTGTACAAATCAAACTACAGAGTGCACTCACATGCCCTTGATTTAATGATCACACACCCACCTCAGGCTTGTTTCTTCACATGCATTTCGTGGACTGATGGTGTTATCTGTAAGCATGTAGTTGCAACATGATGAATGCAAACAAAGTCCATTCAGCCCTGTGCATTGGTGTCTCACGTCGGTGTTATTTCATGAGCTCAGCATCATCTGGTGTGTTTCAGATGTGGAGTATTTGCGCTCGGTTCTCCCGGCGGACACTGACGCTGCTTTCTTCACATACCTGAAGGAGCTGGACTGTTCTGCGGTGTCTGTGTCGGCAGTACCTGAGGGATCTGTCGTCTTCGCCCGAGTATGTGAGCGGTTCAGAGGTCAGAGGTTATCTGTTCTTGTGCTGCGAGAGCTTGAGTGTTTGCTGTTTTCAGGTTCCTCTGCTGGAAGTGTCCGGACCGCTGGCTGTGGTTCAGCTGCTGGAGACCAGCCTGCTCTGCCTGGTCAACTACGCCAGGTAAACACACAGTTAATAACATGCTATTAAAGGGTTACTTCAGCGATTAGCATTGTATCAGTAGAAACCCGGGAGTATATTCAAATTATCGTACTTTCCCCCCTCATATCACCCTGAGACGAGAGAATTATGTATTTTATTTCTGGAAAAATTCCTCCGATGATGCAAATATAGTCATTTTGCATCATCGGAGGAGTTTTTGTCCAGAGGCTGAAGACTACAGCCAGCAGGAGGCGCTATTCCCACATGTTTTCAACATCACACTCACAGCACTCGGCTCACGGAGCTGCGGAGATTCATGTAAACGGAGCGGTGGAGAGCAAAGTGAGTGTTTCAACTTTTCAAATGAACTTCCTATGAAAGTTAAGCTTCCAAAGACATGAACTGAACACGCTCCAGACTGATCACGCTGTGAATGCAGCCGTGAATCCCGCGATTACCTCCGCTCATGTGATGAATGTAATCCGATCCTGCTGCGTTTGTGCCGTGACACTCAATCGGCTCACTCGCATTATATCGAACAGACACGTTCAGTTTTTAATTGTAGTGTCTCTAACTGAACTGATTTTCTGAAAATGAGCGCGGTGGAAGTAAACCAGTAATCCATTAGCCGACTAGCCGTGCCTAGAGTAGGGCAGTGAAGCAGTGCATTCTGGGAATTGTTGTCTTTCATCCCCATGAGACAAAAATACATTTTCTGTGTTGTCTCAGTCTAGAAGGCACCAAATTCAAAAATAATTTCACATTTCTACTACATTAATGACCCAGTTTAAATACAGATTCATCTTCCCAGCGCTGAAGTACCCCTTTAAGGACACTCATTCATTATTTTCTTTTAAAAAAAAACAACAACACACATTTGTGTGTAAATTCATCCGGCAGGACTACAGTAAGTTGAAAGGTCAGAAAATGCTGTTCGTCCCAACTAAATGTATAAACACTTTTTCCCTATTTATTTTATATGAAATTTGGAACGGATTTGTTTTTTTAATCAATAAAAATCTAAGTTAAATTTAAATAGCTGTGTTCTATATAATATTTATTGTATTTGATCAAAGCTGAGTTTTCATCTGACCAATCACAACAGACTCGGCCGTCTGACCAATAAGAGCAGAGGAGGCTCTGGGAAAGGAGGGGTTTAGAGAGACTGAATCCTTTATCACACCGTTTCAGACTCGGTAATAATTAGAAAAGAGCTGATGCTGTCTGTAGTGAGTGTGTGACGTTGCTGTTTGAGCAGAAACAACATCTGCAAAGGTACGACGCTCAAAGATCAAAGCAAAGGGAGATATTTTCCCTTTTTAAATAAACTTCTTCACGGGTTAGTGACATCACTAACCATAATATTTACATAAACCCCACCCACCAGGAACACACAACAAGATAGATTATCATGACAGAATATGCTAATCAATGACTTGAAGATGCTAACTCAAATTCATCATCTATCCCTTCAGAAGCGTCCTGTCTCATTCTACATGTTGTCTCTTCTTCTTGAGTCTCTCCATCATTGTCCGACTCCGGTTTGAACATAAAAGGCTGAAAAGTTTCGGACATTTTGTCTGTATGAGGTTATCAGAGCTGCTGACATGAGCTCTTGAAGCTCCGCCCCCCTTAGCAGCAGCTCATTTGCATTTAAAGGGACACACAAAACCAGCACATTTTTTGCTCACCCTCAAAAAGTGACAATTTTAACATGCAATAAAGATGATCTGTGGGGTATTTTGAGGTAAAACTCTCTGGACATGAGAGACTTATTTTACATCTTGTAAAAAGTGGCATTATAGGACCCCTTTTACTGAACGCTTAACGGATGTTTGCTTCTGAACTCTCTCTCCTCTCAGTCTGGTGTGTAGCAATGCTGCTCGTTTCCGTTTGGCTGCAGGTCCCAGATGCAGATTAATGGAGATGGGACTCAGAAGAGCTCAGGGTCCGGACGGAGGCCTGACCGCATCCCGATACACTTACATCGGTGGTAAGTGCTGCAAAAACACACTGAGGGCCCTATCATTCACCCGGTGCAATGCAACCTATTTTGAGGAACTGAAAACAACTGACCAACACACACCTGCTCTAAAGTCAATAGTGCAGCATTTGTGTGTTATTTAAAGTGTGTTACTAATATAAGCCTATAGGCGGAGCACAACACACACACACTCTGATTATCACACACACAGGGATGCGCAGCAACACACACACACACACACTGATTATCACACACACAGGGATGCGCACACTCTGATTATCACACACACAGGGATGCAGCACACACTCACACACTGATTATCACACACACAGGGATGCGCACACACACACTCACACACTGATTATCACACACACAGGGATGCGCAGCACACACACACACACTGATTATCACACACACAGGGATGCGCCTTTACACACACACACACTCTGATTATCACACACACAGGGATGCGCAGCACACACACACACACACACACACTGATTATCACACACACAGGGATGCAGCAGCACACACACACACACACTGATTATCACACACACAGGGATGCGCAGCACACACACACACACTCTGATTATCACACACACAGGGATGCGCAGCAGCACACACACACACACACACACACACACACACACACACACACACACACACTGATTACCACACACACAGGAATGTGCAGCACACACACACACACTCTGATTATCACACACACAGGGATGCGCAGCAACACACACACACACACACACACACACACACTGATTACCACACACACAGGAATGTGCAGCACACACACACACACACACTCTCTGATTATCACACACACAGGAATGTGCAGCACACACACACACACTGATTATCACACACACAGGGATGCGCAACACACACACACACACACACTGATTATCACACACACAGGGATGCGCAACACACACACACACACACACACTGATTATCACACACACAGGGATGCGCAACACACACACACACACACTGGTTATCACACACACAGGGATGGCCAGCAGCACACACACACACACACACACACTGATTATCACACACACAGGGATGCACAACACACACACACACACACACTGATTATCTCACACACACAGGGATGCGCAACACACACACACACACACACACTGGTTATCACACACACAGGGATGGCCAGCAGCACACACACATTTCCTCTCTGGAGAAGCGTTCAGTCTCTCCTCATGTAAACAGTGAATCCGCTCATGGTGCGAGCACAACTGGCTTTTAAAGGGAAAGGGAGATGAGACTCTGATTGGTTTATTGCACGTTACGCCCAAAACACACCCACAACTCATTAAGAGATGAGGGACGGCCCTTTAGGACCATGAGCCGGGTGCGTCGACCTTTTCCCGTCGTCAAAAGTGGATTCACCCTAAGAGCACCTGCGCTCAGATCGTTAAAATAGGGCCCTTAATGTGTTTCCAGCAAAGAACCAACACTGACATTAACATCTAGAAGTGAATCAATCACACTCGGGAACGATGAGTCCGCTGAAGTCTATTGTTACGACACTCTTTTGGTCTTGAACATCATCTGAACTCCTATACGGTTTGATTTTCCAGGTTTTGATTTGACAAGTAATGCTCTCGCCGGGCGTCTGTTTGGCATTCCTGTGGCGGGGACCATGGCACACTCTTATGTCACTTCCTTTTCCTCCCTGGAGGAGGTGTGGCCACAGGTGTGTGCAATTTCAAGAGTCTCTTCTGCTCGCAAAGGCTGCATTTATTTGATCAAAAATACTGTAAAAATAATGAAATATTATTATAATGTAGATCGGCTGTTCTCTGTGTGAATATATAGTGCAGTTTGATTTATTCCTGTGATCAAAGCTGAATTTATCACCAGTCTTCAGTGTCACATGATCCTTCAGAAATCATTCAAATATGAGGATTTGCTTCAAAAGAACAGCATTTATTTAAGATAAAACATTATAAATGTCTTTAGTAACACTTTTGATCAATTGAATGCATGCTTGCTGAATGAAAGTATTGATTCCTTTAATAAAGTTGGTCTTGTGACGGCAGACTCTGGTGCCCTGCGGTGGTGGCGGCGCTGTCGACTTCATCTGTCTGGTGAAGAGCTGGCTGGGTCGCGTCTGCCAGCTGTTGGGGTCAAAGGCCAACCTCATTCGAGAGGGCGAACTGGCGGCCTTCCTGTCTTACGCCCTGGCATATCCTCAAAACTTCCTGCCTGTGATTGACAGCTACAGCGTGAGCTGGTAAGCCGTGTGATTGTTGTGTAGTTTGGTGTGTTATCTGGCTGTAGATGATGTGGTGTGTGTGTGTCTGTTGTGCAGTAGTGGTCTGCTGTGTTTCTGTGCCGTGGCTTTGGCTCTGAATGAGCTGCAGTATCGGCCGCTGGGCGTCCGGCTGGACAGTGGTGACCTCTGCAGGCAGTCGCTGGAAGTGCGGCGCGTCCTCAAAGAATGTAGCAAACAGTGAGACCACCTCATCATTAACACACACTACTCATACTTGGAGTTAGAGCTAATTAATTAAGTATCATTTATACACAATATTTTTAATTATTAGCTTATATATTCAGTTGTGCTTTTGTCATTTTTATTAGCTTTTGTTTTTTTTTGTATATTTATAGCTGACTTCATATTATTTTAGTACTTGTATTCATTTCAGTTAGTTACTAAGGCAGCATTTTATTTACGGTTTTACATTTTAATATTTGTTATTTTATTTCAGCTTCATAGTAATTTCTGAATTTAACCAGGGAAATATTGTTAACTAAGACCATAAAAATAAATTGTTTTACTTAAAAGTAATATTACTAAAAAATATATATATAAAAGCTAAACTTATTTTATTTCAGCTAGTTGGGAAACATTTTGTTTACGTTTAAGTTTCACTTAATCTAATATTTGTTATTTTATTTCAGCTTGATTTAATTTAATAAATACCAAAAATGATTATTAATAGCTTTAGATTTAACCTGGGATAATATTGTTGTAAAAATGTAATTACTTAAAATTAATATTAACTGAAATAAAATATTTTAAAAAACTAAACGTATTTTATTTCAGCTATTTGCCAGACATTTTATTTACGCTTTTTAAGTTTTACATCTAATATTTATGTTATTTTATTTCAGCTTAATTTAATTTATATATAAAAATAATTTTAATAGCTTTATTTAATAAAATCCTTAAAAATGACTTAAAATAAACATTAAATTAAATATAACAAAAACTAAACTTTTGTTTATTTCAGCTAGTCATCAAGGCATTATTTCAAATTTTTTATTTTTAATATCAGGGTAAATATTGTTAATTACATTTTTTTAATCACTTAAAATAAATATTAACTGAAATAATAAATTCTTTTTAAAAAACTACATTTATTTTATTTCAGCTAGTTAAGAAACATTTCTTTACTTTTTTAAGTTTAAGTTTTACATCTAATATTATTTATGTTACTGTAGTTCGGCTTCATTTAAATGACCAAAAAGCTTTATTTTAATAAAAAATAACTTAAATAAAATAAAATATAATATTTAAAAAAAAAAAAACTAGCTAGTTGTCAAGGCATTATTTCTCTTTTTTTATTTTTAAGAGCAGGCATGATAATATTAAATAAAATAAAAAATATAAAAATTATTAAAATAAATATTAACTGAAATAAAATTAAATATAACAAAATATATATTCAGCTCGTTTTCAAGGCATATTTCCCATTTTTGTTTAGCTTAAGTTGAAGTACTAAAATTATAATCTATTTCAAATTTTTTTATTTTTAATATCAGGGTAAATATTGTTAATTACATTTTTTTTAATCACTTAGAAGTTATTATTTCAGTTAATATTTTTTTTTTTAAAACTACATTTATTTTATTTCAGCTAGTTAAGAAACATTTCTTTACTTTTTTTAAGTTTAAGTTTTACATCTAATATTTATGTTACTGTAGTTCGGCTTCATTTAAATGACCAAAAAGCTTTATTTTAATAAAAATTAACTTAAATAAAATAAAATATAATATTAAAAAAAGTTGTCAAGGCATTATTTCTCTTTTTTTATTTTTAAGAGCAGGCATGATAATATTAAATAAAATAAAAATATAAAAATTATTAAAATAAATATTAACTGAAATAAAATTAAATATAACAAAATATATATTCAGCTCGTTTTCAAGGCATATTTCTCATTTTCGTTTAGCTTAAGTTGAAGTACTAAAATAACAATCTAAATAAAACTATAAAAGACATTTAATAAAACAAAAATCTAAAATGACAAAAGCACAAGAACAAAAATACACAAACTGTAATTAGAGTACTATAATATAAAATACTCTGATAAACGCGACCGCTTGTGTCTGCAGGTTCTCAGTTCCTCAGTTCGAGTCTCTGCTCATCGTCGGCACAAACAGTATTTCTGAACAGAGTCTCTCTGAACTCAACAAGAAGGTAAGAGCTTTCCATATCACAAATAAATCAAAGACCAATACAATCTTCTGCAGTCAAGACGCACATGACCTGTGTGTGTGTGTGTGTGTGTGTGTGTCTGTCAGGATAATGAGATTGATGTGGTCGGGGTGGGTACTCACCTGGTCACGTGCACCCGTCAGCCCTCTCTAGGGTGTGTATATAAGGTACCAACATCTCTCCAGCTATAGCAGAACTCACACACAGTGCTTTAGCAACACATGGATTACTCACTGTGGTTCCCCCTCACTTCAGCTGATAGAGGTCAGAGGTCGTCCCAGAATGAAGTTCAGTGAAGATCTAGAGAAAAGCACACTGCCAGGAAGGAAGTCTGTCTATAGGCTTCTGGACAAAGACGGTCAGTATTTATCTGTTGTCTTTATACACTATATTGCCAAAGGTATTGGGACGCCCCTCCAAATCACTGAGTTCAGGTGTTCAATCCCTTCATGGTCACAGGTGTATAAATCAAGCTCTAGGCATGCAGACGCTTCTACACACATTTGTGAAAGAATGGCTCGCTCTGGGAGCGGGATAGGTTGCCACCTGTGCAATAAATCCTGAAATTTCCTCACTACTAAATATTCCACGCTCAACTATTAGTGGGATTATAACAAAGAGGAAGCGATTGGGAACAACAAATCTCAGAGCGGGGTCAGCGCATGCTGAGGGTCACAGTGCGCAGAAGTCACCAACTTTCTGCAGAGTCAATCGCTCCAGACCATGGACGAGTCTGGGTTTGGGGGTTGCCAGGGGAACGGGACTTGCCTGACTGCATTGTGCCAAGTGTAAAGTTTGGTGGAGGGGGGATTATGGGGTGGGGTTGTTTTTCAGGGGTTGGGCTTGGCCCTTAGTTCCAGTGAAAGGAACTCTTAATGCTTCACCAAGACATTTTGGACAATTTCATGCTCCCAACTTTGTGGGAACAGTTTGGTGATGGCCCCTTCCTGTCCCAACATGACTGCGCTCCAGTGCACAAAGCGTCGCTCCATAAAGACATGGATGAGCGAGTTTGGTGTGGAGGAACTTGACTGGCCTGCACAGAGTCCTGACCTCATCCCGATAGAACACCTTTGGGATGAATTAGAGTGGAGACTGCGAGCCAGGCCTTCTCGTCCAACATCAGTGCCTGACCTCACAAATGCACTTCTAGAAGAATTCCCATAAACACACTCCTAAACCTTGAGGAAAGCCTTCCCAGAAGAGCTGAAGCTGTTAGAGCTGCAAAGGGTGGGCCGACTCCATATTAAACCCTACGGATTAAGAATGGGAAATAAATTGTATGTGTATTTGTATCTATGACTGGGATTTTATTCATTTTAAACTGATTTGCCAAAACTATTATTCATTTCTTCAGATTTCTACGTGAAAGAATTGGCTGCACCTTTAATCAGCTCCACATTTGCCAGAACTTAAAATGCATCTCTGTTCCGTAGCTCATCCACAGATGGATCTGGTGTGTCTCTCAGAAGAACCGGCCCCTAAAGCAGGCGTCTCACTGAACTGCTACCCTCTGGGACTGGACAGGACCGTTCAATCCATCACACCTGCTCAAGTAACCCGACTACGATTGGATGTCTTCTCCCGTGGGCAGGTAAGGGCTGCCAATATCAGCGTTTCATTTCAGAACTTGAAGGGGAACTGCAGAGATTAGTTCCTGTCTCTATGAAGCCCCTCCTTCTGAAAAGCTCACTGTGCTCTGATTGGTCAGCTGGAGCAGTGTGTTGTGATTGGTTGAGCACTTCGAGCGTGTTTGGGAAATGTCCCGCCCCGTACCATAACCACCAGTTTAAACACACTACTACCTAAACCAGGCTCCGCCCCTTTATTCTGTGTATGAATTATTTAAATGAGAAATATTAGATTTATATAACACAAATTAACACATTGCTAGCATGTTTCTAACACCAATTAGCACATTGCCGAATTATTTTAGCATTTGTTGCTTGCTACCATAAGCAATTAGCTTGTTTCTAGCATGAATTAACACATTGCTAATATTTTTAGCATGATTTAGAATTTTGCTAGCATTTTTCTAACATGAATTAACACATTGCTAACATCTTTTAGCCTTTTGCTATCATAATTTGACATGTCACTAGTGTTTTCTAACATGAATTATCACATTGCTAAGATGTTTTATTACATTGTTAGCATGAATTAACCTGTTGCTATCATGTTTAACACATTGCTAGCATGTTTTAACATGTTGATAAAATGTTTATAACGTGATTTAACATGTTGTTAGCTAAATTTAATTAACACAACACTAGCATGTTTTAACATGTTGCTAGCATAAATTAGTACATACCATGTTTTAACATTTTGCAAACACGAATAAGCACATTGCTAACATGTTTTAATGCTAGGTTGAATTAACAAATTGCTAGCATTTTTCTAGCATGAATTAGCCCATTGCTACCATGTTTTAAGATGATTTAGTGTGTTTGCTAACATGTTTCTAACATGAATAAGCACATTGTTTCAACACATGCTAGCATGTTGTTAGCATGCTTTATCACAAGTTTCTAACATGATTTAATTTAAAAATTTGAGAATGTTTGCTTACATGTTCCCATGATTTAACATTGCTAGCATTTTTCTAGCATGAATTAGCACATTGCTACCATGATTTAATGTGTATGATTTAACAATAAGCACATTTCTAACATGTTTAAGTGTATTGTTAGCATGTATTAGCATGTTTGCTAACATGTTGTCCTAGGCTAGTTGTCAGCTTTGCTAGTGACAGACAGCTTAAACACTCAATAAAAGTTTTGACCCCCCTCAATGAAAGTCTATGGGAATTTGGGATTGTTTGGAAGTCCGATGGGAATTGCAATAAAACATTGATAGCCAATCAGAATCCACAACACTTTAAAGGTGCAGTGTGTAGTATTTATGAGGATCTATTGACAGAAATGCAATATAATATACATGATGTTTTCAGTGGAGTATAAAGACCTTACATAATGAAGCGTTATGTTTTATTATCTTAGAAAGAGCCGTTTCTATCTACACACACCGCGGGTCCCTTACAGTAAAGTCGCCATTTTACGCCGTCATGTTTCTACGGTAGCCCTAAACGGACAAACTTCTCTACGGAGCGCTAGCTACTCTCTGCTGTCTCACACGATTACATCTTTGTCCTGTGTCGGCCACCGTAGCTTCTCCATGTGCTTCGAAAGGGAGGGGTGAGCGGTTGCAATTCACAACCTCGCCACTAGATGTCGCTAAAACTTACACACTGCACCTTTAAAGAGTGCAAACATTTAAAGCGGCAGACACAAAAGTGCTTAAAATAAACAGACCGTTATTGTTTGCTGGTGTGGATGCTCATATAGATATCGTTAAAGTTGTAATTATCGTTCTTGGTGCGAATGGACATTTAGAGTTATGATGTTTTGTACGGAAGCTGATTCAGACGTGTGTTTGTGTGCACAGATCACATTCCCCCTCAACAGTGCGTCCGAGAGTCGTGAGCGCGCACAGATTTCCCTGCAGACGCTGCATCCTCTCCACAAGAGACTACAGGAGCCGCACAATTACACCGTGAGTTCACTGAAATAAACATGGCAACTGAACGTGTACGAGACATTTACAGACTGAAACATTGTCTTAAAGGTGGCTTTATCAGAGCGGCTGCACTCCCTGGTCTCTGATATCACAAAAGGAAACAGCAAAGGCAGCAACTTCCTGCTGTCGAACTGAAGCCCAGTAATGCTCAGTATGGTCCAATAACACTTTTTTTTTATATGGAATTGGTGCATTTTATGACTCACTAATAAAATATGTGATTTAATAAAAATGATTATTCACAGTTAATTATACTATATAATAAAGTTTAATGTATAAAAGTGAACTGATTCATTACTTTACTTGTGCAACAGTTGGGTTTTAGAAGAAAAAACTGGATTGGAAATGGATTTTTAACAATAACTTCAGTGAATGTGTAATGTTGCTGTTTGAGCTTAAATTGAAGCTCCGCCCCTTGAGCAGCAGCTCATTTGGATTTAAAGGGATACACACAAAAATTGCACGTTTTTGCTCACCCTCAAAAAGTGTCAATCGTAAAATGCTATAAAAATGATCTGTGGGGTATTTTGAGCTTCACATATACACTCTGGGGACATCAGAGACTTATTTTACATCTTGTAAAAAGGAGCAATCAACCACCCCTTTAAATGTCAGCCCTACTGTGAGCTACATGGTTTTTACTCAATGGTATTTGTTTCTATTGAATCCATCAGCCCACATTATTTAAACCTATTTTTAAAATAACCATGTTTAACGACGGAATTCATGGTAAAAACTACATTACCCATGATGCTGCGCGGAATATTCCAGCATTCTAATTTCTTTAGCCCTGGCCACTCCCTTAAAGCACTGCGAATGAAAGAATCTCACTAAACTCTTCTAATATTTAAATATATATACACATATTTTGAAATGGAGTAGTTTTATATCTATCCATCGTTTTTATTTGATTATGCTGTTCGCAATGCTTCATGGGATTGTAGTTCTTTTCCTCACTAAAGAGTTAAGTTCACAGTCTTGTATCTTTCAAATACTTTTGTTGTTGTTGTTTTTGCTTCCAATCAAAGTCTTTAGTGTTATGATTCTCCTCGTAGCTGATTGGCTATGGGATAAATTAATGGAATAAATACTTCCGGCCGCTGAATAAGTGGGCGGGCACTGTTGTGCTCCATCTGTAACGTCATCTACCTTTAATTATCATTTAAAAATCTTTAAAAATAATACAATTACTATTTGATTTAGTAAATAAAAAATCTACTTCTATTTGTTTTAGGTATATCAATACACAGTGAATCTAATTAATCTAATCTAATGCGTAGATATTTAAATGTTTACATGTGGGGCTTTAAAATGGCACATGTTACTGCGGGTGCTTTAAAAGCTTTTAAAAGCAATTTGATGAATCTGAGTCTCCTCAGGCAGACACAAGGCTTTTGTCTTTACTATCCCATCGCGCACTCTCTGATGCCTCCGTGTTGCCAGGGGCAACAACAGTTATTTTTCCGCTCCAAATCGCCTTTATTCCCACCACCGTCGCCTCATTGGACGTTCCCACTGTCTGTCAAATCTACTTATCGAGCTGTGATTGGCTATTGCATACGTCAATCAGAAACAACCCGATTCTATTGGCTGAATCCCATGGACGAGATGCGGGAGATCAGCGGTGGCTCTTGCGCGTACAGGCAACAAGTGGATTTAGTGATTTAGAGTATTTTTGATTCTTTAAAGACCACATTATTCAGGTAAATAAATGTATTTAGACACGTATACAGTTAAAACCGTGTCGGATGTGCGTTAAATAAGAAGAAAGGAGCCGTTAAGTGGCGTTTGTGTACTGATAGCAGCGTTTAACGGATTTAAACGGTTAGTTTTTGCGCAGTTTGATATCATGCGCTCGCGATCGTGTCTCGCGCGACCTGTTGCGCTGTTGTGAGAGCTGTTTATTACAGGTGTGGGACAGAAATATGAATGTAGGTGAGCTCATGATGTCCGACTCCGGTTCAGATGAGGATATAGCGGCTCTCGGAGGCTCGACAGAGTCCGTCAGGAAGGTAGGTGGACTTTCAGAGCATAATACTTAATATGTCACATGTTAATTCACTACTTATTACCTCACATTTAATAACAACACCGCAATAATAGCCTCAGGCAGAAGGTACTACGGTCTGTTGGACGTGGTATACGGTAATTTTACCATAGTAACTAATTCTACCATACTAAGTTACCATATTCATATACCATTGTGTTTACACAGTATTGATAGGTAACGTTAGTCAAAGAATACCATGGTAATAGCGCGGATTAATTATTTTTGTGTCACACCACAAAATATTATACACCATCTTATACACAAAGTAACTTAGTAGAGGCTAAAATTGATGTAGAGGTTATATTTAAAAATAAAGCATACATGTTATTAAGCCTTTCAAATACTTATGGTATGGATATATATTTATATATAATACATATTTTTCATGAACGACATGTTACTGTAATATGATCGATAGAGAACAGAAGTGCTGAGAGAGGCAGTGAGAATACATTCAAAATATTTAAATCAAGTGACCGTTTGTGTGTGTGTGTGTGTGTGAGAGAGAGAGAGAGAGAGAGAGAGAGAGAGAGAGAGAGAGAGAGAGAGAGAGTGAGTGAGTGAGTGAGTGTTCATGTTTTTGTGAAATATCAGGACACAAATGTGTATAATGACATGGGTATGACACAGGTATTACAAAAAGAGGGTGAAATATGAGGACGTTCCCCATGTCCTCACTTTTCAAAATGCTTATAAATCACACAGGATGAGGTTTTTTTCACAGAAAGTAAACTGCACAGTCTCCTGTGATGGGTAGGTTTAGGGGCAGGGGCAGTGTAGGGGAATAGAAAATACGGTTTGTACAGTATAAAATGCATTACGCCTATGGAATGTCCCCACATTTCACAAAAACAAACATGTGTGAGTGAGAGTGTGTGTGTGTGTGTGTGTGTGTGTGAGAGAGAGAGAGAGAGTGAGTGAGTGAGTGAGAGTGTGTGTGTGTGAGAGAGAGAGAGAGAGAGAGAGAGAGAGAGAGAGAGTGAGTGAGTGAGTGAGAGTGTGTGTGTGTGTGTGTGTGTGTGTGTGAGAGAGAGAGAGAGAGAGAGAGAGAGAGAGAGTGTGTGTGTGTGAGAGAGAGAGAGAGAGAGAGAGAGAGAGAGAGAGAGAGAGAGAGGAGGAGTGAGTGAGTGAGGAGTGTGTGTGTGTGTGTGTGTGTGTGTGTGTGTGTGTGTGTGTGTGTGAGAGAGAGAGAGAGAGAGAGGAGAGTGTGTGTGTGTGTGTGTGTGTGTGTGTGTGTGTGTGTGTGTGAGAGAGAGAGAGAGAGAGAGAGAGAGAGAGAGAGAGAGAGAGAGAGAGGAGTGAGTGAGTGAGTGAGTGAGTGAGTGTGTGTGTGTGTGTGTGTGTGTGTGTGTGTGTGTGTGTGGGCATGTTTTTATGAAATATCAGGACACAAATGTGTATAATGACATGGGTATGACACAGGTATTACAAAAGAGGGTGAAATATGAGGACGCCCCATGTCCTCACTTTTCAAAATGCTTATAAATCACACAGGATGAGGTTTTTTTCACAGAAAGTAAACTGCACAGTCTCCTGTGATGGGTAGTGTGTGTGTGTGTGTGTGTGTGTGTGTGTGTGTGTGTGTGTGTGTGTGTGTGTGATGGGCAGGTTTAGGGGCAGTGTAGGGGGATAGAAAATACGGTTTGTACAGTATAAAATGCATTACGCCTATGGAATGTCCCCACATTTCACAAAAACAAACATGTGTGTGTGTTTGTGTGTGTGTGTGTGTGAGTGAGTGATTGAGTGAGTGAGTGTGTGCGTGTGTGTGTGAGAGAGAGAGAGTGAGTGTGTGTGTATGTGAGAGAGTGAGTGTGCGTGTGAGAGAGAGAGAGTGTATGTGTTTGAGAGTGTGTGTGTGTGTGTGTGAGAGAGAGAGTGTGTGGGCATATTTTTGTGAAATATCAGGACACAAATGTGTATAATGACACGGGTATGACAGGAGAGGGTGAAATATGAGGCGATAGCCACGTGCCCACTTTTCAAAAGGCTTATAAATCACACAGAATGAGTTTTTTTGAGAAAGTAAAAATTCAGAATGTTTCCTGTGATGGGTAGTGTGTGTGTGTGTGTGTGTGTGTGTGTGTGAGAGAGAGAGAGAGAGAGAGAGAGAGAGAGAGAGAGAGAATGTGTGTGTGTCCTGGTAAACGCTATGTTATTGTGACAAAATGTCCCCACAAAGATGGCAATATCCGAAATCCTTGTCCTTGTGGGGACAAAAATCCCTGTAGTTTTGTGTGATAGGTATATTTAGGGGCAGTGTGTGTGTGTGTGTGTGTGTGTGTGTGTGTGTGTGATGGGTAGGTTTAGGGGTTAGTGTAAATGTAAAGGGAGAGAATATACAGTTTGTAGAGTATAAAAACCATTACATCTATAAAAAGTCCCCATAAAACATGAAAACCATTTGTGTGTGTGTGTTTTAGGGATGTGACCCTCTTGTATCCACCCAGCGCAGTAAACTGCAGCAGCGGAGAGCTAAACTCAACCAGCAGATCAACCGAGAGCTTCGTCTGCGGACCGGCGCTGAAAATCTCTACAGGTACCAGTAAATCTGCTAATATTAAGGTGTGTGCTTTCCATAATAACACACACTATGAACGGCACCCTGCCCGACCCAGAACTAACAGGAAGTGACCCGTGACTCGCCTCTCTGTCCTCCCCTGTTGATGTTCCGATGAGGATTTATTCTTCCATCACAGTACTGCAATAATACGATGAATTGCAGCACATATACTGCATTATGAACCGTCACATGACACACAGGTGATGTTTTCCCAGGGCCAGCAGTAATCAGAAGGTGAAGGAGACTGTGGCGTTAGAGCTGAGCTTCGTGAACTCGAACCTTCAGCTTCTCAAAGAAGAACTAGAGGAACTGAACAGCAGCATGAACGTCTACCAGACCGAGAGGTTGGTTACGTGTGCACTTTCCCTGTGGATCTGCACACATGATCTACTCTGTGATAAATTACAGAATACATTTGTGTGGGGAACAAATGTTAAGGGGAAATGAGGACCGTCTGAGGGTTAAGCAGGGCTCCAGACTACAAATGCAGCAAAAAATAAACTAATTGTGTGATTTGGGTGTTTCATATATATATATACACACACCTAAAGGATTATTAGGAACACCTGTTCAATTTCTTATTAATGCAATTATCTAATCAACCAATCACATGGCAGTTGCTTCAGTGCATTTAGGGGTGTGGTCCTGGTCAAGACAATCTCCTGAACTCCAAACTGAATGTCAGAATGGGAAAGAAAGGGGATTTAAGCAATTTTGAGCGTGGCATGGTTGTTGGTGCCAGACGGGCCGGTGTGAGTATTTCACAATCTGTGATTTTCACGCACATCCATTTCTAGGGTTTACAAAGAATGGTGTGAAAAGGGAAAAACATCCAGTATGCGGCAGTCCTGTGGGAGAAAATGCCTTGTTGATGCTAGAGGTCAGAGGAGAATGGGCCGACTGATTCAAGCTGATAGAAGAGCCACTTTGACTGAAATAACCACTCGTTACAACCGAGGTATGCAGCAAAGCATTTGTGAAGCCACAACACGCACAACCTTGAGGCGGATGGGCTACAACAGCAGAAGACCCCACCGGGTACCACTCATCTCCACTACAAATAGGAAAAAGAGGCTACAATTTCCACAAGCTCACCAAAATTGGACAGTTGAAGACTGGAAAATGTTGCCTGGTCTGATGAGTCTGGATTTCTGTTGAGACATTCAGATGGTAGAGTCAGAATTTGGCGTAAACAGAATGAGAACATGGATCCATCATGCCTTGTTCCCACTGTGCAGGCTGGTGGTGGTGGTGTAATGGTGTGGGGGATGTTTTCTTGGCACACTTTAGGCCCCTTAGTGCCAATTGGGCATGGTTTAAATGCCACGGCCTACCTGAGCATTGTTTCTGACCATGTCCATCCCTTTATGACCACCATGTTCCCATCCTCTGATGGCTACTTCCAGCAGGATAATGCACCATGTCACAAAGCTCCAATCATTTCAAATTGGTTTCTTGAACATGACAATGAGTTCACTGAACTAAAATGGCCCCCACAGTCACCAGATCTCAACCCAATAGAGCATCTTTGGGATGTCGTGGAACGGGAGCTTCGTGCCCTGGATGTGCATCCCACAAATCTCCATCAACTGCAAGATGCTATCCTATCAATATGGGCCAACATTTCTAAAGAATGCTTTCAGCACCTTGTTGAATCAATGCCACGTAGAATTAAGGCAGTTCTGAAGGTGAAAGGGGGTCAAACACAGTATTAGTGTGTGCTCCTAATAATCCTTTAGGTGAGTGTACAATGCATGCCCATGTTCATTTATCATGTGAGCATTGATGAACGAGCTTCTGAACACCCACCTACATCATTTATGTTGCATAGTCATCATTTATGCCTTTTGTCCTGTTATACGTGTGCAGAACATTTGCAACAGTTTGTCATTTACCTGCAGTATTAAAACACATGCATTGACGTTTACAAATGACTCATCGTTCTGTTGTAGTGAGACAGTCAATGTTCCCATGATTCCCCTGGGGTTGAAAGAGACTAAAGAGATTGACATGACTGTAGCTCTTCAGGTGAGATCAGCATTCATGAATTTATGTGAAGCTGTTCAGTGTTTAAATCTGCCGAGTAAATGTTTCTTTCTCCTCTGTTTCATCAGGATTTCATCAGTGAACATTACGGTGAGGACGCATCTCTGTACCTCAATGAGATCCATGATTTTATGGAGCTTAGACAGGTCAGTATAAGTCAGCATTTACCACACACACGCCTCTATATGAGGATGAACACATGAACTTCATCCCCAGAGCCGCTCTAAGAGTCACTTTATGAGCATTTTACAGTTTAATTTGAGAAAAACTACTGTGTCATCATAAACACACAGAAACTCAAAGCTCTTCACCGCAACCCATTCAAATAAAAGTTCGGTTTAACAATGAAATTATGACCGAAATATATTACTGTACAGTAGAATTTAGCTACGTCTCAATGTAATGACAATACTAACACTAATAATAATGAATTATTATTATAACTTAAATTTTTTAAGGAATAACCACAATTTTTCTTCCAATTTTAACAGTAAAGCTCTGTTGTGCAGCACAAAAAATGTGTCTAATTTCATATGATTAAAAATAATTAAATTAATGTTTTATTCCTTCATTTGATTGTCAAAAAATACACAACACTGAAGAATTTTTTTTTTTTTATAGAAATTAAATAAATTGTTTTATTTATGATTTATATTATTTTTGATTATCTTTTGTAAATGTGATTGTTAAAATCGAATGAAACCATTAAAATTGAACTTAAAACAAACTTAAATAAAACGTATTTCATAGGGCCCTAAACATGTAATTTTTGCTAAACTTTTAATAAATTGTTGTTAAGTTGTATAAATGTAATGATTTCAGTTAATTAGACATGCTTTTGATTAAACTCAAATTTAATTTAACCATTAAGGGTGTACTCACACTAGGCGCTCTGAACCGTGCCCGGGCGCGTTTGACACCCTATTCACAAACATGAATTGTATGTTGTGAGTAAAGCTGCTAATTCCTCCATCAAAGTCAGCTGCCTCCGTGATGATCATCTTATAAGTGCAGTGCAGTCAGGTGAAAAACAATGCGCGGCATAAATTGTAAATTTATTAGGCAGTCTATTTGCGAAAGAAGCGCTTTTCTTCCTGTTGTCTTCAAAACAAAAAGTAGCTTCGTGAATGACGCAAGCGTGCTCCGGCTCACAAGGCAACCAATCCTAGTGTGAGTACACCCTAAAATGAAGTCCTAAAAAATTCAAATGGATAACAACGTATATATCCAGGAAAATTCAAATGTAAAAAAATTGGGAAAAACATAAAACAGATTTTGAAAAAAATAAAACATATCACTTCTTAGACATGACTATGTTGACAAATGTTTTTATTTTTGAATTAATGTGCATTAATGAATAATTAAAAATAAGGCCAGGAAAGTTGGGATAGCCTTTTCTCTTGTATTATGCCGTATATACGAGTGAAACGCTTCTCAAACAAGAACAAATGTAGGGCGGGGCTTGATTTTGTCTGTGGGGAATTGATTGGATGGTTGTGGTTTGCTATTGGCTGATCTCATGTGAGTGACAGGTTGCCCCGCCCTAGTGAGAGAGGGAGTTATTCTAATTCAAGATTACGAGGCACATGACTAATAAAATTATGATGTGCATGGATAAATCATTTATAATAGATACTACATGCAATTATTAATGAAAAAATCCATCTTCAAAAAAATCAATTTTGATAAACCATTACAGGGCGTAGCTTTTGCTTTAATGTCATTCACTGAAAGTCAAATCATTATAAGAGCTCACCTCTCTCCGCAGGCCATGCGCACTCCCAGCAGGAATGAAGCGGGACAGGAGCTCCTGATGGAATACTACAATCAGCTGTATTTCCTGGATCAGCGCTTCTTTTCTCCGCACAGAAGTCTGGGGGTTCATTTTCACTGGTGAGACTCACCGATGCACACAAACAGAACGAGCAGCAGTTAGAGCCGGTCTGATCATATATCTCGCTGCAGGTATGACTCGCTGACCGGTGTGCCTTCCGTCCAGAGAGCGCTAGCGTTCGAGAAAGGGAGCGTTTTGTTCAATATCGGAGCGCTTTACACTCAGATCGGAGCCAGACAAGATCGCTCCACGCTGACGGGCATTCAGAACGCCATCGATGCGTTCCAGAGGGCGGCGGGTACGGAGCGTCTGTTCATTTCCATTCACAGGAAACGGCTCACAGGACTCACACGGCTTTGGAATTCATTTACTCAAATCAGTAAATTCTGATAGTATCCAAAATAAATTACACATTATTAATAAAATACTGATTGCACAACATTTGACAAACATCGAGTCAACAAAAATGTCCATTACACATTTACATTCAGCAAGAACATTATGGTAACACTTTACATAAAGCTTTTAAGTATAATGCATTATACTTGCAAAATGCGTAAGTATTTTTAATGCATTAATTATGCCTTGTAATGCACCTTATAATGCATTGTATGGTGTCATTAATAACTGTAACCACAGTTATTATATATTATAATACTTATCTAATCATTGAACACACCTTAATGCATTAAAACACATGACAAACAAGCAATTTTAGAATCTGCAAATGTTATAATGCGCTTTAATTTACAATTATTTCAGAAAATATAAAAGGGCTTTAAATAAAGTGTTCCCAAAAATTAAAACATTTATAAACTATACCACTATTCACCAGCATTCAAAAGTCTGGGGTCGATAATATTGTCCTTTCTGCTCACCAAAGCTGCATTTATTTGATCAAAAATTAAAAAAATTGTGAAATATTATTACAATTTAGAAATAAGATTATACAGTGCAGTGTACTTTATTCCTGTGATCAAAGCTGAATTTATCAAATGATCCCTCTTGATTTAAGCTCAAGGGACATTTATGATTATTATCAGATTTGAAAACGGTCATATTTTTGTGGAAACCGTGATATATTTTTCAGGATTATTTGATGACCAGAAAGTTCAGAAGAACAGCCTTTATTTGAAATTGAATCTTTTGTAACATTATAAATGCATTTACAAATACATACAATTATTAACTTCTTAAAAAGAAAAATCATACTGACCCCAAACTTTGAATAATGGTGTAAATGTAAGAACATCAGAGAACATGACCTGAAGACTGTCGTCAAAAAATGATAATGTCAAATAAAATTATTTTTAAAGGTTGAACTGAAAATGCTGGACAAACACAAATTATGCATTAAAAAAAAAAAACTAAACTAAAATAAAAAGAATCTATAATATATAAATTTAAATGCATTACAATTTAATTTCTGTAAAAGCATATTTAATTTCCCCTTTTATACTCATTTAAATGGGATGGTGATGAAACCTAACAGTTGAATCTATCAGATAATGCAAGCTGCTGTTCATTATATCAGCAACAGCACAAAGGGCGTTTCCTGTGAATGACTCGATATAC
Organism: Gobiocypris rarus; assembly: GCA_023029165.1. Taxonomy (NCBI): domain Eukaryota; kingdom Metazoa; phylum Chordata; class Actinopteri; order Cypriniformes; family Gobionidae; genus Gobiocypris; species Gobiocypris rarus. The sequence goes on from CM040917.1 coordinate 2,544,077, forward strand.
GTGTGTTTATTAAACTCTGAATGTGACCTGTGTTTAATTTCAGCTGAAGCTCTTGTATAAACAAGCTTGTACATGTGTGTGTGTGTGTGTGTGTGTGTGCAGGTGCGTTTCTCTACCTGCAGGAGAATTTCTCTCATGCGCCCAGTCTGGATATGAGCAGCCCTGCGCTGAGCATGCTGGTCCGCCTCATGGTAGCTCAGGTAATTGGTCTGAACAGAACAAACCCTGATGCGATTGCACTGTTAGTGTGGTTCCTTTGAGTAAGTGTGAACGCTGCCATCTGAACCCTGGTGCCACCAAACAATCGGAGGAGACGCTGAAAAGACAGGACTCGCTCCGCTTCCAAACCCAAACTCTGGTGCGGCTCGACTGAAACCGAACTGAAGACATGTAAACAAACAGGATGTGATGTCACAAGATGCATCCCTAAAAAGATCAGATTGCATGCTTTGTGTCTTTAGTTTCTTTTCAAAAATGACTGTGTGAACGCTAAGCGAACCAGGACTAAATATTGATTTCAGATTATGTCTTCTATGATCTAATGTGTTTGAGAGGTATTCATGTAGTAACTCGTGTATTTCTGGCTTTATTTATTGCAGGTTCAGGAGTGTGTGTGTGAAAAGGTCATTCTCATGCAGGACAATGGCCTGAATGTGCTTCTGCAAGCCGCCCAGGAGGCAGCGAGGGTGAAAACACACACACACACACACACACACACACACACACACACACACACACACACACACACACACACACACACACACACACACACACACACACACACAAACACTCACACAAACACACTCACTCACACACACATGTTTGTTTTTGTGAAATGTGGGGACATTCCATAGGCGTAATGCATTTTATACTGTACACACCGTATTTTCTATCCCCCTACACTGCCCCTGCCCCTAAACCTACCCATCACACACACACACACACACACACACACTACCCATCACAGGAGACTGCGCAGTTTACTTTCTGTGAAAAAAACCTCATCCTGTGTGATTTATAAGCATTTTGAAAAGTGAGGACATGGGGAACGTCCTCATATTTCACCCTCTTTCTGTAATACCTGTGTCATACCCATGTCATTATACACATTTGTGTCCTGATATTTCACAAAAACATGCCCACACACACACACACACACACTCAAACAAAAACATTTTGAAACACACACTCACAAAAACACTCAAGCATGCACACACACACTCACTCACTCACTCAAACACAAACACACTCTCACACAAATACACACTCTCTCACACACACAAATACACTCACACACAAACACACTCTCGCACACACAAATACTCGCTCATACACGCACTTAAGTCACACCCAAACACACAATCACTCAAACACGCACGCACACACACACACACACACACACACAGTCTCACAACACACACACACACACACATTGGGTTTCCATCTTTTATGGGTATTTGCCATAGACGTAATGGTTAATTCTGTACAAACTGTATATTCTCTAGCCTTACACTAACCCGACCCCTAAGTCTACCCATCACACACACACCCCTAAACCTACCCATCACACACACACACACACACCCCTAAACCTAACCATCACTCACACACACACACACACACACACACCTAAACATACCCATCACATAAAACTACAGGTAATTTTACATTTTCAAAAAAACTATTTCGATTTTTAAGCCGTTTTCCTCATGTGGACCAAAAAAAATTTCCCCCCAAGGTAAAAAATGTCTGGTATTATTCGTTGTGGGCACCCATAGTGTCGGTTTACTAGGACCACACACACACACACACACACAGACTTAAATGAATGCATGTTATGGTGTTTTCAGTTGTTAATAACTGTGTGTGTTTGCAGGTGTCAGACGTTTATTCTCTGGTTCTTCAGGCGATGTCAGTGCCGTTACTGAAGGACTATGTGCCCTTCTCCTGGATCTCTATGGTTCAGGTCAAAACGCATCATTTCAGAGCGCTGGCCCATTATTACACCGCCGTGGCGCTGTGTGACTGCTCAGGTCTGTGTGGGTCTGAGACCATGTGATATCTACTGATGACATCATGCATACACTTCCCTGCATTTATTTGATCAAAAAATATACTTAATTTTGACTTGTAGTGTATTTATTTTGTTGTGTGCGTCTGAGTGTGTGTGTGTGCAAGTGTGTCTGTGTGTGTGCGAGTGTGTGTGTGTCCTGGTAAACCCTATGTTATAATGATAATTTTAATCCCAACGCAGGTATGCCTGATGAAGACAATGATGAAGGTGGAGAAATTAAGGCTCTCATACAGATTCACACCAGATGGCCGGAGAAACTGAACCTTCAAGATCCAGAGGACAAGCGTAGACTCGGTTTGTGTAGTGAGATGTTTTAATGAACGCAGTATTACAGTTTCAGTGCATCCCTAAATATATATTTCATATTCAAGGTAAAGCTCATCTGCGCAAAGCCATTATTCGTCACGAGGAAGCCCTGCGTCTTCACGGAGTGTGTAAAATGCTTCGAAAGATGGACATCCTACAGGAAGTTCTGTCACACGCTCACATGTGCTCGCTGGAGAAATACTCTGAGATTGATCAAGAAGATGATTTTTGTGAGGTAGCAGAGGCTCCGGAGATCCAGTGTGAGTGTTTAATGTGCTAATCATGTTTATGAAGAGTTACTTAGTAAACGAACTGCTTGGTGCTTATAATAATGATTGTATTACATTGCTACACCAGTAGGTGGCGACAAGTGACGGTTAAGAAATGTTTCGTCAATGAATCATTCACTCAAGAGATTCGTTCAAAAACACTGATTGATCCAGTAATGAAACAAGTGAAGTCTTTATGAGTGAGTCATTGAATCATTCACTCAAGAGATTCATTCAAAAACACTGATTCATCCAGTAATGAAACAAGTGAAGTCTTTATGAGTGAGTCATTGAATCATTCACTCAAAAGATTAATTCAAAAACATTGATTGATCCAGTAATGAAACAAGTGAAGTCTTTATGAGTGAGTCATTGAATCATTCACATTCAAGAGATTTTTTAAAAACACTGATTCATCCAGTAATGAAACAAGTGAAGTCTTTATGAGTGAGTCATTGAATCATTCACTCAAGAGATTCGTTCAAAAACATTGATTGATCCAGTAATGAAACAAGTGAAGTCTTTATGAGTGAGTCATTGAATCATTCACTCAAGAGATTCGTTCAAAAACACTGATTCATCCAGTAATGAAACAAGTGAAGTCTTTATGAGTGAGTCATTGAATCATTCACTCAAAAGATTCATTCAAAAACACTGATTCATCCAGTAATGAAACAAGTGAAGTCTTTATGAGTGAGTCATTGAATCATTCACATTCAAGAGATTTTTTAAAAACACTGATTCATCCAGTAATGAAACAAGTGAAGTCTTTATGAGTGAGTCATTGAATCATTCACTCAAGAGATTTGTTCAAAAACATTGATTGATCCAGTAATGAAACAAGTGAAGTCTTTATGAGTGAGTCATTGAATCATTCACTCAAGAGATTTGTTCAAAAACACTGATTCATCCAGTAATGACACAAGTGAAGTCTTTATGAGTGAGTCATTGAATCATTCACTCAAGAGATTCGTTCAAAAACACTGATTCATCCAGTAATGAAACAAGTGAAGACTTTATGAGTGAGTCATTGAATCATTCACTCAAGAGATTCGTTCAAAAACACTGATTCATCCAGTAATGACACAAGTGAAGTCTTTATGAGTGAGTCATTGAATCATTCACTCAAGAGATTTGTTCTAAAACACTGATTGATCCAGTAATGAAACAAGTGAAGTCTTTATGAGTGAGTCATTGAATCATTCACTCAAGAGATTCGTTCAAAAACACTGATTGATCCAGTAATGAAACAAGTGAAGTCTTTATGAGTGAGTCATTGAATCATTCACTCAAGAGATTCGTTCAAAAACACTGATTCATCCAGTAATGAAACAAGTGAAGTCTTAATGAGTGAGTCATTGAATCATTCACTCAAGAGATTCGTTCAAAAACACTGATTCATCCAGTAATGACACAAGTGAAGTCTTTATGAGTGAGTCATTGAATCATTCACTCAAGAGATTTGTTCAAAAACACTGATTCATCCAGTAATGAAACAAGTGAAGTCTTTATGAGTGAGTCATTGAATCATTCACTCAAGAGATTCGTTCAAAAACACTGATTCATCCAGTAATGAAACAAGTGAAGTCTTAATGAGTGAGTCATTGAATCATTCACTCAAGAGATTTGTTCAAAAACACTGATTGATCCAGTAATGAAACAAGTGAAGTCTTTATGAGTGAGTCATTGAATCATTCACTCAAGAGATTCGTTCAAAAACACTGATTCATCCAGTAATGAAACAAGTGAAGTCTTAATGAGTGAGTCATTGAATCATTCACTCAAGAGATTTGTTCAAAAACACTGATTCATCCAGTAATGAAACAAGTGAAGTCTTTATGAGTGAGTCATTGAATCATTCACTCGAGAGATTCGTTCAAAAACACTGATTCATCCAGTAATGAAACAAGTGAAGTCTTTATGAGTGAGTCATTGAATCATTCACTCAAGAGATTCGTTCAAAACACTGATTCATCCAGTAATGAAACAAGTGAAGTCTTTATGAGTGAGTCATTGAATCATTCACTCGAGAGATTCGTCAAAAACACTGATTCATCCAGTAATGAAACAAGTGAAGTCTTTATGAGTGAGTCATTGAATCATTCACTCAAGAGATTCGTTCAAAAACACTGATTCATCCAGTAATGAAACAAGTGAAGTCTTTATGAGTGAGTCATTGAATCATTCACTCAAGAGATTCGTTCAAAAACACTGATTCATCCAGTAATGAAACAAGTGAAGTCTTAATGAGTGAGTCATTGAATCATTCACTCAAGAGATTCGTTCAAAAACACTGATTCATCCAGTAATGACACAAGTGAAGTCTTTATGAGTGAGTCATTGAATCAATCACTCAAGAGATTTGTTCAAAAACACTGATTCATCCAGTAATGAAACAAGTGAAGTCTTTATGAGTGAGTCATTGAATCATTCACTCAAGAGATTCGTTCAAAAACACTGATTCATCCAGTAATGAAACAAGTGAAGTCTTAATGAGTGAGTCATTGAATCATTCACTCAAGAGATTTGTTCAAAAACACTGATTGATCCAGTAATGAAACAAGTGAAGTCTTTATGAGTGAGTCATTGAATCATTCACTCAAGAGATTCGTTCAAAAACACTGATTCATCCAGTAATGAAACAAGTGAAGTCTTAATGAGTGAGTCATTGAATCATTCACTCAAGAGATTTGTTCAAAAACACTGATTCATCCAGTAATGAAACAAGTGAAGTCTTTATGAGTGAGTCATTGAATCATTCACTCGAGAGATTCGCTCAAAAACACTGATTCATCCAGTAATGAAACAAGTGAAGTCTTTATGAGTGAGTCATTGAATCATTCACTCAAGAAAAATTCGTCCAGAAACACTGATTCATCCAGTAATGAAACAAGTGAAGTCTTTATGAGTGAGTCATTGAATCATTCATTCAAGAGATTTGTTCAAAAACACTGATTCATCCAGTAATGAAACACGTGAAGTCTTTATGAGTGAGTCATTGAATCATTAACTCAAGAGATTCAGTCAAAAACACTGATTCATCCCAAGGGGGTAATCCAGCCCCCGGAAAGCGTGCCTTCCATAGGGGCGGCCATTGCTAACCAAGCCATCACCTGCTATTAGCATCCCATTGACTCCCATTCATTCATTCATTTAAAAAAAAATAAAGTGAAGGAAAAGATGTTAAAAACTTCGGTAATTACTTTCTCCATCAATCATTAGTGTGGAAATTCAAGATCAAGTCATTTGCATTGCATAGTATTTAAAACAATATTCATATATTCCATGCTTATGGACAATATGAATAGTAGAATAGTAGATTCTTAACATGACCTTTGACCTGTCGCCTACAGCTCACACACAGCAGAAGCCTGATATTAAAACTCCAGATTTCAGCGCCGTCAGAGTGAATGATATTTTCCATCGACTGGTAACACTCACACACACACACACACACACACACACACACACACACACACACACACACACACACAATAAAGCTGTAAATGTTGAAGAAGTGTCTAATAATTACCTTTGCATGTGAAGGGACCACTTTCGCTGTTTTCTGCTCGAAATCGCTGGGTGAGGCGTCACACGTGTCTGGTTCGAGGAGAGGCGGGGCTCGGGCTTACGCTTCGAGGTGATTCGCCGGTTCTGGTCGCTGGGGTTTTGCCGGGTGGATGTGCTGCGGTAAGAGACGTCAGTAGAGTCAGTGATGCTTTTTGCACTGTGCACGTCATGCTTCACGTTTTGAGCGTGTGTTCTAGGAGGCGGGACTCCGCGAGGGTGATTATATCGTGGCTGTGAACGGTGCAGATTGCAGGTGGGCGGAGCACAGCGAGGTCGTTCACACGCTGAAGAGCTGCACGGAAAGAGGACTGGAGCTCGACGTCATCACTCTACTTTCACACGAGGTGCAAGATCTTTGTTTTTAAACAATACAATTGACCCTTCGCTAAGCCACGCCTGAAAACCGCCACGGGCCAATCGTGGCTTAGCAATCGTAACTAGGCATGGAAGGTCGCTTTCGGGTATCCTATAAATTTGGACAGGGAGTGGAATTTTTCCCTTCCCCAAACCTAAAACCCAAGGGGAGAAATGATGCTGTTCTGTCGATTTGTCCTACCTTGTCAGATTTTCCTACCGTAGAGCAAAATGATATCGATCAATGCTACCGCATTGAAAAATCCTGCTGCGTGTTAGTGTTTGTGCCTAACTTTTGTGAAATAATTCAGTGTAACTTTACTGAGGATTCTTATTGGGGAAAACGATTTCACAGTGCAAAATACCCCATTTTGTTATCATTGAAAAGTGATCAAGCTAATGTATTGTGTTTATTCCACAAGTCTTATGGATAAGCTGTCTGATGACTAAAATGACTAATTATCTCCTTGGGAATGTCTGACACCGGCGCATATATACTGTAATAGACGGGCCCGGCGTGAAAGGCGTAGCAACAGTAACTAAGGAGGGCGGGGCTTAGCGAAGGGTCAATTATGCAAATAAAAAAAAAAAATCCTAAACACTCAAAATAGTCATCAAAGATGTGAAAGACCGTAAACAACGCTCTGTTGGTTTGTCATTATTTTTCACTAAGTAACGTTTCCGTAGGTCGAAAGGAGGATGAATCTCTCACCCACCGGTGATAAGGAGTGTCAGTCGGGCAGTCAGAGGAAAGCGGGTCGGGAGTACGAGCGCGGATCCTCGTCCATATGGAACTGGAGCTGGAGGAGCGGCGGCAGCGGCAAGAGAATCGGGAGCACGTTCAGCCTTTCCTTCGGTAACGTCAGAGAGGGGGAATCCATGTTCTGAAGACACACCTGGAAAAGAAAGGAAAAAGAATACAAGCACTATTTACTCAATCAATAGAGCACAATTATCAGATATGATAGCTGAACGAAAATTAGTTGGTTTAGATCAATTCTAACTCAGACGAGCAAAAGATCTGCCACAGGATTGTATTAAATGTCCAGCACAACGCTGTCATTTATCACGAAATGTCCAATGCTTTTAGAAATACGAGCAGAGGTGGGTTGTAACGAATTACATTTACTTTATTACATTTCCTTGAGTACATTTTTTGGGTAACTTGTACTTTTAGAGTATATTTAAAGTTGAGTACTTTTACATTTCTTGTGTAAAAACTGTACTTTTACTTCGTTACATTCGGTGGCGTACCTCCGCTACTGTCAAATAATGACTTGTTCGTAAGAAACGTTGGAGAGGCGTGGCTTCGCGAGTCGTGGCTACGCATCATCCGCGTATTATTAGCGCGTTTAGTCGGAAGATGATGACTGAAGCAGAGGAAGCTGTGTGTGAGCTACGGGAGGCAGATCACCCGTGGCCTCAAGTTCAGTCTTCACAGAATAGTTCCCTATATTTGAACACTATTAACGGTGATGTGGTAACTATGGGCGCTTTTCCCTTATTGTAATACTATTTCACACACCGTCCGAGTGTTTTCCTCATATGCGCTCTTGTGCAAGCAATGACAGATCGTTTCCTCCAAACGACACACATCTACGAACAAACGTTCACATCTGCACGTTCACATATCCTTATGTTTTTTTCACTAAACGAAACAAATTGAATAGCCTAATGTGACGACTTGCATTCATACACACATCCTGTCTGAAGTGTAGAAAATACATGCCAATAAAAACAGGATTTTATTTTATTCCTACCTAAAGAATGCATATATATAAAATATAAGAAGAACAAAGTATGTTTTAAAAAGAGCTCTGGTTAGCCCAGAACACCATTAATTTACACTGTTTAACCATTAATCACACACACACACACACACACACACACACACACATATATATATATATATATATATATATATATATATATATGTTTGTGTGTGTGTGTGGACTGGTAATCCCTACGGTATGGGGACAAAATGTCCCCACAAAGATGGCAATATCCAAAATCCTTGTCCTTGTGGGGACATTTTTGGTCCCCATGAGGAAAACATCTTATAAATCACACTAAGTGATGTTTTTGAAAATGTAAAAATGCAGCATGTCTCCTGTGATGGGTAGGTTTAGGGGCAGGGGCAGTGTGTGTGTGTGTGTTTGTGTGTGATGGGTAGGTTTAGGGGCAGGGGCAGTGTGTGTGTGTGTGTGATGCAGTGTGTGTGTGTGTGTGTGTGTGTGTGTGTGTGTGTGTGTGTGTGTGTGTGTGTGTGTGTGTGTGTGTGTGTGTGTGTGTGTGATGGGTAGGTTTAGGGGCAGGGGCAGTGTAGGGGGATAGAAAATACGGTTTGTACAGTATAAAATGCATTACGCCTATGGAATGTCCACATAAAACATGGAAACACAACGTGTGTGTGTGTGTGTGTGTGTGTGTGTGTGTGTGTGTGTGTGTGTGTGTGTGTGTGTGTGTGTGTGTGTGTGTGATTAATGGTTAAACAGTATATATATATATGGAGAGGTCGATTTTTATCAATCAGAAAGTAACTAGTAACTACTTGAGTAGGTTTCTCATCGAGTACTTTTTTACTCTTACTCAAGTAACTCTTTTATGATTGTTACTTTTTCTTGAGTAAATGTTTCCGTAAGTACTTGTACTTTTACTTGAGTACAGATTTTGTCTACTCTACCCACCTCTGCATATGAGCCTTTGATTCAGCCTCCCAGTAATCGCACTGACAGAATCTCAAAGCATGAACCCTTTGCTTGAGTGTCTGAGTACTGTTTTGATCGCTGTACATATCAAAAAGATACGACAAAAACACAGCTTTTTTTCCTCAGAATGACCGTGTTCTGTAGGTCTCGGCGTGTGTGTGTGTTTCAGGGCTGCAGATGTAGATCTTTGACTCTTTATGCCCTGTCCAAATACCGGTCTTTGCAGTTGACCACTTCTTACAGTATTTCCTGTATTTGGTAGGCGTGGAGACTGCAAGTGTGTGTAGAACTTTTGATTACCCGATGGGACACACTTATAGTGTCGCAAAACAGAGCTTTTCAATACTTTGCATTTTAAAATAAATGTTGTTCAGTAGTCGCGATGTAACGACACAATTTTAAAATTGTGGCGCTTGTAATTAAGTGATAAAAAGCAGTTGCAAATTATGTACAAAATACACATCTTTGCACAAATCAAATGTGCAACACTTTATTTTACTACCAAATGATATGTAATATCTAATTAATTTAATTTACAGTGGATTGTTTCCTTGACATCTCACGGTTTCGGGGGACGTGAGTTCCCGAACATAATGCATGATGGGATACGCTCCGAAGCGGATAGTGTGGGTTTAGTGTGCATTAAGGGCACTGCACTTTGGCATTATTAAGACATGGGACAGTATTGCGCACTTACTTCCGGTCGGAAGTGGCCAAAACCGCAAGTGTGGGTATTTGGACAGGGCACAAGTGTTTAGCTGTTTATAGAGCGCATTAGTGCCCTCCCACTTTTTAAGTGGCGGAGCTTCCGGAAAGTATTTTTTGCATTCATTTCTCCCATACGAATTTAAAAAAAAAAGTCTTCATTAAAGGTGCAGTGTGTAAGTTTTAGAGGTATCTAGTGGCGAGGTTGTGAATTGCAACCGCTCACCCCTCCCTTTCAAAGCACACAGAGAAGCTACTGGGGCCGACACAGGACAAAAATGTAATCGTGTGAGACAGCAGAGATTAGCTAGCGCTCCGTAGAGAAGTTTGTCCCTTTAGGGCTACCGTAGAAACATGGCGGCACAAAAATGGCGGCTTCACTGTAAGGGGACCCGCGGTGTGTGTAGATAGAAATGGCTCCTTCTAAGATAATAAAACAAAACGCTTCATTGTGTAAGGGCTTTATACACAACAGAAAACATCATTATGTATATTATATTGCATTTCTGTCAATATATCCTCATAAATATTACACACTGCACCTTTAAAGTGTTGTAAGCCATGAACCAAGCTGACCAGCTACGAAGAGAATCATTAAAAACTTGATTTGAAGCACAATTACAAAGATCCAAGACTCTGGACTTAACTTCTTTAGTGAGGGAAAGAACTACAATCCCATGAAGCATTGCAAACAGCATAATCAAATAAAAAAAGTATAAAACTGCGCATTTAAAATTTTTCATTATATATATATATATATATATATATATATATATATACATATTAAGTGTATTGCAACGTATATTCAAATATTTAAGTATTTTGAGAGCAGAAGGAAACCCTTCACTCTGATTGGTGGAATTTTGTGCACAGCATCATGGGTAATGTAGTTTTTCACCATGAATTCTACTATTAAACACGATTATTTTAAAACTAAGTTGAAATGATGAAGGGTGACGGCTTTAACGGAAGCAAATCCCTTTGATTATAAACCTCGTAGCTCACACTAGGTATGTCTTTAAAGGTTTATTAGTTATCATTAAAAATCAATTTCACTATGGAGAAAATTAATGGAATTTGTACTTCCTGAACCGACTGTTGCGCTCTAAAGCTGTTGTCCACTTCAGAAAAGAGGCCTTAATCATGGGAGCTGGTTTCTACCATGAAAAAAAAAAAACTATAAAAAACGTAATTGCGACTTTTTTCTCTCATAATTGCGAGTTACAAATCTTACAATCTTGCAATTCTGGCGTTTTTTCCCGCCAAAAAAAAATTAAAATCATGTCTCGCAATTATGATATTTTTTTCAGAATTGTGAGGGGACATTTGTTTTTTTTTATTAATTTGTTTTTTTTTATTCCAAAATTAAAATAAGCTTCCATACTTACTTAATAATCACATTGAGAAAGCAATGAGAAAATCATTTGTGTTCTTGAACTTGAAATGTTTGAATTAAGAATGTATTTTTGCACAGAAAATGATCATGGGTTTATTTCGCATGTGGATTTTATTTTATGTTTTGTCAGTCGTTGTCAGACGCGATTTGTTACCCAGCATTCCAGCTGCACTCTGCCTCATATCCTGTGCAGGCCTCTTTATCATCACAAATAAATCAAGTTTTTCATTTAAATGCACATGCAAAAACATGATTCTGAGTTCGCACTCATGTCCGTAGCACAGTAACAGTGACCTCCAGTGAGAAGGTATAGCTTCAGGATTTTCTGGATGAAATCATGCTCATTTTGTGTAATCCTAATAATGATGTTTAAGGAAATGTGTGTTTCGAGTTCTTGAACCAGAAGCTCTCAGGATGACATTTATAAGGAAGTATTCTAACAGCTGACTCTTGTCGCATTGGGGATTGCAGGAATGAATATGCAGTAAACAATGATGAAATATGGGCTATTGCTGCCAAATGTGTTTGGATTGTACACTGAGTGGCTCCCCAGACACACCACAGCACTGGGAAACGAGACGGGTCAAATCTGGACAGTTTCAAATCTATTTGAATAGACCAGGCTGATTAAAGTTACACAGATGATGTCTGAGAATGTTAGCCAAGCAAAAGCCATGAATTCGTCTTAAAACATTGATTAGTGTATGAAGCTCTGAGGTTGTTCAGCCTGACTTCACCACTAGAGGGCAGCATCAGGTTGAGCTTTGACAACAGGCGCTCAGTTTGAGACTCCAGGTGATGCAAGGCCAACTTCTCTCAATATGCATCATTTTAAATTGTTTTTTGATAAAGCAATTCATCAGTGGATCATTTCAATTAAGCAAAATGTTTTTTTTTGTTTTTTTTTTCTAAACTAGGGCAAGACTTGTTAACGTAATGCAGTTACATCTTAAAAAAATATTAATTAATAGCCTACACTGTAAAACAAATTATGACGACATATTTTTACATTAACTCATCAAAATAATTTGAGCAGTTTTCAGCTTTTTTTTATGTATTTTTTTAAGTTATACAATAGTCAACTCGTTTAAAGGTAGTATAATGTGATGACGCAACTTTAAAAAAAATAAATCATTAAACACTTTATTAGACCTATTTAATTAAATCATTAGGCTATTATTTAACGGCTATAGCGAAATATGTGACTCGACTTTTTTAAATTTAGAATTGACAAATAATATAAAACAGTAATATGGAATAAAATCAATGCATTAAATTAAGTCAAATTTATTTTTTAATTTGTTGAATGTAATTTTATTTTAGCCTATTTTTATATAGCCTACATTAAAACAAATTGCTGGGTTGTTTCAACGTGTTTGGGTCATAAACAAACCATAACCGTTGGTTTCAATTTTAAACTGTTAAATCCAACGGTTGGAATCATTTTTTAAACCCAACGGTTTGATTAGTTTTTGATTTTTAAACCCAACGGTTTGATTAGTTTTTGATTTTTTAAACCCAACGGTTTGATTTTATATTTATTTTTAAAAACCCAACGGTTTGATTATTTTTTTTAATTTTTTAAACCCAACAGTTGGATTCATTTTTTTTTTTAAACCCGGTTTGTCCATATTTGACCCAAACATGAGTTGAAACAACCCGGCGTTTTTAAAAGAGTGGTTTATTTTGCCGTATAAACGCGCGCTTAGGTTCATTTGTTGATTTGTATATTTCATCAGAGGAAGGATAATTGGAAATTATCACTTCATCTTTGAGATGTATTAATATGTCGCGCGCGTTCCTTCCATTAAACGTGGCGTTATTGCACTAATTCATCACGCGTTTTGGATCCGTCAGATGATCGTGAACGCAGGCTTATGTTCCAGAGCTGCAGAATCATCTGGCTTCCTTCAAGAGCGATGACTTTCAGTAAACAAGTGCACAATCGATCAGTGCAGAGCATTAAGAGCCTAATCGGGACAGCAGGAGCACTGTGGGTGAATCTTCTCTCAGCTGGATCTGTGACTGGCCCGTAATGGTTTGTTATGACCTTTCGGCGTTTCCATTAGTCTCGCTGTTATTTAACATGGAGCTTTTGATTTAACCCCGTGTATATTGGCCAAGAGGAGTTACTGGATTCCTTTACAAAGGCCAAACACTTCAATCTGCGCTGCTCATGTAAACTCGAGGGTTTTAAGGGGCATCTTAAGCCTATTAGCGTCGACGATAATAAAAAAGCTACTGACAGATAATTTAAGTCCAGTAGATTTTGAGTAAATATTGGGTATTCATTTCATTGTATAGGCCTAGTAGTAGACATTGGTATGCGTTAAACCATTAGACTTTTTTTTTTAAATAAAGGGTATAGGCCTACATAGAGCAGATTGTAGTTATTGTGTCTCTAAAATAACTATTTTGTCTTCGTTTTTTGTTCAGAAAAACATCCTCATTGAAGCAGAATGAGCGTCATTTTCTTGTTCATATATAGGCACGTGTGAAAACGCAAAAAAATATAGGCTACATGTCTATAAATAAATATAAGGAGAGAAACAAATTTACAGCGCTTTTAAGAGAGCATGTAAAGGGCTGTATATATATAAAGACAGGCTATATAAGGATATAAGGAAAGGCTATATAAGGACAGGATATATATATAAGGACAGGATATATAAGGATAAATATATAAGGATATATATAAGGACAGGATATATATAAGGACAGGATATATAAGGATATATATAAGGACAGGATATATAAGGATAAATATATAAGGACAGGATATATAAGGACAGGATATATAAGAACAGTATATATAAGGATATATATAAGGACAGGATATATAAGGATAAATATATAAGGACAGGATATATAAGGATAAATATAAGGACAGGATATATAAGGATATATTTAAGGACAGGATATATAAGGATATATATAAGATAAATATAAGGACAAGATATGTTAGGATAAATACATAAGGACAGGATATATAAGGATATATATAAGGACAGGATATATAAGGATATATATAAGGATAAATATAAGGACAAGATATGTAAGGATAAATATATAAGGACAGGATATATATAAGGACAGGATATATAAGGATAGGATATATAAGATAAATATAAGGACAAGATATGTAAGATAAATATATAAGGACAGGATATATAAGGATAGGATATATAAGGATAAATATATAAGGACAGGATATATAAGGATATATATAAGGACAGGATATATAAGGATAAATATATAAGGACAGGATATATAAGGATATATATAAGGACAGGATATATAAGGATATATATAAGGACAGGATATATAAGGACAGGATATATAAGGACAGGATATATAAGGATAAATATATAAGGACAGGATATATAAGGACAGGATATGTAAGGACAGGATATGTAAGGATAAATATATAAGGATAGGATATATAAGGATATATGTAAGGATAAATATATAAGGCCAGGATATATAAGGATAGGATATATATAAGGACAAACACATTTACGGCGCGTTTAATCAGATAATATCGCTAACGTGAAGTTCGCGTGAAACCGTTCAAGCGTTTTCCGATCTTTATAGGCATATTTAAGAAAAAAGAAAAAAAACTTTATTGTAGGCTACATTTAGGCCTACATAATTTTTTAAACATCAAGATTTGAAATGGGCTAATTTTTAGTTGATGCTTCGCTTATTGTGTTAGGGGTGTCAAAATTTAGGCTTAATCTGATGCCCGAGACGAAATCAAAAGGCACATTATTCGCATTGCCTACTGCTCATGTACTTAAACTGGTTTTGTAATTAAATACTGATAGTTGTGAGAAGACTTTCTTCACACCTGTTAACCATCAGAGATTGGCGGTTTTATAGCGGAACTTAATGAATTTTCTTAATAACGCGTGTTGCAATATCTCAAGACCTTTTTCATGATGTGTATTATAGCCTAATCCGGTGAACAGAAATGGGTTTGGTAAAAGCTGGAGACCAATATACTAATTAAAACGTCTATATTTTTATGCGCTGCGTCACTAATATGATTAGGATGGAGGATTTCCATTCTGTCAAGGGTGCGTTTAAAAACGCAATTAATAATCCGTGACAAATGATTCCCGAGGCGGTCAAATCCCCCAAATGAACCGCAGTGATCTGGCTAGCGTTGAACTCTCAGCAGTGATTTCTCCAACCAGAGGGAATTTGGGAAAACAAACCAATTCCACAAGGTCGCCAAACTTTCCCAGGATCGGCATTTAACGATTATGATATTTTAATAATTTCTTAATGTTTCCAGGCTGACGGGCCCTGTCACTGCCGACAGACAGATGCTCCTGATGGGGCTCCAGAAATAAAGCCGTTCCCGAAGGATCAGTAGATGATGTTATCATTGCAAAGAGGAAGAGCGAGCCACTGCACGCGGTTCAAATCGCTAAAGTGATTGAAGTGTGATGTTTCATCTGACAGACGTGCTGTTGTCCTCGATGTTTATTCACAGATGAGAGGTTTGTGTGCGACTGTGTTGAGGCACTGGTTTAATAACTACAGCAGATGCGCTTTCAACACGAATATAGTTATCACCACACAGCCGCAGATATGGATATGATCAATAACCTGTTTTCCCGAACTATACTCCATGTATTAAAATCATTTTGCATTTACGTAAAAAAAGAAGAAAAAAAGAAAGGAAAAAAATATATAGGCCTATATATATATATATATATATATATATAGCTATATATATATATAGCCTAGGTAAAGCCTATGCACGGATTTTTAGAAAGCTTTAAAATAAATGACGCAAATATGAGATAAATTACGTTCATTTGGGAAAAAAAAAATCTTATGCGATGTTAAGAATCTTAGGACTATGATAAAATATGATTATTTTCAGAATACAAAAACAGAAAAGGTTATTGCAAGTAGGCTACAATAAAAACAAGCGGGAAAATACATTTAGATTAATAGATGCCGGGAAAACCGCGTCTTTATTTTATTTTAAAGAAAATGCTATTTAAATTAAATTATGTAGGCTATTTTAAAAATTTCGCTTATATGTATTAACGTATTAATTATGTATTAATAGTCGTGGTGGTTTAGCCTATTAAAAAATGATTTTGGCTAATCCTGATTATGTTAAATTGCAAAGATACAATCGTCGATAGTTGCTGAGTGACTCCAGTAGGTGAGATTCTCGGTTATTGCCGGTTATATTGGCTGTTTTATGATCTCTCTCGTGAGTCTCGGGCCTTTCAGGGTTTCAGACGCGCCGCGGGCACCTGAAATAACGCGCGCGCTCACCCGCACGCAGCGCGTCTTCCGCATCCTCTTCCCGGGATTGTTTTGACTGCTTGATCGAGAGCAAAGCGGCGCATTTCATCTCTAAAATTAACCCGGAATGGAGTCACTCGAAAACACCGCGTCAGGGTCATTGACCTTTCCGGTATAATGAATCACGGCTAATGAACGCCAGAGGAAGAGAGAGAGACTACACAAACAGCACGGGGCAAACTCATATACTGTCATTAATGATCATAAACAGTTTATAATGTTATATGAGTGTGTATATATAAATATAAGGAGTGCATACGAATGCAATAATAAAAATTTAATGGAGTGCATATACGAATGCAATAATAATAATGTTGATCTGTTTTTGTTTTTCCACTGTCGCTGATTCTGTCCCAGTGATATATGTTGTCGTACATATGTATGAAGTATCGCCTCTGAAGTTAATTGTGTTTTCGTGTCAGCGGAGAATAGATTTCCTCTGTTTATTATAAGCATAAGGACGGATTTGCGTCACCGCGCGACTTGCGAGTTGAGATAAAGTTGCACAAATATTGAAAAAAGGAAGTGCTAACAGTCATTATAAAGTTCCACCTCTGCGAGCCGGAGGAAATAAGGGTCCTCTGCTGTATCCTAAAATACTAAAGCATCTTCTATTTTTGTCCCAGATCGAGCAGGAATATCCGCTCATTTAGCCCGAATCACAGCTCATCAACAACAGGAAGAGTTGCGTCCAGATCCCAGAGCTGGAGAGAGATTGCGCTCGCACTGAGGATCGGCTGCTCTTTGCATGTTTCTCGGAAATTAAATGCATGCAATTATGAATGCATAATTTATATAACATTATTTATCTATAACAACGTGTTTCTAAAATAATTATATAACTGCTAAATATATTTATATTATGCATCGTTCGCATTAATTCTCACGTGCAATATCCAATTAACGGTTGCATGTTTATGATCTATGCGCTGATTTCTAATAGAGGTGCTCGTCGTCTGTGGGGCGTGTTGGACCCTTCTGTCAACTTCCATTGGCTCAGAAAGAGCCAATCAATAACGGAACTCCTGCTTAGAGCTGTTCGGACTCCTGTGTGGAGTTTCATACTTGAGGAGGAACGCACGAGAGGGCAACTCCTTCAGCTCGACTGCGGTGAGATTCTCTGTTAAGGATGTACACGACGGGACTGAATCCGTTTTACGCGTCGAACTTTAGCCTGTGGACGGCGTACTGCTCGGGTGGCTTTGGGGTGGACAGCATGAAAAAGCCGTCGTTCTGCATTGCTGATATATTGCATGTTGGAGATGCGGAAAACATCCCCGGCTCATCTTCGCTTATGGCTCATATTGGGGCCCGCGCGTCCGGATCTCCGCTGCGCCCGTCACCGGTCACACCGGACGCGCGTTTACACCCCGCGTATCACCGGCATGGAATACACTTGACATCCAGAGCCGGGATGCACGCGCAGCCCGCGCCTCCACCATCCAGCAAAGACCTGAAGTTCGGGATTGATCGGATATTATCCACAGACTTCGAGCCGAAGGGAAAAGACTCGCCAACTTTGAGAGGTAAGACGGTGATGCGCTTTTAATCAATCAGCTTTATTTCACATCACACGGCACTTTATGACAAGGGCAACCGACTCATTTAGAGTATCATAGCCAGCTCTTGTTTAGACGCGTCCACCCCAATTATCCAAGCCCTGTTTTAATGCATACATTCACTAGTTTAATTGTTTTGATTTTGTCGTTCTGGAACAGATCTCACATCGATTGTTAGTCCGAATCGGCAGTCCGCAGTCCATGTGTCTGCCAGCCCGTACTTCGCGTCCATAGACGAAACCTCCTCCATGATGGGTTCAATAAGCAGACAATCAGGGCAACATCAGTTTCAAGACACCTTCCCAGGTAGTGTAGCCATCCCAGTTGAGCCCTACAGAGCAGACATGCGTGGATGAAAGTTGCATTGCTGCCCTGATGTGAACGCATGTGGTTAGATGACTGAGAACACGCACTCTGCTCGGTTAGAAGCGGTCGCTGGTGCCTTGGTGTCTGATTCGCTAATGGCGCATGTGTTTTTGACTCAAGCAGGGCCGTATGCGGTGCTCTCCAAAGACACAATGCCTCAGACCTACAAGAGGAAAAGATCCTGGTCCAGAGCCGTGTTCTCCAACCTGCAGCGGAAAGGCCTCGAGAAGCGCTTCGAAATCCAAAAGTATGTCACGAAACCGGATAGGAAACAACTGGCGGCGATGCTGGGACTCACCGACGCGCAGGTGATCATCAACGCAGTTCACTACAGAATGCATGTGCGGTATTAAAAATGGCACAATGCATTGGGTTAGATGGCACAGGCCAGTGCTCGTGCTCATGGAAAAACTGCAGCATTGCGACACACACACACACACACACACTTCTAGAGAAATGAAAGTCAATTATAACGAATTATTGCAAATACGGGAGGGGTGCAGTCGCTTCATTTCAAAACATCCTAATTCAGGCCATTGGGCAAGAGTCTTGTTTTATGTCGGAAATGACACGAGCAGCATGAGGAATGTGATAAGAGTTTCAAAACTTTCCAGAGAAGTTTGGAAACGCTCTGAATCTCTGCCTTTCTTCACCAACAAAAAGACTTGTCGATTATTTTTTTTATTTTTTTTGCATGCATGCATTTCGTGTTGATCTTTCAGTGTCATCACAAAAACATCAAAACTGTACATGCAATAAATAATATTAATAGAAATAGGCCATACACTAAAAAAAAAAAAGGCGGGTTGTTTGAACACACGTTTGTTAAATATGGACAAACCCAACCGCTGGGTTTAAAAATGTAGGCTAATTTAAAAATATGCAATTAAATTAGCTTTTTTTGTGTGCATGCATTTCGTGTTGCCTAGATGTCAACGCAATTAATAATGCATGTTGATCTTTAATCGTCATCACAAAAACATCAAAACTGTATATGCAATAAGTTATAGCTAATAATAATAGGTTACAAACTCTCGAAATGTTGTTTGAACAAATGTTTGGGTCAAATATGGACAAACCCAATCGTTGCTGTATTCAAATTTAAAATTAAACTTAGCTGGGTTTGTCCATATTTGACCCAAACATGTCCAGCATTTTTTAGAGTGTATAATTAAATTGTACTAAATGCCTACATTAAATATTCAGAAACACTTAATTTTACAGTGTCAATAACTATACATTATGCATAATAACATGCAACTAACCCATAACCTTACACTGTACATTTTTTTTTAAAATATGGCCCAATAAATATTTAAAAATATGCCCCCAAAAATATATATATATATATTTTTTTTACAGTGTAGTTACTTAATATTGCAGTGTAATAATGACACCTTAAAATAAAGCGTGACCAAATTTTCTAGCATGATACTAACTATTATAACCTCGTTTTAGGTCAAAGTTTGGTTCCAGAACCGGCGGATGAAATGGAGGCATTCCAAAGAAGCGCAGGCGCAGAAGGACAAAGAGAAAGAGCAGCCGGACAAACCCGCCGCCGAGAGCGAGCCGAAGGAGCGCGACGACTCCGAGTGCGAAAGCGAAGCGAGCGAGTCCGAATTCGAAGACGGAGCGGAGGACAAAAGCGACGTGGACATTTCTGACCTCAAAGCAGCCAGTGGGATTATTCCCAGCAGCACGCAGGACTCATCCAGCACAAACTCCACGACAGAACCGAGCACAGCCGCGAGAGCTCCGCCGGAACCGAGTCATCTGATGTGAACACGATAAACGCGGCGTACGGGACAGACACACACACACACACACACACACACACGCGCAGGCCCACTCGAGCCATCGGTTCATCATGTCTTTCATAGTGAAACAGACCCTTCGTGATCCCGGAGAGAGGAAAGCATCGCTCAGCTTTAACCGAACCGATTCACTCGCTCTTCTTTATGGCGAATCGGGAATCGAGTGTTCATGAATTGAGACTTGATTGTATTATATTTTGTCTGTAAGTATTTGCACTGAGAATGTAAATAAACGTTTGTTACTAATATTCCAAATGGTGTATTTATGGAAATTAGCATTCACTAACCGAGTAAATTAATACATATGACTGGATAATTCTGGATAATTAAACAGGCCTATAGCAGCATAATAGCTAATTATTTTTATGATTCTTATCTACATTGCACATACTGTATGTACCTAAGCATATGAGTGAGCTCTTGAGACACATTTCTCACTAATAGGTGAGTGGCAAACATACCATAATTTACTAGATACGCATCAAACGACTCGTTACTGAGAAAGCAGAAATCATTTGTAAACAAGTTTGGGGCAAGTTGTCACGTGTTTTTTCCTCTATAGCGGGATTTGTAGAGTTTCAACACCGAACTATTGCAATTTTATAGCCTATTTATGTGTGTGTGTGTGTGTGTGTGTGTGTGTGCGCGCGCATAGTTGCAATATTAACCTGTTTATACCTATAATGACAGAATTTACAAATAATATTATTAATAATAAATATATATATACACACAGTGAAACATTTAAATAAATGCTTTGACATTTTAGTTTGGATGTCCATTCACCATTTTATATATGCCTATATATTATTTTATGAGTGTGTGTGTGTGTGTGTGTAAATTCTGTCATCCAAATTAAAATATAAAAGCATCCTGTTGATCATTATAGATATTTAAAGGATATAAAACAAAACAAATAAACCACATTACATGCTATTTACAAGTGGTTAAAATTACAACACTGAACTATTGCAATTTTATAGCCTATATATTTTTATTTATGGTTTCAATATTAACCTGTTAATTCCTATAATGACAGAATTTACAAAAATAATATGTATATACACACAGTAAAACATTTAAATAAATATTTTTTAAATAAATGCTTTAAAATTTTAGTTTGGATGACAGAATTTACAATATATATTGTGTGTGAATTGTCATCAAAATTAAAATGTCAAAGCATCCTAATGAATTATATATTCTTATTTTTAATTTTTTTTAACTATAGTAAATTCTGTCATCCAAACTCAAATGTGTAAGCATCCTGTGTATCATTATAGATATTCACAGGATATAAAACAAAACAAATAAACCACATTAACCTGCTATTTACTATTTATTAGGTGTTAAAATTGTAACACTGAACTATTGCAATTTTATAGCCTATATATAATTTATATACGTGTGTGTATAGTTGCAATATTAACCTGTTTATACCTATAATGACAGAATTTACAAAAATAAATAAATATATATATATAAATATACATACACAGTAAAACATTTAAATACATATTTTTAAATATTGCTGACATTTTAGTTTGGATGACAAAATTTACAACAACAAAAAATTATATATATAAATATTTTTTGTGTGTGTGTGTGTTTGTGTGTTCTCTCATCCAAACTAAAATTTTGTAAGCATCCTGTTGATCATTATAGATATTTAGAGGATATGAAACAAAACAAACAAACTACATTAACCTGCTATTTATTCTTCTGAGAATTATTTAATTTGACCGGTTTAGTTTGTGTGTGTGTTAGTGCAGTTAAATAACCTAAACATGTAGTAAGTGCCCTGCGCTCCTTCATGAGTTAATCAGGTTCTCACACACACACACACACACACACACACACACACACACACACACACACACACACACACACACACACACACACACACACACACACACACGTTGGGTTTTCATGTTTTATGGGGACATTCCATAGGCGTAATGCAGTTTATACTGTACAAACTGTATTTTCTATCCCCCTACACTGCCCCTGCCCCTAAACCTACCCATCACACACACACACACACACACACACACACACACACACACACACACACACACACACACTCACACACTGCCCCTGCCCCTAAACCTACCCATCACACACACACACACACACACACACACACACACACACACACACACACACACACACACACACACACACACACTGCCCCTGCCCCTAAACCTACCCATCTCACACACACACACACACACACACACACACACTGCCCCTGCCCCTAAACCTACCCATCACACACACACACACACACACACACACACCACATCACACACACACACACACACACACACACACACACACACACACACACACACACACACACACACACACACACACACACACACACACACACACACAGCCCTGCCCCTAAACCTACCCATCACACACACACACACACACACACACACACACACACACACACACACACACACACACACACAGCCCCTGCCCCTAAACCTACCCATCACACACACACACACACACACACACACCCTGCCCCTAAACCTACCCATCACACACACACACACACACACACACACACACACACACACACACACACACACACACACACACACACACTGCCCCTGCCCCTAAACCTACCCATCACACACACACACACACACACACACACACACACACAGGTTCGCTGCTGCTCTCCTTATCCTCCGGTCCTGTGACGCTTCATAAGGCTGTGATGGATGGAGAAATGCTCGTCTCTTGGCCTTTGCGAGTCGGGTTAATGTAATTCTGCCAAGGCTTCTCGCCCTCAAAAATGCGAGCTGGGTGAAATTTGGCGTCCAACAATAAACAGCGAGCGAAGAGGCTGGATTTATAGTTTGTATACATTCACTGGCTCCAGATATCAGCAGCACAGCGGATGAGTGTGTTTTATGAATGTAGGTTCAGATCTACTCCATTTATGGACTCGG
>CM040917.1:2575000-2635000 GCA_023029165.1 Gobiocypris rarus
CTATTCTGCATGTAAAAAAAGGAAAATAAGTATTTGAACACCCTGCTATTTTGCAGGTTCTCCCACTTGGAAATCATGGAGGGGTCTGAAATTGTCATCCTATGTGCATGTCCACTGTGAGAGACATAATCTAAAAAAAAAAATTCCAGAAATCACAATGTATTATTTTTTTAAACTATTTATTTGTATGATACAGCTGCAAATAAGTATTTGAGCCCATGAGAAAATCAATGTTAATATTTGGTACAGTAGCCTTTGTTTGCCATTACAGAGGTCAAACATTTCCTGTAGTTTTTCCCCAGGTTTGCACACACTGCAGGAGGGATTTTGGCCCACTCCAGGTCTGGAGACTGGCTAGGCCACGCCAGAACCATGATATGCTTCTTACAGAGCCACTCCTTGGTTATCCTGGCTGTGTGCTTCGGGTCATTGTCATGTAGGAAGACCCAGCCTCGACCCATCTTCAATGCTCTAACTGAGGGAAGGAGGTTGTGCCCCAAAATCTCGCAATACATGGCCCTGGTCATCCTCTCCTTAATACAGTGCAGTCGCCCTGTCCCATGTGTCCATGCTTCACAGTAGGGATGGTGTTCTTGGGATGGTACTCATCATTCTTCTTCCTCCAAACACGTTTAGTGCAATTATGACCAAAAAGTTCTATTTTGGTCTCATCTGACCACATGGCTTTCTCCCATGACTCCTCTGGATCATCCAAATGGTCTTTGGCAAACTTCAGACGGGCCTGGACACGTGCTGGTTTAAGCAGGGGAACCTTCCGTGCCATGCATGATTTCAAACCATGACGTCTTAGTAGTGTTGTCAAAAATATCGACATTTCGATATGTATCGATACTGAAACATCTGAAACGATACGATACTCAGTTTCTACCAGCCGTGCTCTCCTCTCCTCTCCGTCCGACAGCGAGTTGACACGCACCCGCATATTCTCATTCAGCCCGTTTAACCCTCTGAACACGGAGAACGCGTGTTCTGCTGGATTTTTCCTCATGACAGTGTGTTAGTGTGTGATCGGTATGAATTTCACGCAGGGTTGCACATAATTCTACTGATCCCCGCAGATTTTGCGTTCACATCTGAAGCGCGGACACACATAATGTAATAAAGCCGCCTCTGACATACAAGTGCAAACATTTGCTTCTTTTTCCAGCTTATTATTGGTCAAATCAACTCAAAAAATTATTAACGTAAACAGTTCAGGAAGAATGAGTAACAGGAACCGTGTTTAGGATCCATGCGTGCGTCAGGTCTTAAATGGACAGCAGTTATTTGTTATTCAAACTACAAAAAGACAAACGACCACTCACTGCTCTTGACTGATCAACTTTAATGGTTTCATCTGTAGGTTATTCATAAAGCGCATCGTGGGAAGTGCTCGCGCTGCCGGACTTTGACCTGAAGCACGCGCACAGCACACGCCTTTCACTGAGACAGCATGCGATCGCGATTCAGTTCATGGATTATTGGGTTTGAATGGTCAAATAAATGCACGACGAGTTCTGACGAGTATTAAGGTAAACACAGTTGGGTATGTCTTTACGGATGAACGTATACGGAGTTGAGTAGGAAATCGGAGGTGTGTTAAAAAAAAAAAAAAAAACATCGGAGGTGTTCCAATTAATTTGGTCCGTGCAGCTCTTAAAGGGCCGGACCTAATATTCTTTGTGATTAATGTTTATCAAAAAACTAAATACAAATAGAAAATCACCACATGATTGACTGAATAACTTTAATATATGTATTAGGAATCTGTGTACAATTAACTTATAGAGTGAAGACTAAGCTGTTTTTTAATTTTTTTTATTATTTAATTTCTATCTTGAATGCTACTGTTAAATAGACTGTAGCTGAAAAATAAAGCACTGTTTGTCATATTGTTTGTAATTTGCATTTTTGCTTATTTTTTTAAAACAAAGATAAAATTAAAAATAAATATCATTATTGTACTTATAAAATTACATTAAAAAAATATTAAATTACTTATATTATGAAATAAGATTTTGGTCATCCCAACCTGTTGAGAATAGTGAAAGGTTAGTGAATGTCAACATGACTGATAATGGGATGTTTGTAAACATCTCTGTAAGGATGTTAAAACTGGCATGTAATTTATTATTGCAATGAGGGAATGGACAAAAATCAGGGAAGGAAAATGCTGGCCAAGTGAGTTTTTGTTTTAGTGTGTTTTGTTACATATATAAAACAATGAAATTATATTATTCAATTACTTTTACTGTTCGTTTTTTTGCCGTGGTATCGATTCAGTATCGGTATCGAGGTATTTTAGTCTGATATCGTATCGAAGTCATGATTTGGTATTGTGACAACACTACGTCTTAGCGTATTACCAACACTAACCTTGGAAACGGTGGTCTCAGCTCCTTTCAGATCATTGACCAGCTCCTCCCGTGTAGTTCTGGGCTGATTTCTCACCTTTTTTAGGATCACTGAGACCCCACGAGGTGAGATCTTGCATGGAGCCCCAGTCCGAGGGAGATTGACAGTCATGTTTAGCTTCTTCCATTTTCTAATGATTGCTCCAACAGTGGAGCTTTTTTCCCCAAGCTGCTTGGCAATTTCCCCGTAGCCCTTTCCAGCCTTGTGGAGGTGTACAATTTTGTCTCTAGTGTGTTTGGACAGCTCTTTGGTCTTGGCCATGTTAGTAGTTGGATTCTTCCTGATTGTATGGGGTGGACAGGTGTCTTTATGCAGCTACCGAACTCAAACAGGTGCACCTGATTTAGGATAATAAATGGAGTGGAGGTGGACATTTTAAAGGCAGACTAACAGGTCTTTGAGGATCAGATTTCTAGCTGATAGACAGGTGTTCAAATACTTATTTGCAGCTGTATCATACAAATAAATAGTAAAAAAATCATACATTGTGATTTCTGGATTTTTTTTTTAGATTATGTCTCTCACAGTGGACATGCACCTACGATGACAATTTCAGACCCCTCCGTGATTTCCAAATGGGAGAACTTGCAAAATAGCAGGGTGTTCAAACACTTATTTTCCTCACTGTATATATTTCAGAATTTTCAAATAAACACTTGATTGTCATTTGATTTAGTCGAGTTAGTTTCGCATCAAACACAGATGAGGTTTTATTTTTGTCCTTTTTGTTTTAACCTCTTCCCTAAACGATGCCTATCTGTGTTTTTTCACATCCTCAAACTCAATTTATCACCACACAGAAAGTAACAAGGATGATGATGATGAACAACGAAACTATAAAGCTTTAATCAGGTTTCATGCATTGCTTGCTGATTTAAGCATTAGTTATACTATTACTTACATTAAAGATAGTGATGGGATTATGTGAAGAAGAAAAAAACATTGAAAAATAACTTTTGACTGGAACCTGTACGCAACCCCCTAGCAACGACCCAGAACACCCTAGCAACACCTTAGCAACCAACCAGTATACCCCTGTAACCACCTAGCAACCAACTAGAACATGCTAGCAACACCTTAGCAGCCAACCAGAGCACCCCTGCAGCCACCTAGCAACCACCCAGAACACCCTAACAACATCTTAGCAGCCAACCAGAGCACCCCTGCAGCCACCTAGCAACCACCCAGAACACCCTAGCAACATCTTAGCAGCCAACCAGAGCACCCCTGCAGCCACCTAGCAACCACCCAGAACACCCTAACAACATCTTAGCAGCCAACCAGAGCACCCTGCAGCCACCTAGCAACCACCCAGAACACCCTAACAACATCTTAGCAGCCAACCAGAGCACCCTGCAGCCACCTAGCAACCACCCAGAACACCCTAGCAACATCTTAGCAGCCAACCAGAGCACCCCTGCAGCCACCTAGCAACCACCCAGAACACCCTAACAACATCTTAGCAGCCAACCAGAGCACCCCTGCAGCCACCTAGCAACCACCCAGAACACCCTAACAACATCTTAGCAGCCAACCAGAGCACCCCTGCAGCCACCTAGCAACCATCCAGAACACCCTAGCAACATCTTAGCAGCCAACCAGAGCACCCTGCAGCCACCTAGCAACCACCCAGAACACCCTAACAACATCTTAGCAGCCAACCAGAGCACCCCTGCAGCCACCTAGCAACCACCCAGAACACCCTAACAACATCTTAGCAGCCAACCAGAGCACCCCTGCAGCCACCTAGCAACCACCCAGAACACCCTAACAACATCTTAGCAGCCAACCAGAGCACCCCTGCAGCCACCTAGCAACCATCCAGAACACCCTAGCAACATCTTAGCAGCCAACCAGAGC
This sequence comes from Gobiocypris rarus, assembly GCA_023029165.1. Lineage (NCBI taxonomy): Eukaryota > Metazoa > Chordata > Actinopteri > Cypriniformes > Gobionidae > Gobiocypris > Gobiocypris rarus. The sequence continues at coordinate 2,579,276 of CM040917.1, forward strand.
ACCCCTGCAGCCACCTAGCAACCACCCAGAACACCCTAGCAACATCTTAGTAAGCACCCAGAACATCCCGGCAGCCACCTAGCAACCGACCAGAACACAGTAACAAAACCTTAGAAACCAACTAGAACAACACCCTAGCAACATCTTAGCAACCAACAAGAACACCCCGTCAGCCACCTAGAAACCACTCAGAACACCCTAGCAACATCTTAGCAACCAACAAGAACACCCCGTCAGCCACCTAGCACCACCCAATAAACCCTAGCAACCAACCAGAACACCCCAGAAGCCACATAGCAACCATACAGAATTTAATACACTTGGACTACGGTAGAAACAATTTTCATTCAGAAATTGCTAGTAAACTTTACAACTATCTACAAAGAAACAGTAAGTAACATTAAATTAAACACAAAATTTAAAAATGTAATGACTGAAATAGTATTTTCTTAAAAAACATATTCCAGTAAGGTTTGTTTTTACAACTCTGTACATGTTAATGACACAATTCATGCGTTTTATCAAATAAACTGTTCTGTCTCCAGAAACATCTACAGCAGTGAAGCTTATTAAAAAGCTCTTAATTTATAACTAAAAACAAACCCATCAGTGTCTATTCGTTTCTTCAGCTGAACAGTTGAAAAGAAAACACACAGCCTATCTGAGATATGATTTGTTTAAGAGACAGCGATTAGAATCAGCGTAATGGAGTGGTAGTGTTGAAGGACCACCCTGAGCTGCGCTCCTGTCTTTAATAGGGCCATTTTTCATGAATGTAATGATAATGAGCTCATTATCTGAGCTGACGGACTGTGAGGAGGAGAGAGATGTGTGTGTTTGTGTGTGTTTGATCGCTCAGCTTGTTAAAGACAGAGAAAAGACAAACACGACACTAACCCAGTTTGTCTTGTTTGTGTTCCAAAGCAAACAGTGAAGATTAGAGGAGAGAAATGAGATAAAGGCGGCAAAAGGGAGTGACGCAGCAGAGAAAGCAAGAGAAATGGTTTCTGAGGAACTCACTTCAGCAGCTGTTACTTTACTGTGAATCAAGTATGAATTATTCCACATTAAAGAACCACAGACATCATGTTATAAACACAGCAACGGTATCAGCCACAACAGAGAGTGCAGTGTCAGAGGTCACCAACACACTAATTGTGGTGAAGTCCAATCTCTAAAGGTTCTTCCCAGCAAAGCTCAGGAGCCAATGTGTCATGTACAGGGCCTAACATTAAAGGGATAGTTCACCCAAAAATGAAAATTCAGTTTTTCTGTTACTTACTAAGCATGTGAGACTTTTGTTCGTCTTTGGAACACAAATTAAGATATTCTTGATGAAATATGAAAGATTTATCCCTCCATTGACTGCTAAACAACTACCACTGATGCTTCAAAAACTTCATAAAGAGATCATAATCTAATCCATATGAATTGAGCAGTTCAGTCCAAATAACACGAGAACGAACCTCATTGGTTCTCGCTGGAGCTCAAACGTGATGCGTAACACGAGAACAAACCTCATTGGTTCTCGCAGAAGCTCAAACGTGATGCGTAACACGAGAACAAACCTCATTGGTTCTCGCTGAAGCTCAAACGTGATGCGTAACACGAGAACGAACCTCATTGGTTCTCGCTGGAGATCAAACGTGATGCGTAACACGAGAACGAACCTCATTGGTTCTCGCTGAAGCTCAAAGCGTGATGCGTAACGCAGAACGAACCTCATTGGTTCTTGAGAAGCTCAAAGCGTGATGCGTAACACGAGAACGAACCTCATTGGTTCTCGCTGGAGATCAAGCGTGATCGTAACGAGAACGAACCTCATTGGTTCTCGCTGGAGATCAAACGTGATGCGTAACACGAGAACGCACCTCATTGGTTCTCGCTGGAGATCAAACGTGATGCGTAACACGAGAACGAACCTCATTGGTTCTCGCTGGAGATCAAACGTGATGCGTAACACGAGAACGAACCTCATTGGTTCTCGCTGGAGCTCAAACGTGATGCGTAACAGGAGAACGAACCTCATTGGTCCTCGCTGGAGCTCAAGCGTGATGCGTAACGCGAGCGAACCTCATTGGTTCGCTGGAGCTCAAAGCGTGATGCGTAACACGAGAAGCGAACCTCATTGGTTCTCGCTGAAGCTCAAAGCGTGATGCGTAACACGAGCGAACCTCATTGGTTTCGCTGAAGCTCAAAGCGTGATGCGTAACACAAGAACGAACCTCATTGGTTCTCGCTGAAGCTCAAATGTGATGCGTAACACGAGAACGAAACCTCATTGGTTCTCGCTGAAGCTCAAACGTGATGCGTAACACGAGAACGAAACCTCATTGGTTCTCGCTGAAGCTCAAACGTGATGCGTAACACGAGAACGAAACCTCATTGGTTCTCGCTGAAGCTCAAGCGTGATGCGTAACGAGCGAACCTCATTGGTTCTCGCTGAAGCTCAAACGTGATGCGTAACACGAGAACGAACCTCATTGGTTCTTGAGAAGCTCAAAGCGTGATCGTAACGAGCGAACCTCATTGGTTCTTGAGAAGCTCAAAGCGTGATGCGTAACGCGAGCGAACCTCATTGGTTCTTGAGAAGCTCAAACGTGATGCGTAACACGAGAACGAACCTCATTGGTTCTCGCTGAAGCTCAAACGTGATGCGTAACACGAGAACGAAACCTCATTGGTTCTCGCTGGAGCTCAAACGTGATGCGTAACACGAGAACGAACCTCATTGGTTCTCGCTGAAGCTCAAACGTGCTGTTTTCCTGAATACCATCACGATTGAAAATGTGACACTGATTTCATATGACAGCTCAATAAACAATTAATTAAAATCAGCCGTTTAAATGAATCGTTTGAATGAATTGACTCAATGACTCACTCATTAGGACGGTCACCTGCTGCCACCTATTGGTGGTTCAGTTTCATGTTTAAACATTGTTTTCAACATTTCTTATTTGTATATTCAAACATTTCAATCAAAATCATATTTTTTTTTTGTGTAAATTATTAAATTTGACTGGCAACAGCCCTACAGTGTCATCTTCTAAATTAATTTATAGATCAAATTTTAGAATATAAAATGAAAGCTGAAGCATAACCTAAATTTAATTAAGATTATGACAATAAAAGGTACACAAATATGCAGATTTAAATATGTGAAAGCTGATTGAACACTGGTGAGAATTTTATTTCAGAATAAATTATAATAAATATGTTTATTATTATATTTACAACACACACACACACACACAAAAGTGTGTTTGTCTTTCTTCTGAGGAACATAAAGGGAGACATTCTGGTCACAAAAAGCCACGGAAACATTTCTCAATGTCTTCTTTTATGTTCCACAGAAGAAAGAAACCACATGAGAGTAAATGATGTCTACATTCATTACATTAGGGGATTCATTAACCCTTTAAACAAGAAGAACAAACGTGCCTCGATCACACAGAGCTAATCAATACATCTCCAGCGATCGGAATTCAGCCTCTAAACGGCATCTGCAACGGATCATGTCATAAACAATACATTCAAAAGTTTGGAAACACAAAGAGATTCAATTTTTCACTTATATGTTAATCAATGTCCCTTTAAATGAAATTAAAATACAGTCAAACGGCAATATAAAGTGTACATTTTCAGGAGCCATTATGCATATTATATTTTAAATTACACTAAAAAGACATTAATAATGTTACAAAAGATTTCCATTTCCAACAAATGCTGTTGTTTTGAACTTTCCATTCATCAACGAATCATGACAAATTAAATGTATCACAGCTTCCATGAAAATATTATTGTTTTCAACATTGATAATAATCATAAATGTTTGTTTAGCCTCAAATGATTAGTGAAGGGTCATGTGACACTGAAGACTGGAGTAATGATGATCAAATCAGCTTTAATCATGGAAATAAATCACACACTGCACTGTATATATTCACATAGTGAACAGTTATTTTAAATTGTAATAATATTTTCACATATGTACTGTATTTTTGATCAAATAAATGCCGCTCTTTTAAACCTAAACTATTTCGACCCAAGATATACAGTACTGTGCAAAAGTCTTAGGCCTTCTAGTATTTCCACACGCAGAAAGTGTGTTCAAGCCAGTTATTAATATATTTTGCTGTAGTGTGTCAGTAGGAAATATCAGTTTACATTTAGAAATGAATTGCCATTAATTTTAATAATCCAGTAAGATTTATTTATGCATAAAGAGTCTGACAATAGTCTCTCTGCTCCACATGGAGATCTGATCTCATCTTCATCGACTCCGTCTGTGATGACATGAAGAAACAGAAAAAACTGAGACTTTAAATCCAGAAGAACTGAGGCGACGTCTCCCAGACACTTGAGGAACCCTTCCCGCAGAACTACAGGAACAGGTGTAGGAAGAGATGCAGGAGACAAACGCAAAGGGTGCTCATCCCAAATATCCAACTGATTTAGTTAACAGAAGTTCATTCATAAATAAAGCTATTTATGTTATTATTTTTGACAGCATTCTCACTTTAAAGCGTTCTGACGAGTGCCTAAACTTTTCCCAGTGCTGTAGTTCTGCAGGAAGTGTTTGGGAGACGTCGCTTCAGTTCTTCTGGATTAAATCTGTCTCAGTTTCTTCATGTAAAAACAGACGGACTCGATGATGCTGAGATCAGACTGGATTACAATTAATTGCAACATTAATGTTTGGAAATGTAAACTGATATTTCCTACTGACACACTACAGCAAAATATACTAATAACTGGCTTAAACACACTTTCTGCGTGTGAAAATACTAGCATGCCTAAGACTTTTGCACAGTACTGTATATATACACTCACCTAAAGGATTATTAGGAACACACACTAATACTGTGTTTGACCCCTTTCGCCTTCAGAACTGCCTTAATTCTGCGTTGTATTGATTCAACAAGGTGCTGAAAGCATTCTTTAGAAATGTTTGCTCATATTGATAGGATAGCATCTTGCAGTTGATGGAGATTTGTGGGATGCACATCCAGGGCACGAAGCTCCTGTTCCACCACATCCCAAAGATGCTCTATTGGGTTGAGATCTGGTGACTGTGGGGGCCATTTTAGTTCAGTGAACTCATTGTCATGTTCAAGAAACCAATTTGAAATGATTGGAGCTTTGTGACATGGTGCATTATCCTGCTGGAAGTAGCCATCAGAGGATGGGAACATGGTGGTCATAAAGGGATGGACATGGTCAGAAACAATGCTCAGGTAGGCCGTGGCATTTAAACCATGCCCAATTGGCACTAAGGGCCCTAAAGTGTGCCAAGAAAACATCCCCCACACCATTACACCACCACCACCAGCCTGCACAGTGGGAACAAGGCATGATGGATCCATGTTCTCATTCTGTTTACGCCGAATTCTGACTCTACCATCTGAATGTCTCAACAGAAATCGAGACTCATCAGACCAGGCAACATTTTTCCAGTCTTCAACTGTCCCATTTTAGTGAGCTCGTGCAAATTGTAGCCTCTTTTTCCTATTTGTAGTGGAGATGAGTGGTACCCGGTGGGGTCTTCTGCTGTTGTAGCCCATCCGCCTCAAGGTTGTGCGTGTTGTGGCTTCACAAATGCTTTGCTGCATACCTCGGTTGTAACGAGTGGTTATTTCAGTCAAAGTTGCTCTTCTATCAGCTTGAATCAGTCGGCCCATTCTCCTCTGACCTCGAGCATCAACAAGGCATTTTCTCCCACAGGACTGCCGCATACTGGATGTTTTTCCCTTTTCACACCATTCTTTGTAAACCCTAGAAATGGTTGTGTGTGAAAATCACAGATTGTGAAATACTCAGACCGGCCCGTCTGGCACCAACAACCATGCCACACTCACAATTGCTTAAATCCCCTTTCTTTCCCATTCTGACATTCAGTTTGGAGTTCAGGAGATTGTCTTGACCAGGACCAAACCCCTAAATGCACTGAAGCAACTGCCATGTGATTGGTTGATTAGATAATTGCATTAATGAGAAATTGAACAGGTGTTCCTAATAATCCTTTAGGTGAGTGTATATATACACACACGGACATGTGTGTCCTGTTACATACGTTATGTGTCAGTAAATTACTAACCCTAAACCAAATCCTAATCCTACCTAACCCTATAGTAAGTAAATATTACTCCATGCTTAGATGTATAATTAGTGCAACAATGACACCTCAAAGTGTAACCGTGCGTTTATAATCAACACTCCTCTCACCTCTTCAACATCCACAAAGACTATGTATTGCAAAGCATTCTGGGATTCCCTTAAACACCTTTATGTCAGGACTGCACTTACTATAATGCTTTGAAATGCTGTCTTAGAGGTCACTACTAGGTTTTGGAACTAAAAGAAGAGAAAACATTCATATTTTCACGTTGAAATAACCTTTAATCTGCAAGCACAGACGTGCAGGTCAGCTGTATTGGTTTCTGCCCGAAGGTTACCACAGAAACTGTCATCCAAACGCAAGGAAAAGAAGGTGAGCGATTTTTAGAAAGTTACTTGGTTTCACATCTCCTCGCAAATTCCCCATTTGATAGACTGTAACGCACACAGGCCAGACATGAGCAGCGCTGACAGTTATTAGCGTTCACGATTAATGATGCCTTACACAGAGAGAGTGTGTGTGTGTGTGTGTGTGTGTGTGTGTGTGTGTGTGTGTGTGTGTGTGTGTGTGTGTGTGTGTGTGTGTGTGTGTGTGTGTGTGTGTGTGTGTGTGTGTTTTAAAGTCAGAGTTCAGATCCTTTATTTGGGGAATCTGGTCATCTGTGAATGGATGACTATATTAAACTGAAACAATATCCCAGTTAAAGCTGATAAAATCCGCTTTTATGTCCGTCTCCCACTGGAATGAAACACTGGCATAATGTTTGCTGCATACTAAAATTACAGTTTTGCAGCTTTAATCCAATTTGTGAGAAAATGTCTTGACTCAGTATTTAAGCAGACGGCTAAAAGTGAAGCGAGAGATCATAGATGATATTGTTGCTGGTTTATCGATTGCATTATGGGATACAGAATTCCACATAGTGTGACATACTGCTTATTTTTTAAATGCACACTATAAAAATGGCCATCTAGCAGATCCATGCATACTCCACTATGCATAGTATACATAACGCTTACAGAAAATCACAAGCAGCTTCAGGATGGGGCTGCATTATTTTTGTAAATATAGTTCCTCATCCATTTGATCCATGCACACTTTGTATATTATATGCACACAATTTTTGTAAAGAAAAGCACCTAAAAAACACTACAAATCTAGTTAATACAATTTAGACAGCCCCCCAAAAATAGTTGATATTATATCTGTCACACTGCAAGTGTGCATTGCATTGTGGGATAGTTTTTAATGCAGTGTGCACCATTGCAAACTGCTCTTATTCTCCCCAAATAAAAAAAACCCCTAAAAATCTAGTTGTGCAGCTTTTATGCAACGTGCAAAAGTGTACTCAGAAGCCCAGATGTAAAGAAAGAGAAACGTTGCGGGTTCATCCACTGCAGTGCATTGTGGGATACAGTATTTTTGTCTGTGAATATATAGTTTGTCATCCATTTGATCCATGCATACTTTTCATATTAAGCACAGAACACAAATTAGTAGTATTATGATTGTGCAATAAAACACACGAGTTTCGCAATCAAGGGGAAGAACCTAAAACACTGAAGTCAAGTGTGACAGCTTTAACCCAATGAGCAAACATTTCGAAACTCGGCTGAAAATCATAGTCAGTGAGATCCTGCTCATTTTTTTTTAATGCAAATATAAAATATAAAGCTGGTCATCGATCAGGTCCATGCACACTTCACATACTAAGGAGCTCATGTGCTGCATTGCATACTTAGAGAATGCTAGAAGTGTGTGGGATTGGCAGAGCTAATAGTGGGCCGAACTGCTGACACTTACAGGGGCGATGGATTGAGAAATCAACTTTCCCTTGAGCTTTTGATATATGAAAGGTCATGGTAATATAAGAATATCCTGTACGTTTCAGAGCTGAAAACTTCCTTGTTAGTCATAGAAAAGCTTTTATAGACACCAGACCCAGAAAACGACAGCTCTCAGATATACACTGATCTATGACATCATAGGCTCCGCCTCTACAGATAAGCGTGTACGCCTGCTTCTGTAGCCCCGCCCACCGACTCCTGGAGCTAAACGCATCGCGCCACCGAGCTGTAAACATGCCGAAGATAATCACTTGTAAACAAGACACAGGTCCACACTGGATTTGCAAACATCCTGAGATTAAAACACAATGCTGTGCCTTCTGGATCCGACAGGAATGGTGCAACACACTTCTGTGAGGAAAACGTGTTTTTATAAGTGATAGTATTGCATTGTTACAGATCGTTTTGATAATGTGTCTGACAGAACAAAGCACGCTGTCACAGGCTGGAGATTCCTTTATTTGTTGGTTCATCGCGATTCGGGATCAGACTCTGACATGTGTGGGCCAGGGCTCGCTAAGCCCAACGTCCCGGCGCTGTGTGTTTTCCAGACGGGCTACTAAAACAAAAGCCCGTCTGCAGGCCGGTGAATATTTAATCGTGAAATAACATTCATTTCTTGATCTGCGTTGTTTAGACTTTTGAGACTTCAGACACACTAATCCTATCTAGCATAAAAAAGCATAATATTAATGATGGACAGAGTTATTTTAGTGTAATTAAAATTTTTGTTTGAATTTTTATATTTTGAATTAGTTTTTATCTTTGTATTTTACATTTTAATTGTAGTTAAAGTTTAATTTTGTTGTTTTAGTCCTTTCTTTAGTTTGTTGTGCAAGTGTGTAATTTTTTGTTACATTTTAGTGATTTTGTTGTGCATTTGTCTAATTTATTTGTTTTTAGTGAATATGTTGTGCAAGTTTAGTGATTTTGTTGTTACGTTTTAGTGATTTTGTTGTGTTTTTGTGAATTTTTTGTTACATTTTAGTGATTTTGGTATGCATTTGTGTAATTTATTTGTTTTTAGTGAATTTGTTGTGCAAGTTTAGTGATTTTGTTGTTACGTTTTAGTGATTTTGTTGTGTTTTTGTGATTTTTTTTGTTACATTTTAGTGATTTTGTTGTTTGTGTCAGTTTTTTGTTACGTTTTTGTGATTTTGTTGTGCATTTCTGTAATTTATTTGTTTTTAGTGAATTTGTTGTGCAAGTTTAATGATTTTGTTGTTACGTTTTAGTGATTTTGTAGTGTTTTAGTGATTTTTTTTTGTTACATTTTAGTGATTTTGTGATTTTTTTGTTACATTTTAGTGATTTTGTGATTTTTTTGTTACATTTTAGTGATTTTGGTATGCATTTGTGTAATTTATTTGTTTTTAGTGAATTTGTTGTGCAAGTTTAGTGATTTTGTTGTTACGTTTTAGTGATTTTGTAGTGTTTTAGTGATTTTTTTTGTTACATTTTAGTGATTTTGTTGTTTGTGTCAGTTTTTTGTTACGTTTTTGTGATTTTGTTGTGCATTTGTGTAATTAATTTGTTTTTAGTGAATTTGTTGAGCAAGTTTAGTGATTTTGTTGTTACGTTTTAGTGATTTTGTTGTGTTTTTGTGATTTTTTTGTTACGTTTTTGTGATTTTGTTGTGCATTTGTGTAATTTATTTGTTTTTAGTGAATATGTTGTGCAAGTTTAGTGATTTTGTTGTTAAGTTTTAGTGATTTTGTTGTGTTTTTTTTTGTTACATTTTAGTGATTTTGTTGTTTGTGTCAGTTTTTGTTACATTTTAGTGATTTTGGTCTGCATTTGTGTAATTTATTTATGTTTTTAGTTCACACTCTTGACTTGATATTTGAAGAGCGCGCGTCTGTGCGGTTCACGCTTATATTAACCAATCCGGCGGGCCAAGTAATAACAAAATAAATCAATCGCGGGTGGATGAGAGAGAAATCATTGTGTTTGTTTGATAAATACGTTTTGAAAGACGTTCTGAATCATTCCAGTTGCCGCTTTTAAAACGATCCCTCCCTCACGTGAACTGACCGGGGAGCTGAAGCTCATTAAATATGCAAATCTGATCCAATCACAGCTGTGGGCGTTTACTTCCAAGTCTCCAGTGCGGCCCCGCCCATCAAAACCCAGCATTCAGGAGAAAGCCTCAAAACCAGTGCAGAAAACAGCCTATTACTGATTCATTATGATGTTTCTGAATGTAAAAACCACACAAACGTCATAAAGTTGACCTCAGACAACAGTATAAAAAATTTAAAAAAGCCAGTTCATGACACCTTTAAAAGTGGAAATGGGTGAACTTAGAAAAAGCTGTTTCTAGCAGAACTAATTATTATGATATGACGGTTTTAGTCATACCACCCACCCTTATAAGATGCCATATTTAAATGCCCAATCAAAACAAACGGTTTGCTGTCAAATAAACATCAATGTATCATCCGCCCCTGCTTTATCTCCCTCTATCTCTGTCCTCCAACACATGTTTGAGCTCAGACGCGTAACATCCATCAGCTAATCATTACAACCTCAGGTCTCGACCCGCCATTCAGCTCCAGCTCCAGAACACCCGGGCGGCTCCTTGATTGAAGCGCAGAGCGATCGGCTCTGACTGCAGGAAACCCAGAGAGGAAATGATCATGTGCTGCGTCGTCTCGAGTGCCACTTCGGGTTATTTATTTGGACAGGCGAAAGATTCAGACGGGATTCCCCTGCGATCCGTACACGGCAGACGAGCTTGTGGAGAAGGATCATGTCTCTGAACCCGGTCTGACCTGTCACACACACACACACACACACACACACATAAACATCACTCCCCTTCTGTCTGGAATCCCACTTTATCTGTGTTTTAGCAGGACGGGCGGCAGACCTTCACACACCCTCTAATAACACACTGTTTGTAACATTCAGGCCCTTGTGAAGGTGCTGTTGTGATGGATCACTAGCTTTGAAAACATACACCTGCTCTCCTTCAGGTCCTGGAGATCGATGCCGGACGACGACAACTTGATGGCTGAGATCAGAACGTCCCACTCATTAGTGTTTACTACGTCAAACATCACCTTATCATTGCTCACTTCTAGATAGTGTGTGACGTGAACAAACACTAAGTGTTAGATGATAAAGTAAAACATCTAGTTATCATATTTATTATTTCGGACACGGTTATTATCAACATCTTGATATTAAAGACCCTTTGTTGCATTCAAATTCATAAATCTTACATTTCGTCATGCATTTAAAAACTGCTGTGAACGTTTATCTGTTCACTTTTAAGACTTGAGACGCACTTATCCTATCTAGCATAAAAAAGCATAATATTAATTAGTTATTTTAGTGTAATTAAAATACTATTATTGTTTAGATTTTTGTATTTTGAATTAGTTTATCTTTGTATTTTACATTTTAATTGTAGTTAAAGTTTAATTTTGTTGTTTTAGTCCTTTCTTTAGTTTGTTGTGCGATTGTGTAATTGTTTGTTATGTTTTTAGTGATTTTGTTGTGTTTGTCATTTTTTGTTACGTTTAACTGATTTTGTTGTGCATGTGTGTAATTTATTTATGTTTTTAGTGAATTTGTTGTGCAAGTTTTTAGTGATTTTGTTTTAATTTTGTTACGTTTTAGTGATTTTTTTGTTTTTTTTAATTTTAGTGATTTTTTTGTTTGTCTTTTTTGTTACGTTTTTGTTATTTTGGTATGCATTTGTGTAATTTATTTATGTAATTTATTTATGTTTTTAGTGAATTGCTTGTCCAAGTTTAGTGATTTTGTTTTGTTTGTCATTTTTAGTGTCGTTTTAGTGATTTTGTTGTGCGTTTGTGTAATTTTTTTATGTTTTTAGTGATTTTGTTGTGTTTTTGTCATTTTTAGTTAGTTTTAGTGACTGTTTTTGTAATTTTTTAAAAAGTTTTAGTAATTTTGTTTTATTTTTGTCCGTTTTTTGTTACATTTTAGTGATTTTGTTTTAATTTTGTTACGTTTTAGTGATTTTTTGTGTTTTTGTGATTTTTGTTACATTTTAGTGATTTTGTTATGTTTTTGTGTAATTTATTTATGTTTGTAGTGATTTTGTTGTGCAAGTTTAGTGATTTTGTTTTGTTTGTCATTTTTAGTGTCGTTTTAGTGATTTTGCTGTGCGTTTGTGTAATATTTTTGTTATGTTTTTAGTGATTTTGTTGTGTGTTTGTCATTTTTATAAGCTTTTATTTTATTATTTAAATTGTGTTAATATAATTTTTTAGTTAAAGCTTTAGTAATTTTGTTGTTAGCTGTTTTTTTTTTTTTGTTAATCGTAGAAGTTTTGTTGTGTGTTTGTCATTTTTATAAGCTATTATTTAAAAAAAACTATGTCTGCATAGTTGAGTAATTGATATTTTGGTGCATCAAGCTAAACTCAATGAAAATGAGGAATGTTGCTGGCTGAAATAAAATAAGTAGATTTTTGTAATAAGTTTATTTTATTTCAAGTGTGGTTAGTTAACTATAATAACCCAGCTGGGGATGCAGTATAACAGGCGTTCCCCCAAACGTATGACATATATGCATACATCTGGCCACTTCATCTCTCAGTGATGTGAACCTCCAGGAGGAGACATGACAGTGACCTCAGACCCACAATGACCACCTGGTTGCGTAACTGACCCTGACTACTTTAGTCTGCTTTGAGTTTCAGTGTCAATGGGAAACTGCTTGGCTGTGTGAAACGGCTAATACAGCAAATACAGTGATGTGTGAAACAGTGGCCTGCACCGTAATCTAAGGGGGAAGTAAGTGACCAGGTTAAAATTAAAGAGTCAAACAGGAAGTGAGGGATTCGGAGAACTACAACTAACCACTGATTACATTCAAACGGGCCGGTTTTCCTTCACTCCAACACCACTAATGCTTTCTGGTCTCCATTGTGAAACTAAACCTGCTGTAGGGCACACATGTGGGCGTTCTCCTTTCTCATTTGCCTAAATCAACTAAATCACATAGTCATTTTAATAGAGACAATAATGGAGAAAATGACTTGAAATATGTGTATATAAATCACACAAGTAGGAGCTATGCTGATCCGAAATAGATCATATAAAATTATTTTTTAAATTATTCCTTGCCATATTTTACACTCACAAATGCATATATGTTTTATTTTCAAGACTTACTTTGCTCTGAATATAGCGTTGAATTATCTAAAGAACTGCATGTGATTGCTTGTAAGTCTCTTCTGGTGTAATGCATGCAGTATTAGATCATATAAAATGATTTTATGTATTGTAATATTTAGTTTATTGTCTTAAATGTTGTGTTCTTTGTTGTAAAAAAACAAAAAAAACAGCACGATTGTGCGTGATATTGCTTTCATACAATTCATTCATTTTGATTAACTTATTTTTACGCACAATTTTGTCTTTAATTTTGAACAAATCGGTTGAGTGATTCAAATGACTCACTGAATAAGATCAGTGCTCCTGTTTTGAATCAGTTCAGTGAATGATCCAATGACTCACGAACCCTTGCTCTCGTAAGTGAATGAATCAGTGTTTGAATGAATTGTTTGCGTTACTGGTTCAAACAATTCACTCAAAGTGAACTGCTTCTTTTCGCTTTGGAATGAATCAGTGCTTCTGAACAAATCAGTTGAGTGAATGATTCAAATGACTCACTGAATTTGGCTGAATTGCTCCTGTTTTGAATCAGGTCAGTGAATGATTTAATTAATAATAACCCCTTGCTTTAGTAACTGAATGAATCAGTGTGTTTGAATGAATCGGGTGAGTTAATAATTCAAATGATTCACTCATAAAGACAGCCGCTTCTTTTTATTATGGAATGAATCAGTTCTTCTGAACAAATCGTTTGAGTGAATGATTCAAATGACTCGCTCATAATTTGATTAATTAATAAAATCAGTGCTCTTGTTTTGAATCAGTAGTTGCGAGTCATTGAATCGCTCACTGAACTTTCTTTCAAAACATAATGAATCAGTGTGTTTGAATGAATCAGTTTATTTAATAACTCAAACGATTCAATCATAAAGACAGCTGCTTTTATTCGATATGGAATGAATCAGTGCTTCTGAACAAATTGGTTGAGTAAATGATTAAAATGACTCACTCATAATTTGATTAATGAATAAAATCAGTGCTCCTGTTTTTCATCAGTTCAGTGAATGATTCAATGACTCGCGACCCCTTGCTTTAGTAACTGAATGAATCAGTGCGTTTGAATGAATCGGGTGAGTTAATAATTCAAATGATTCACTCATAAAGACAGCCGGTTCTTTTTATTATGGAATGAATCAGTGCTTCTGAACAAATCGGGTGAGTGAATGATTCAAATGACTCACTCATAATTTGATTAGTTAATAAAATCAGTGCTCTTGTTTTGAATCAGTTCAGTGAATGATTCAATGACTCGCTTTCATAACTGAATTAATATTTTTGAGTTAATGATTCAACAAGTCACTCAAAGATTTGTCGCCATCTACTGGTGAATTGTGTAACTTGCAAAAAGAGTCACTGACAAATAGCATTTTTTTTTACAAAATTGGACATTTTCAATTCTGATATAGGCCAAATGTGGAAATAAATGAAATACTTATTTTGAGGCCAGGATCAGAGTGGACAACATGGAAAAAAATAAAACAGGATATTAATTTGCCATGTGAACAAAGTCTATAAATACTGGGTAAAACTGTCAAGATTTGATACGCCAATGCATTTAATAATTAAGTTCATTATCTCGTCATCATGGCATATATTCTGGTTATCATTGCAAACTCCTAAAGCGTCATCTACAAGAAATGAGCCAGACAAAAACTTGCAAAATCTGGCTGCAACTTCTATTACATAAACAGAAATGTTTCAAATGAAGATAACATTAAATACTGAGCGGTGGACGAGGCAGAAAAGGTAGTTTACATTCTTACCCGAGCGTCTTGATAACAGGCCAAGAGAAATATGAGACATTTAAAATGTGTGCATTAACATAATTTATTGGGCTCCTACTAAGCTCGAGTGTTCTTCGCAGTTGTCCCTTTTTTTCCTGAGGCCAGAGACAAACGACGGGCCGCGCCTCGAGAACGGATGGGAGTAAGAAATCACCAGCGCTCGGTAATCGCTTAAAACAACACCATATTTACAGAGTAATAAGCGCCCAGCGTTCCAGGCCGTTCCCTCCCTCTGATTGGGATTTGGGACCGCCGACGAAAAAGCCCACTTGATTTACGCCCGGCTATTTGGGAACGCTTTCATTCGGAATCGGGAGGAGGAGAGGAAACAAAGAGGGGAGCGATTTCATAATTCTCTGTATATGTCTGGAAGTCGTCCACGCATTCCGATTTTCAACCAATTTACGTCCAAACGGAATGACCCCGGAATTAATGAGCTTCTCGCCTCGAGTTCCAGCACTGCCGAGGTCAAGTAAATCATCCCATCCGGCTCCGATCGTCCCTTTTCCGCGATAACAGACAGATGTGGGTCCTGAGAAATCCCACCTCATTGACACGTTCTGTCTATCCGCCGGGATATATTTCACTCCGAGTGCACCAGGCACTGTAAACGGGGCTTTTAAGGGAGTTTTAGGCCGGTGATGAACGAGCGAAGGCTCAGCGTGGAGGTTAAAGGTCGCTGTCTTAGCTTCACATTGCTGCCTGACTTGTTGATGTTAAACGCATTTCTCTCTCCAGGGGCTTTTCTGTTTCCATTCGCCTTCCCCAGTACATTAAAGTTTTATTCGTGTGATTTAATAGCTCTTGTTCCTTTTAAATTAACATTTTGGAGAGGTAATTGCTAAATCATCCAGGGCACATTTATCCTGCGTAAAATTATGACATCATTTATGGACGTTGATGCCTAATAGAATATCACCACTGGAAATAAATCCAGCGCATTTTACACGGCAAAAGAGCGCCGTCGCTTCGTCTAAAGCCTATTTACGTGGTGCTTTATACTCCGATGATAGTGTTTTACAATCAAGAGGAAAAGAATGACTGCATTTCCCACCAGGAGCTTTCAGGTTAATATGTGCCGGCAAGCTGCTATTAGCGCACGATTTACAAGTCCTGCGTTTGCCTGGAACGGATTACCAACTGCACTGCTGTAGGTGAACACTAGAACGCATCAGCGCCTTTATACCATTAATCAGAAGGGCCAACATTTATGAACAATGTCCTAGTCATGTCAGTAAAGTAGCTTAAAACTTCAACATCACAGCAAAAACTAACATGCTTTTGAATATTGTTTAAAAAAATGCTAATAATTCCAACATTCACATCTGTAAACATCAGTTAATGCACTGTGAACTAACATGAACAGCTGTATTTTTATTAACTAACATTAGCAAATATGATTAAATTCTGTAAAACATGTTATTAGTTTGTTAGCTAATTTCAAAGTGTTGCCAAAAATATGACAGACCACATAATATTCACATTCACAACATTAATATTAAATATAGCTGCAAGGAATAATTACCAGCACAAAAAGGACATGTATGGCTGTGGGCTTCGGAAAAACTGCAGAGCAGTTTTAAATTTATTTAGTCAAAATGTTCAAAGAAATTCAAAATGGCAGACAGCAAATTCAAGCAAATAATTGGTATCACTGTTCTCTGTATTACTCAAGGAATCTATCATGACCAGTTTTATTAAAATAGGCAAAAGTAATCAAACATTATTAGCATTCATTTAAATTTCATTATAAAATGTTTCAAAACATTGAGTACCTGATGTCACATACAGAGTTTCATAATAATACGTTAACGCATCCATAAAATATAGTATTTTAAAATAAAATTGAGCATCTCCAAAACTTCAGGTGTTCCTGGTCTGCAGTGGTCAGGATCTATCAAAAGTGCTCCAAGGAAGGAACAGTGGAGAACCGGCCACAGGGTCATGGGCGGCCCAGGCTCATTGATGCACGTGTGGAGCGAAGGCTGGCCCGTGTGGGCCGATCAAACAGACGAGCTACTGGAGCTCAAACTGCTCAAGAAGTTAATGCTGGTTCTGATAGAAAGGGGTCAGAATACACAGAGCATCGCAGTTTGTTGCGTATGGGGCGGCACAGCCGCTGACCAGTCAGGGTGCCCATGCTGACCCCTGACCCCGCCGAAAGCACCAACAGTGGCACGTGAGCATCAGAACTGGACCACGGAGCAATGGAAGAAGGTGGCCTGGTCTGACCTTTAACATCACGTGGATGGCCGGGTGCGTCGCTTAGCTGGGGAACACATGGCACCAAGATTCACTATGGGAAGTGATATATATTTATATATATCAAGAATAAACTTAGTATTACAAGTTTTCTTAAATGTTTTTTTTTTTTTTACATATTAGAGTTAAATGTTCTTACAGAGGGAATCTATTATTACTCCATAAAATCACAAATTACTGTCAACAGCCAGAAAACAAATACATTTCCACCATTTAAACTAAGTGAATGATGGACCATCAGAATATAGATTTGAATAAAACTGATAATTGGTGCAAATGTATTTTAAATGCACAGATGCAAAGTGCAATAAACTTAACTGTGTAGTTTGGATGTTTTCTTTTCACTACTGAAAGAAGACCAAAATGAACCACTGCTGAGTTGTCATATTACATGCATCTTTGAGCGATAAGTGCCACTTTTTTAACCACAATGCACACTAATGCACAAATATATGCATCATTTTTTTTTATAAGCATACCAAGGTCAATATATTATAAGCACTCATTTTAATATTAATATTAATATTAGTACCGACTTCCTACCATAGCATCTGATCGCTGTTCGCCACAGACCAAGGCACGTCATTGCATTTACAGAGCGATTAAACAAATTGCTTTACTGGAGTAAAATTTGGTACGCTGTGCCGTTTTGTTATAGTATTACTCTCGAGTACCGGTTAAGCAGATTTATGGATTAGCCCTCCTGACAGTTGTCTGTATAAATCTGGTCTGTCTGCAATTACGGCCATTACATACTTCAGCCACTTTAAAATAAACTACACCATGATGTCAGCCGGGGGTTCTGAGATTAAGCAGCGCCGCAAAGTTCTTGGCCGGCGTTTCCAAGGGAACACCTTGATGGCTATAATTACTGTCATGTTCCGAGAGTGATGAGAGACACCAGAGGTCCAAATAAAACGTAAAATGGTTTCGATATAATAGATGGGTATCTCTTTGTTTAGAAATTCCACGGGCCATCTGCTGCACATTTGGGAGCAGCAAAAGACCCTTTCTCCGTGGCGTTCGCTTAAGTGATTTGGTCTGAAGGAGCGTCATGTATGTTTTAGTGTTGCTGGGATCCTCGGCGCCGACTTTGATGAACCGCTGATGCCAGTTAAATATGGCCTGACTAATCCAAAGGTTTTGTTTATGGAAGCTGTAGGACTGTGTTGGCATGCCCACTGTCAGCACCCCGGGCATCTGCGTCTCTAATGCTTCTACTGCCTAAAATGGAACGAATAAAAGACCGACGGGCTCTTGAAAACATGGCGGTGATACCCTCGAAACCAGAATCCCCATGGGTGCAATCGCTTGGCGATTAACAGACTTCAAAGGCGATGGAAATGGAGGCCGTTCCAGTCACCTGACTGCTGATAAATGGTGTTTGTAAGAAACAATATTTGCAAAGATGCATCTTTCTAAGGCCATATAGGGTATAAATATTTATATTAATAGATAAATAAGGGCTTTACGACTGGCACACCGCAACAGTGGGAGTTAAAAATCTTAATTTGTGCTCTACTGAAGAAACAAACACACCTACATCTTGGATGCCCTGTGGGTAAGCAGATAAACATCACATTTTCATTTTTGTGTGAACTATCCCGTTAACCCTTAAATGCATACCTCGGGTCGTTAGTGACCTCATTCATTTTTTAAAGTTAGACATCAACCTTCTTAGTATTCCTCAATCAATCCATTTTTAACAATATAACAAGAAAAAAATAATAGAATTATAACTGAATGCCTGTTTTTCCACTAGTTTTTTGTCAAAATTGTATAGGGTCGCTAACGACACCCGAGGTGTGTAAGATTGTACGTATATATATTGTTTGCACAAAAATAAATGAATCTATAATGATGAAATAGGTGCAATTCACCTTTATTCCACAAGGTGGCTATGTCTGATACGCAATGATGAAGTGCCGTTTCACTCATAGTCACCGCAGGCAGAAAACAAAATAATAATTAAAATCTTCAAAAAGTGAAATGGTTCAGTGATTTACTGCAGAGAGCAAGTGCCTAACACAATCAAATATTAGTGTCAATGTCACTGATGATGGATGTGGTCAAGAAGCTGTCAGTGATCAAAATATTGATTTTGAAGACGTTGAGTTTGGAGAATATGCGTGAGATTGCGAATATGAGCCAGATACTGAATGTAATGGGAAACGAGCTCTGATGAGGACAGTGATGATGGTATAAAACATCTGCTCACTGAATCATTCCAAGCTCCAAAAGGTAACGAAATATGTTCTATTTCGTTACCTTTCTATATGATCTATCCATGGTTGATATAGATCCGGGTCAATAAAGACCCAAATATGTACGAATGTTTGGCGAAACAGTCATGCATTTAAGGGTTAAGTGCAACATTTACTAATACATTTTAAAAATGGGAAGAATCTGTTAATATAAGCTATGCGCTGTGTACTAATGAACAATTAGTTCACAAAGAAACATTACAATAACTCGCTCTAAGGCCAACAATACGGGCTGTTTGATTTACCTGACAGCGCCTCGGAATGGTTTGGAAAAAGCACATTTATATGATAGTTTTGGCACGTGAAAACAGAAAATCTGTGGGAACGTTTAAGTCTGAGGTGGTATGATAGATCAGTCATTTTGCAGCCAAACCACTATTTGATGTAGCCTTTCATAAGAGTTTCTATTTAGGGATCTTCTGCCCACATCGGGTGCATCCACTCAGAAGAATCTGCCTGTGGAAATATTATTTAGCCATTTTTGGAAACATTGTGGTAGCGAAGCTCTTCACCCTTAGAGTATTAGTAGGACATTTCACTTACGTAATGTGTCATTTTATAGTTGAAACTGGATTCATTTGAAATGGGCGGGGCTTGAGTTAACTCCTCAGGATTTGATTGGACTGTAAAAAGTCTCTTTAAAGAGACATCATCTGAAAAATAAATTTCAGAGACGGAAAGTACGGTAATTACATTTTGATGAAAGATTATGAAGATAAACATGATGATCAACTGTGCATAATTAGATAAGGATGAATTTGTTTCTTTATTGTGAGTGAAACTTTTTTAGACTTCTTAGCAATCTGAACAAACAAAAACTGGACTTCAAGATAAAGTGGCCATTAAAAACAAAACAAAATCACTGGAGGGTTAATAAGCTGTCATGTTGAAGTGTTTTAGTATCTTGAAATCATGAAATGATTCTGATTGATGAATCCAAGCGTAGTGTTTACATGAAGGCTAAATAAAGTGATCGGGTTGATGTGTGTGTTTATATGTCACAGGCTTCAAATTGGATTCGATTTTTTTTGACATACGCACACTGCATGAATATACAGTTTCCCACTGTTTGTGCATACTATTCTCCTACATTGCTTCTTTTCTTTGGTTTAAAGAGCAGACTTAAAGAGGTGGTTGATTTATGATTTCACTGTTTTAACTTTAGTCAGTGTGTAATGTTGCTGTTCGAGCATTAACAACATCTCCAAAGTTACGACGCTCAAAGTTCAAACCAAAGGGAGATATTTTTTCTTTTACAGAAATCTCTTTTTAAGGACTACAACAAACGGCTGGTAGGACTACAACAAGCTTCTTCATGGGTTAGTGACATCACAAACCCTAACATTTACATAAACCCCGCCCCCGGGAACATGTGGAGAAGAGGAAGAGTTGTTGTAGTCGAGCACATTTGGGAGTCGCTCAAGCTGTCGTCCGTCTTTAACATTTATTGATACAGTATGAACACAAATGCAAGAGGACATCATCAGTTATAACCGTAATTAAACTAAACTATCCCTGTTCTCTCTTCATTCAGCAGATATTCTCTGGCTCATCTCACAACAGTTCCCACACCAGCGGTTTATAGATTATCATGACAGAATATGCTAATCAATGACTTGAAGACAGTTAACTCATAAATTCATCAACTAAGCGTTCAGAAGAGTCCTGTCTCATTCTACATGTTGTCTCTTCTTCTTGAGTCTCTCCATCATTGTCCGACTCCGGGGTTGAACATAAAAGGTTAAACAGTTTCAGACATTTTCAGTGTGTGAGGTAATCAGAGCTGCTGACATGAGCTCTTGAAGCCCCGCCCTCTTCCTGAAAGGGGGCGGGAGTAGCAGCTCATTTGCATTTAAAGGGACACACAAAAACAACATGTTTTTGATCACCCTCAAAAAGAAATTTTAACATGCTATAAAAATAATCCGTGGGGTATTTTGAGATAAAGCTTCACATACACACTTAGAGACTTATTTTACATCTTGTAAAAAGGGGCATTATAGGACCCCTTTAATATTTATCTATTTCTGGTCCTAATTAAGAGACAACGAGCACATCCGTTGTTGCTGATATTAATCAAGCAGTAAAAAGGTCTCTCCATGCGTCTGCAGATGAGAGTCC
Organism: Gobiocypris rarus; assembly: GCA_023029165.1. Classification (NCBI taxonomy): domain Eukaryota; kingdom Metazoa; phylum Chordata; class Actinopteri; order Cypriniformes; family Gobionidae; genus Gobiocypris; species Gobiocypris rarus. The sequence continues at coordinate 2,600,825 of CM040917.1, forward strand.
TAACCAAGCACTCGAGGGACAACGTCTCACAGACGATGAGTGGACAGAGAATCTTTGATTTGTCAAAGCAAATTAAATTTAAATCGGTTTAGACATTTCTATTCCGATTGAGGTGTTTACATGAAGCATTTTCATTCGGACTGGACTTTTAAACCGATTGTAATTGAATGCTTCATGTAAACGTACCTACTGAAAAATGAGCCGAACGCATACAAAAAAAAAAATATCCAGGCCCCAAAAACCGTCTTCATCTGACAAAAAAATGATTAGTCACATAATCTACGCCACCGAGCGAGGATTTTCCATTCCTCCAAGCGTCCTTGTTGTGCTCAAATGGGTTGGTCAGAAAAAAACACAGCCATGAATTTTGGAAGAAAAGCCATCGCCGAGGATCATCCCTCTCTCAGCGCGGGGAGAGACGCACAGATCCCCTATCGATCTCTTTTATTTCAGAACGCGTGCCAGCGAGTGAAGAACTCATTCAGAGATTTAGAGCCGACTAGTAACAGCACCACTGCTGAGACAAAAAAGCCATTCAAAACCACAGGTATGATTTATGAACGGGGAACAGAGACCAGCACAAAATTAATTGTAGGAAATGCAAGGCTAGGCCAGAGATACGTCCAAGATATACTTTCCCTGGCTCCTGGACCTATGGAAAGCCTGGGTGGCCCTTATGACCGCTTCCTTTGGTTTTCCATGGTAATGTCATTGCTTGGGTCTGCGTGACAACCTCGAATTGTTTGCGTTCTCGCAAACTCCAACAACAACTTACGTGTGAGTGCCTAACAGTTTCCATTGTGATAGCTACACCAAATCAACCCTGGACTTCGTTTTGCATCGGTTTCATATTGTGGAAAGCCACATTGGACATTATGGTCAGCTGAAAACATGTTATAGTTCCTCATGACCGGTGTAGCGTTTGGTCAGAGGTCTTTGTTTTGGACCGACTGACTGCTGAGTGATATTCATTGGCTGTGACGTTCTGTTGAGCTGCGATTGCAGCCCGGGCGAGATGTCTTAACAGGACACACCCGGAAATATAAAAAAAACGAGCAGTGAATCATTACTACTGCGGCTGCTTGATATCTGCTGATGAAAGGTGTCGCACAGAGAGACCAGCCGGTGTTATATTCAATACAAAACATTTGACAAGGTCCCAACTGAGATATAAAACTAGCCGACCCTATATTATATATTAATATATACAATTATATATAAAATATACACACACACACACACACACAGTCAAACATTATCACAGTTTAGTCGCTATAGTTGGTAATAAAATATGACAAGAAATGTCAGAACACAGAAGGCTTAATTTTGTTCAGTCTGTGGTGTCAAAGGTCACATTAGCAATTACACTGCAAAAAATGCTCTTCTTACTTAGTAATTTTTTCTTGTTTCCAGTTCAAATCTATCTAAAAATTATTAAATCAAGATTAATTTACTAGATAAGTAAAATGACATGAGATATTTTTTCTTGTTTTCTGTGGAAAAATATCAAAATGAAGTGAGTTTTTGCTTAAAACAAGCAAAATGATCTGCCAATAATCTTATTTCTGTTTGGGACCAAAACAAGAAACAAGATTTCAGTCAGAAACAAGATTATTTTTTCTCACCCCATTGGCAGATCATTAGCTTGTTTTAAGCAAAAACTCACTTCATTTTGACAAGAAAAAATATCATATGTCATTTTACTTATCTAGTAAATGCATCTTTATTTAAGAATGTTTAGATATTTGGACTGGAAAAAAAGACTAAATTACTAAGTAAGAAGAGCAATTTTTGCAGTGTAAAGAAAAAACACTGACGCAAAAATGCTCAGCTCAAAGCGTCTGGATCGTTTTGCTCCCAAATGTTTATCAGTTTTACTGGGATCTCTTTATTTTTTGGCTGAATGGCAATACACAGTATATATCCCGGTATTTTCTACGTTTTTTCAAATTGAAAAATTTTTTTAATTCACATCCTTCCCAATGATGTCCTAAAAACAATGTTGATATTGAAGGCTATAAACAGTGAATGGGATGTAGGCTATGCAATATATTATGTGCAAAAAGGGGGTTTAAAATTAATAATTTTCTCTTTAAATTCATTAAACTAAAAATGAAAATAAAAGCAAAAGCATTTTAGCCTATATTTGATTATCCCATTATAATGGTCACTTTCATAAAAAAATGAAGATGCTGCGCTTTGAGATGAATGTGGGACACGAGCTGGATAGACTCCTTCTCGAATATCTACGTCTTCATGTTTTCTCCTGATGTTGCAAAGCAACACTGGTAACACTTTACAATAAGGTTGTATTAGTTAATGCATTAGTTAACATGAACTAATGATGAACTGCACTTATAAAGCATTTATTTATCTTTGTTAATGTTAATTTCAACATTTACAAATGCATGAATAAAATATTGTTAGCATTAGTTAATGCACTGTGAACTAACATCAACAGCTGGATTTTTATTAACTAACGTTAACAAAGATTAACAAAGTGTTGTTCATGGTTAGTTTATGTTAACTAATGCGTTAACCAATGTTAACTAATGAAACCTTATTGTAAAGTGTTACCGCAACACTTGTTGTAAAACGTCTGAAGAGCGAATTTTATCTTCCACAGGGTTAAGAAGACATTTAGGCTATGTTTGATTATGCACTGCCAGAGAAAATGAAAGTTAAATCGCCGGTGTGTGAAATGCGCTATTCAAATAAAGGCGATGTGCCTCAAGTCTAATAACAAGAACAAACTGTGTTAAATTAAATGTGAAGTAAAAAGGTATTCGTCCTACAGACAGGGTTTTTTCTACTTTACCACAGTAAAGGATGTGAATGGGTTAGACTTAATTATAAGCAAACGAACGTAAGAAACGTTTATAATTCCCTTTGAAAATGAATGCGACGCAAGTGAAGATTTGGGAAAAGAAATGAGATGTCCATGTCCTGTGGGATAAAAAGGACTAACGTTAGCCCTATTGTTAAAATTCAAGGAAATCGGAAAATCGAGTGACCAGATCGCAAAAAAGTAATTTAAAAAAAGCTGGCAAATCTTGTCCTTATTTGGGTTAGTAAAATAACGGAGAGTGAAGGGCGAGAGAGGACCCGGCCTGGACTTTGTTATGTTTTATTATGTGTGTGCGTGGCAGTCGTCTGTGAAGGGCTGCCCGCGTTACTTTCGTTTTGTGTGTTTATTTTGGATTAAAGTTTTTTAAATGTTCGCCGGTTCCCGCCTCCTCCTTCCCATATCTATGAACTGTATTACAATAGTCAGAATTATCGCGTTCCTATTCTATTGTGCTCTGTGTGTTTGGCACGCGGTGGCGCTCGTTCACGAAAGCCTGAATTTTAGCGGAGATTCACTTACGGAAGGCTCGTCCTCCCTGGCAGCAAAATGGACATTTTTGCATGATTTTCTAACATTTACAGATGGAGAATATACCTGTGATATGTAAGTTATGCACTGAAAAAAGCACCGCATTTCAAACGCATTAAACAGCGCAAGTATGCATGTCTCTCGGAGCATCTGACAGGGCAAGCTGCTTTAAACTATACGTGCTAACTATATCTTACTAGTTATTTTAAAGCCCTTAATATAAAGCATGTGTCATGTTTAGGACAAATTGTGTCATGCACTTTCCTACATCAGCTCATTCTGCGTACTCCATTATTTTTCAGATGCGTTGTATCAATCTACTGTATAGCGATATAAACGGTATTGCCTCAATCATATCGTTTCAAAAAATATATTGATATATTGTAAAAACTCGATATATCTGCCCAGTCCTAGGCCCTATTTATATATATTACAGTTAATGTTATAGTCAATATGGTAACACTTTACAATAAGTTTGTATTAGTTAACATTAGTTAATGCATTAGTTAACATGAACTAACCATTAACAACACCTCTGTTCAGCATTAGTTCATCTTAGTTAACGTTAGTTAATAAAAATACAGCTGTTCATGTTAGTTCAGAGCGCAGTAACTAATGTTAACAAGATTTTAATAATGTATTAGTAAATGTTGAAATTAACATTAACAAAGATAAATAAATGCTGTATAAGTGCAGTTCATTATTAGTTCATGTTAACTAATGCATTAACTAATGTTAACTAATGAAACCTTATTGTAAAGTGTTACCGTTAATATTATATTTTGGATATTGTCAGATTTTAATAACATGAATTGTATTTATCATGTGATTTATACGCCAAAATGACTTTTTACGTGCATACGATACACATTGTGTAGGTTTAGTGGTGTGGGTTACGTGCACATAACGGCATAAACTGCATATGCAAGTAAAAACGAATTTTGCCGTATAAATCTAATGTAGAAAAAAATAACTTAAGGGTTAAAAAGAAAGCTTACATTAAAAGTACATTATGCATACCCTCTATCTACCTTTGTATTTATTGCATGTTCAGGGATGACAGATTGATAAGCAGACATGCTATTTATGACTGGATGTAACTTTGCGGTAAAAGTGGCTCGCCTATTGATTTTGTCCCATCAGTGCGAACTAGTGACATCATCTACACTAATGTAAGAGCTGGAGTATAAACCCCTAGCGTAGACGCTCATCACGTCTGCATGCAACGCACATCCCTCAGTTCCCGTTACTGCCGAGAACACCCTGCTGATGTCACTACGGGCCTTCGGCTGCCATTGCGCTAAAACTGGCACCATTTAGAGAGCCTCATGTTTTGTGAAATAACAGAGGATGTAAGGCCCATTACACTATATTTGTAATATTATAAAGAGGTAAGTGGAAGCCAGTGGAACATTTTGTAAATCTCGAGTCACCCCAAACCGCCGCGTGGACGATAAATGCGCTGGGCTCTCCAACAGGATATCCCCTTAGACTCGCTCACCACAGCCATGATGAGAATAACAGAGGGGGCATTATTTTTCCTCAACAGTTCGGGAAGGTGATAAAGGGCTCTCAAATCCTCTCACAGGGTGTAGTGGTACACACGCATTAATTCACATCGACAAAACCTCCGTTTCCTAACATGAGGATTTTCCCTCAACTTTCAGCAATTTGCAGCCATCTACCATAGCGTTAGGCTAGTTTTATACTTAACACCCTGAGCAATCTGGACCCATGAAGAATGCCATAAAGCCACAATTACAAAGCAATTCGGCCTGTTTGAGTAACAAAGCCAATGTTGAAATAGCAATATAGACTAATCTGAACACTAACTGTCACTATTAAGCTTAATTTAGTTCAATGTTGACTCAAGAGTTGCAATTATATTCTTTAGAGCTGCTTAACAGCTGAAATGTAAATGAAAATGAAGACACTGTCTTTTCCCCTCCGTCATAAATGAGTGTCGTCTCGGAGCGCCAGACTAAACGCAGTAAACACTGTCATGTTCTCTTTGGTGTTTGGGAATGCAACTGTGTGAGACGCTTCTGAAGGGAATTCAACCAAATCATTCTCATGACAGACTCTGACTCAGGTATTTCAGAGACACCAAACCAACATTTGAGATGCTGCGAAGCCACTGGTCCACCAAACCAACATTTGAGATGCTTCGAATACATAGCTCCACCAAACCAACATTTGAGATGCGATGCCACTGGTCCACCAAACCAACATTTGAGATGCTGCGAATCCATAGGTCCACCAAACCAACATTTGAGATGCTGCGATGCCACTGGTCCACCAAACCAACATTTGAGATGCTGCAAATCCATAGGTCCACCAAACCAACATTTGAGATGCTTCGAATACATAGCTCCACCAAACCAACATTTGAGATGCTTCGAATACATAGCTCCACCAAGCCAACATCTGAGATGCTTCGAATCCATAGCTCCACCAAACCAACATTTGAGATGCTGCGATGCCACTGGTCCACCAAACCAACATTTGAGATGCTGCGAATCCATAGGTCCACCAAACCAACATTTGAGATGCTGCGAATCCATAGGTCCACCAAACCAACATTTGAGATGCTGCGAATCCATAGGTCCACCAAACCAACATTTGAGATGCTGCGAATCCATAGGTCCACCAAGCCAACATTTGAGATGCTGCGAATCCATAGGTCCACCAAGCCAACATTTGAGATGCAGCGAATCCATAGGTCCACCAAGCCAACATTTGAGATGCAGCGAATCCATAGGTCCACCAAACCGACATTTGAGATGCTGCGAATCCATAGGTCCACCAAACCGACATTTGAGATGCTGCAAATCCATAGGTCCACCAAACCAACATTTGAGATGCTGCGATGCCACTGGTCCACCAAACCAACATTTGAGATGCTGCGAATCCATAGGTCCACCAAACCAACATTTGAGATGCTGCGAATCCATAGGTCCACCAAACCGACATTTGAGATGCTGCGAATCCATAGGTCCACCAAACCAACATTTGAGATGCTGCGATGCCACTGGTCCACCAAACCAACATTTGAGATGCTGCGAATCCATAGGTCCACCAAACCGACATTTGAGATGCTGCGAATCCATAGGTCCACCAAACCAACATTTGAGATGCAGCGAATCCATAGGTCCACCAAACCAACAATTGAGATGCTGCTAATCCATAGGTCCAACAAGCCAACATTTGAGATGCGAATCCATAGGTCCAACAAGCCAACATTTGAGATGCTGCGAATCCATAGGTCCAACAAGCCAACATTTGAGATGCTACGAATCCATAGGTCCACTAAACCGACATTTGAGATGCAGCGAATCCATAGGTCCACCAAACCAACATTTGAGATGCAGCGAATCCATAGGTCCACCAAACCAACAATTGAGATGCTGCTAATCCATAGGTCCAACAAGCCAACATTTGAGATGCTGCGAATCCATAGGTCCAACAAGCCAACATTTGAGATGCTGCGAATCCATAGGTCCAACAAGCCAACATTTGAGATGCTGCGAATCCATAGGTCCACCAAATCGACATTTGAGACGCTACAATGCCATTGGCCCGCTAAACCAACATTTGAGATGCTGCGATGACATTGGCACGCTAAACCAACATTTGAGATGCTGCGATGCCATTGGCCCGCTAAACCAACATTTGAGATGCTGCAATGCCATTGGTCTGCTGGTTAAGCCAATTATCCAATCACAGCCTTGAGGCAAAGTCTGGGGGATTCGTTTTTTGTTGCAGTTTGAGGGATTTATTTGGTTCCCATCATAGTTTGTGCATTGTCGGATTAAAAAAATTTATCCGCATCAATTGAGCGCATCCTTTTTTTAAGCACGTTTTTAGAAATGATGCATTCCCATCTAGCGTTTTTCATGCAATATTACAAAATGCGCATGCAAATAGGCAAATGGAAACAGTTATTGACAAAGTCGGTACACTGAACAAAACTGAGCTGAATAATGGCATGATTGTCTTTTTTTAAAGCTGCTTTACAGCTGAAATTCGTTTCACAATTGATAGTTTTTACAACATTTTGGGCTCTATTTTAATGATCTAAGAGGATGGTCTGAAGCGTGGATGGTCGTTATCAATTGTGAAACGAATTTCAGCTGTAAAGCAGCTTTAAAAAAAGACAATCATGCCATTATTCAGCTCAGTTTTGCTTAGTGTTGTTTCATACGACTTTGTCAATAACTGTTTCCATCCGCCTATTTGAATGCGCATTTTGTTATATTGCATGAAAAACACTAGATGGGAATGCATCATTTCCGCCAATAAGCTGTATATTGGTGGAAAGTGCACAATGTTTTTTGATAGTGCAAATGGTTGAAGAGTTAGGTTAACATGAATACCACTTGGTTAGATGTCTCGTCGACGACACATCTGGTTTTTAAAGGGTTAATACTATATAGATTGCTTTAAAGCAGCTTGACCCTAATGGACAGTAAAAACAGTGTTAGTGCCCTATCATACACCCGACTCAATGCGACACCAGGTACGATGCAAGTGTTATTTGCTAGTATCAGCTCGAAGCAGTTATCATATATCACGCAGTTATCCCAACTTTCCATCAGCAAATCACCACAGCTTTCAGAGTGAGCAGGAAGGATCGGATTTGAAGGGTGATGCGGAGCGCGGCAGGTTAGAGTTTTAGAGGATATTTTGAGTACAAAACAATTAAAAACGGACAAAAACATGGCAAAGACAGATTATACAAGAGAGGAGGTGAATGAGTTTATTTTTGATGACACTTGGGAAGAAGATGAGCGGGACTCTTCAGACCCGGAGTCTGCATATTCTGAGTGAATGAATGTATTCATGTTTTTGACATGTTTGTCCATTTAAATTCTTGAGTGCCAAGTTACCCAACATTAGGCTCACCTCATAATAAAATTGCAATCAAAATGACTGTTTTCAAACAGGTTTCCTAAACACTTCCCCCATCTGCCATTGGTAGGAAAAACAGATATTCCTGCCCCAAACACACATCATTTAAGCTAACATTGTCTTAAGTTCACTAACTTCTGCATTGCAAAATAAAGTGGATAGTATAAACTCTGAATATTAAACTGGGATACAAGAAAGTATTTATCATGGAAAAATGACACGTCGCCCTTGTGTTTTATTTTGGAACATGAACACATCTAATCCAGGCTCATGAAGTAAATACATTTCCTAAAAGTGAAGGTCTCATTCCTGTGGCTTTTTATCTTGGGTTTTTTTCCCTGTAATCCTCATATACATGATTCATTATGGCAGGAAGTTGTTCCTCTTCTTAAGTATAGTCAGTTGAAAATATTTGTTTTCTTTGCGTTTTCTTTATTGCTCTGATCTCATTTTACTGGCACTAGTAGCACAAATGCACTTTTTACATTTCAAGTCTGAGGTAAAAACACTCATAAACGATAATTTTACCTGTGGGATGTGAGATTGTTTTTCCCTTTTGGCAGGCCCGAGTATGAAATATTTGGCAAACCATCTGCTAAAATTATTACAAGACTTGACTTCCTTTGAAAAAGTGCCTGCTGCTCAAAACACTGTTTGTCAACGGACTCCATGCCTATTTGGTCAATGCATCTTCCTGTCATCTGTCCAGTTATGGATATTATGAATCTCTTTAAGTGTTTACTCCCAAATATAAGATATACAATGATCTATAAGATTATACTGTTAGGTAGCAACATTGTTTACATTTATTCATTTAGCAGATGCTTTTATCCAAAGTGACTAAAATTAGTGCTCATTGTTTGCAAACACCAACAGCATCGCCAGTGTGCCAGAAATGTGATTTGAGCACTTCATTGATGATAAGAAACAACAACGTGGAGCAGAAAAGACTTCGCATTTCAAATATTGAAGACCTATTATTGGAACCAGTTGGAACGAATTGGAACAGAAAAAGTTGAGTTTCATTTCAAATACACCCACTATTTCTACCCTATTAATCTGATTCTTAATTTTTCAGTTTGTATGAATCATATGATAATTTCTGAAATGAAATATTACACTGAATGCTGCTATGCATGGAAAGAAGAGAAACATTTAAAAAATGTATTGATCAATGTATCTTCCTGTCATCTGAACAGTTATGGATATTATGAATGTCTTTAACTATTTACTCCTAAATATAAGTTATACAATGATCAATTAGATTGTTTGCAAATACTAACAGAATCGCAAGTATGTTGCTTAGGAACAGCTTAGGAACAACTTAATTGGGAACGGGAGCAACTTACTGGGGAACAACTTACTGGGGGAGCAACGTACTGGGGGAGCAACGTACAGGGGGAGCAACTTACTGGGGGAGCAACGCACTGGGGGAGCAACATACTCGGGAGCAACTTACTGGGGAGAACCTTACTGGGGGAGCAACGTGACTGGGGGAGCAACGACTGGGGGAGCAACGACTGGGGGAGCAACTTACTGGGGGAGAACCTTACTGGGGAGCAACGACTGGGGAGCAACTTACTGGGGAGCAACTTACTGGGGGAGCAACGACTGGGGAGCAACGTGCTGGGGGAGCAACGACTGGGGGAGCAACGACTGGGGGAGCAACATACTGGGAGCAACTTACTGGGGGAGAACCTTACTGGGGAGCAAGCGTGCTGGGGGAGCAACGCACTGGGGAGCAACGTGCTGGGGAGCAACATACTGGGAGCAACTTACTGGGGGAGAACCTTACTGGGGGAGCAACGTGCTGGGGAGCAACGATTGGGGAGCAACGCACTCGGGAGCAAACGTGCTGGGGGAGCAACTTACTGGGGGAGCAACGTGCTGGGGAGCAACGTGCTGGGGAGCAACGTGCTGGGGGAGCAACACTGGGAGCAACTTACTGGGGGAGCAACGACTGGGGAGCAACGACTGGGGGAGCAACGTACTGGGGGAGCAACGTACTGGGGGAGCAACGTACTGGGGAGCAACGTACTGGGGGAGCAACGTACTGGGGGAGCAACGCGTGGGGGACAACGTGCTGGGGACAACGACTGGGGACAACGTGCTGGGGAGCAACGACTGGGGAGCAACGTACTGGGAGAGCAACGTACTGGAGGAGCAACGTACTGGGGAGCAACTTACTGGGGGAGCAACTTACTGGGGGAGCAACGTACTGGGAGAGCAACGTACTGGGGGAGCAACGTACTGGGGGAACAACGTACTGGGGGAGCAAAGTACTGCAGGGAGCAACTTACTGGGAGAGCAACTTACTGGGAGAGCAACGTACTGGGAGAGCAACGTACTGGGAGAGCAACGTACTGGGAGAGCAACGTACTGCAGGGAGCAACTTACTGGGAGAGCAACGTACTGGGAGAGCAACGTACTGGGAGAGCAACGTACTGGGAGAGCAACGTACTGGGGGAGCAACGTACTGGGGGAGCAACGCACTGGGGGAACAACGTACTGGGGGAGCAAAGTACTGCAGGGAGCAACTTACTGGGAGAGCAACTTACTGGGAGAGCAACGTACTGGGAGAGCAACGTACTGGGAGAGCAACGACTGGGGGAGCAACGACTGGGGAGCAACGCGGAGCAACGCCGCAGGGAGCAACGTGCTGGGGGAGCAACGACTGCAGGAGCAACGACTGGGGGAGCAACGCACTGGGGGAGCAACGACTGGGGAGCAACGACTGCAGGAGCAACGCACTGCAGGGAGCAACGACTGGGAGAGCAACGTACTGGGGGAGCAACGTACTGGGGGAGCAACGTACTGGGGGAGCAACGCACTGGGGGAGCAACGCACTGGGGGAGCAACGTACTGAGGGAGCAACGTACTGGGGGAGCAACGTGCTGGGGAGCAACGACTGGGGGAGCAACGACTGGGGACAACGACTGGGGGACAACGACTGGGGACAACGACTGGGAGAGCAACGATTCGGGAGCAACGTACTGGTGGAGCAATGTTTTTCAGTTTGTCATGATGTCATTACGTTCATTTCTGCATTATCTGGAAACTGAAATAAAGCCTGAATATGATTTTAAGTAGCATTGTGAATAGCACAACACTGACATCCAAGCTGGGACGTTTTCATATGTGGAAATAAAACTAGTACTATGTATTATTTTTGTGATTGTTTTACCCTTGTGTGAACCATAAACTTATTTACAGGGCTCTATGCTAACATTTTTCTTGAGGAGCACTTGTGCTTCTATTTAAAAAAATCAAAAATTGTCAAAAATTTAGGAGCCCTTTCTAAACAATAAAACACATTTCAATTATAACTTTCCCATTACAGGATGATCTTTGTCCCTTTAAATTAATGTCCAGGGGCATTTTTACCATTATAAGAGCAATGTTTTCTAATATTTGTCAATTTCTTCAATTAAAAAAGAAAAGTTGTTTTAAAAATGTTAATTTAAACAATATATTCAGCAATAATACACAACCAGACTGTTACCAATCTAATGAAATCAGCATCAAAAGATCAATCTCTGCACTGCAGGAGTGGCACAGCAGCTCAATCTGAAGTGCTGTTTAGACATTTATATTATACTTAATGCAGCTCATGGGTAAATAATATTGAATAAATGTTTTAAGTGTTTGAATTTAGAAATAGGCTATGTACAAGTTAAACTTAAACTTAGTTGAAAGATTTATATTTATATTTTGTATGAAAATAAAATAGCCAGTAGGTGGCGGCAAGTTTGTGCGAGTCATTCATTCAACCGCTCAAACACAGAGTCACTCGAATCGAACCGCTTGGAGATGCTCCAATATTCACGAAATAGACAGTATTGTTGGTTAAAACATTGTTACTTATGCTGCGTTCCAATCAGGTTTTTGAGCCCGTAAATTACGACTTCAAACCACGACTTACGACTTTGTAGCATTCCAGGCAAAGTCACGCCAAACTGCCTGAGCGCCAGGAAGTGCGTAAGAGATGTCAACAAAGCATAGCAGACCATACGGGGCTTATGCTCATTTACAATCATTTATATTGCCAAAGGTGCTTACTCCTTGCTTATTTGAGAGAAAAGGGGGAGAAAAAAACAGCGCATAAAACAAGAGAAGCTGTTATACCTTTTATTTTACATTATTTGTATATTTGGAAATGTATTTGGTATTAATGTATTCTTGCACTCAATGGACTGAAAACTAGCTAATGCTAGAAAAGCTGCTGATAATGCATAACATTTGCTGATAAATAACGTTGGAGCAATACCTTATTTTAATAAACGATTTGGTTTTTAATGCATGACTTCCATTAACACCGCATCTGTAGAGGCTGCCATTGTTGTTTCGCGGGCTGTGTGACGTCAGAACTCCTAACTGGGAGTACATTGATCTCTAGGACGAGTTCACAGGTGGAAAGTCACGGGTTTAACAGCCGTTCCAGTGCACTTTCACGGGTAGAAGGTTGGAAAAACATGGGTTACGGGTTGCCTGAAAAGCGGCACTAATATCAGCTTGTCTATTGGACTTTTGTGCAAGATCAGTATCACATTTGCAATTATGCCAATACTCTGAGAAATAGCAGTCCGTGACTTTAGCCGCTCTAGCGGTTAATAAACAGAACTGCATGCGTCTCGTGGAAGCACATTGCAGCCGGAGCTACTTCTCTCTGTTTATGTCTCTGGCGATATTGACAAAAAAAGATATCTCGATATTTTCTGGGATTTTCTCGATAACGATAATTGGACGATATTTTGCTGAGTGTGTTTTTGTGCTGGTACTTTGGCAGGTGTAGGACTGCCATGGTCAGCTGACTCCTAAAGTTTATGATATTCTTCATATTCTGTGTGGTGGTCAGTTCACAGAAGTGACAGAAATTATCTTTTTTACCTTGATACATTTATTTTTTTGTGTCAATTTCATAAAATTTAAAAAAATCAATTATAATAAGACACAATAGGGCTGTTACCATCAATTTAAATCATTTTATCAACAAAATGTATCTTTGCAGTGCAGAGGAAACACAGAAGCTGCATCTGAAGTGGCATTTAGATCATTTACACAGCTCAGAAGTGACAAATTAATATCCTGCAGTTATGTATAAATAATGTGTTGATGTTTAAAACAAAATGTTGAATAATATTGATATTTGAAATTATTTAAAACATGAAAAGATACTTTAACTGTGAAATTCAAACCTCCAGTAGGTGGCAGCAAGTCACGTTTAATGAGTGAGTCATTGAGATTCAACCGATTCATTCAAACAGCTGATTCATTCAAACAGCTGATTCATTTAAACAACTGATTCATTCAAACAGCTGATTCATTCAAACAACTGATTCATTCAAACAGCTGATTCATTCAAACAACTGATTCATTCAAACAGCTGATTCATTCAAACAGCTGATTCATTCAAACAGCTGATTCATTCAAACAGCTGATTCATTCAAACTACTGATTCATTCAAACTACTGATTCATTCAAACTACTGATTCATTCAAACAGCTGATTCATTCAAACAGCTGATTCATTTAAACAGCTGATTCATTCAAACAACTGATTCATTCAAACAGCTGATTCATTCAAACAGCTGATTCATTCAAACAGCTGATTCATTCAAACAGCTGATTCATTCAAACTACTGATTCATTCAAACTACTGATTCATTCAAACAGCTGATTCATTCAAACAGCTGATTCATTCAAACAACTGATTCATTCAAACTACTGATTCATTCAAACTACTGATTCATTCAAACAGCTGATTCATTCAAACAGCTGATTCATTCAAACAGCTGATTCATTCAAACAGCTGATTCATTCAAACAACTGATTCATTCAAACAGCTGATTCATTCAAACAACTGATTCATTCAAACAGCTGATTCATTCAAACAGCTGATTCATTCAAACTACTGATTCATTCAAACTACTGATTCATTCAAACAACCGATTCATTCAAACTACTGATTCATTCAGGAATGAAGCATTTGGTTCTCGTAATCTATCGTAGTCATTGAATCATTGATTCAATTGATTCGTTCAAAAAGCTGATTCGTTCCGTATGGAAACACCGCTGTGTGTTGCTCAGAGATGCAGATACAGTGCTGTGTGTTTGTTTTGAACTATTTTTCGGTGGCGAAATAAAGCAAAAATAGGCAATATGGAAGTCTAAACTGTAAGTCACTTAATATTAACTTCTTGTTTAGTAAACTTGTATAAAATCAATATCACATTAACTATATTATAAACATTAATTACATGTGTACCGTAGTGATTCAGGGTAAGACAAAAACACGGTTTGGAAAATGGATTATATTCTACTCATTCATACATCTAGTCATTTTTAAAACACAATAAAGGTTATGGACTGCAGCAGCTGATCAAGATCTCATACAGGAAATAATTTTTATTTCATTTAATATTTAAAAAACGAATATCTTACCAACTACAAACTTTTGAACGGTAGTGGATATTACACATTAAAATACATACAGGGTTCTCATTCACATATTATTTTTGGATGGTCTGATATGGGCCACAATTAAAAAAATTGATTTTCTGAAATTTAAATAATGTCTAATTATCGTGAATCTCAGTCCAATTACTAATTATAATGCTTGGGGGTCAGGAGGTCAACTTATAATCGAAGAGAAATACGTTTCACAACGATGAATTATTACACCCTCAAATATTAATAGAAGATACTGATGAAGTGCTAACAATTTCTTAACACTGGAAACACACTTCCTCTATCTGCCTCCACCAAAAGCACACAGATAATGACAATGTGTGTGATAATCACTCGATGTGCAAAGACTCAGATAAAGAGAAACAGGAAGATGAGACAATGTGTCATTTCCAGAATAGGGAAGTTCATTTGCCGCAGTGGTATTAATACAGTTGCTTGGAGAAAAGCTGGAACAATCACTGTGGTTTCACTAATCGAAGATCTTCGGACTAATATATATTTCTATGGATGTTTTTAGACTGGGATTACCAATACACAAGACAAAACAAATGATGGAAGCATGCATAGTTAATCTCCATGCCGTTTCGCTCCCTTTCGAAGCTTTCAAAGGAAATTCTCTCCTCTTTTGGTTACCTGATGCGCTGGTGATTTAGAGAAGTTACAACCACTTTCACACAGTAAGAAACCAAGGACATGTACACATAGCCAGCTGCCTACTCTAAAATGAGGGGTTTCAGTTCTCTTTGAGACACCTCCAATAAGTTGCAACATCCCTGGCAGGCCGTTGAAATGTTTAGATCATATCGTAAGAGTTGCAACACTTACAATACAGACCGCAATTATTGTGAAGATGTGTCACTGTAGTCTGGGCAAGACGGTATGGTTGGTTCTATAAAACGAGAAGTTCTTGCCATTTCATAAACGCATATAAATATACATGGTTCATGTGAACTAAAAGCCTTCTTACAACACTCGGTTGCAACAACTTATAATGTTCTCTTTTCGCTACTAATCAGGGGGATAAAAGCCTGAAGTGTGACTCCAATCTACATCATGACTCAATGATTGTGTGCATGTTTTGTTCTTATACACTGCAAATATACTGAGTGTTCAGTGTGTGAAGAGTGCTTACAAAGAGCTAATACAGGCTGGGAAATATGGCTGAAAACTGTATCACGATATAAGTGTTTTATATCGGTATTTATATGATATTTTTTATGACCTATTTAAAACAAGGACCAGGAGAAAAATATATTACATTTAAACATTTTTATTTTAAACCTCTGATTATAATCCCCTCAGTTATAAAGGCATTAATGTCAACACAGCCACAGAAAACACTCAAATAATTAAAATTATAATCTAAAAACACAATGAACACTTATCAATGATCTCCTAACATTAAGGTGCAGTGCTTATTTCTTTGTGCCGTTTAGATCAGGGGTCTCAAACTCAATTTACCTGGTGGAGGTAGGGCTGGGCGATATCTAAAAAAAAATTATATCTCGATATTTTCAACATTTTTACGACATTCAATTTATATCCCGATATGTTTGCAATTGCTTTTAAATAAATAAAAATATTTTCTTTTGCCCCCATTAAAAACAACAAAAACTATTTCGATAGAACCAAATTAAATAGAAAATGGAAAATGGAAAATAAAAAACAGGTTGGGATGACCAAAATCTTAAATCATGATACGAGTAATTTAATACTTTTTTAAAAGTACTTTTTTACTAATTGTACTTTAATTTTATTTAATTTTTTTATAAGCAAAACATGCAAATTACATACAATATGACAAAACCAGTGCTTTATTTCCAGCTACAGTGGGTCTATTTAACAGCAGCAAGTCAAGAAATAAATCAAATATATATATAAACTGCTCAGTCTTCACTCTATAAATTAACTATAGGCTACACTAATTCTTAATAAATATATTAAAGTTGTTTAGCCAAGCATGGGGTGGTTTTCTATTTTTCATTGTTGTGTGATGAACATTAAATTACACAGAATATGAGCTCCGGCCCTTTAAGAGCTGCACGGACCCAATACACTGACACACACGATTCCTCACTCAACTCTGTGTGCGTTTACTAAAGACACACACTACTGTGTTTAATACTTGCCAGGACGTGCATTTTTACATTTGTTTGGCCATTGAAACCCAATAATGAGAGAACTGAATCCCGACCGTTAGTTGTCTGAAAGGCGTGTATGCTTCAGGTCAGAGTTCAGCAGCGTGAGTTATTATTTCTCTCATGCGCGCATGTTTCTGTTGCTTTCTTTGTCATGCGCTGCGCGTGTATATTTAACTCTTCTGCTTCCAGTGTTTAGTGAACGGTGGAGAGCTCTGCACACACGTCCTGACTCCTGCTGTCACTCATCCACACAAATAAATACAGCTCTTATTAACGTGCGGTCCTTCTTAAAGTACCGATACTAATACAATTCCATATCGTACCGTTTGTAATAGCAGGGTATCGCAATACTTTTCTGGTACCGGTATATCGTGCAACACTAATTACAATCTTGTTCTGATTATAATGCGAGGCCTATATGACAGATTGGCGCTGCACATCTTGCACCGTATTTCATGATCACAGGAACTTCAGGCATCACTGCAGGGCACGCTTCAGTTTCACTTTATTTCGCCGGTCAAGGAATGCGTGCTTTCTGACGCTAACCAATCAGAGCTCAGTTACCGGCCAAAATGCCGCAATAATCAGAAAAATAGACACATATATATTTTTAAAGTCAGGACGATCATCGTTTTCATGATCGATCGTCGCTGTCACGTTCGAGTACTCGACCACTGTTGCCCATCCCTAGTGTGGTTGAACTTTATTTTTAATGAAGATCCAGCTCATGTGGGGAAGACACTGCACATTTGTTTGCTTAATTTCACTGCAGAATCATTTGTAAACAAGACACAGGTCCAGACTGGATTTGCAAACATCCTGAGATTAAAACACAATGCTGTGCCTTCTGGATCCGACAGGAATGGTGCAACACACTTCTGTGAGGAAAACATGTTTTTATACGTGATAGTATTGCATTGTTACAGATCGTTTTGATGATGTGTCTGACAGAACAAAGCACGCTGTCACAGGCTGGAGAATCCTTTATTTGTTGGTTCATTGCGATTCGGGATCAGACTCGGACATGTGTGAGCCAGGGCTCGCTAAGCCCAACGTCCCGGCGCTGTGTGTTTTCCAGACGGGCTACCAAAACATAAGCCCGTCTGCAGGCCGGTCAATTTTTAATCGTGAAATAACATTCATTTCTTGATCTGCGTTGTTCACTCTTGACTTGATATTTGGAGAGCGCGTGCCCGCGCGTGTGTGTGCGGATTACTCTTATATCCACCGATCTGGCGGGCCAGGTATTTAAAAAATCATATTCCAATCATTCGCGGGTGGATGAGAGAGAAATCATTGTGTTTGTTTGATAAATCAGGGAGCTGAAGTTAATTAAATATGCAAATCTTATCCAATCCTAGCTGTGGGCGTTTACTTCCAAGTCTTCAGTGCGCACGCCAATCAAAACCCAGCAGGAGAGAGCCTTGATGTAGAAAATAGCCTATTATTATTCATTATTATGTTTTTTAATGTAAAAACTAGCAATAAGTTGACCTCAGACAACAGCATAAAAAAATTAAAAAGCCAGTTCATGACCCCTTTAATATTCACACTACTTCTATTATTGATTATTATCAGGTGAAGATAGTTTCAACCACCAGTTTAACAAAAAGTGTTTGAAAAACAAATTGCCTGCCCTACCTTTAATAACTGATGATCGTTAATGGAACTGAACCAACACTGATATCAATTTGTATTGTATAATAAGTGCTACAAAAATAAATAAAGGTGACTTGGCATAAAAACAGCGAAAGGAAATGCTTAACATAGCCAATACAACTCCAAGAAAGATCAATATAGACAATATTTTTACTATATTCTAACTCGTTTAATAAAATTCACCACAATCTGATTCAACCTAGTTTATAAAGTTAGTAGTAAACTGTGGCAGCACGAGAGAGACGTCGCGTTCAATCGGGTGTGAATAAGATCGAGACCTCCCCAGGTCTGAACCTTACCTGAATCAAGAGATGACTGGACATGTTTCGCTGACCACGACCAGTTCACGGCCAGATCCTCTGCCGATGCGAGTTCAATCCTGCCGCCTTTTTCCTGCACACATGACCGTCGCTTTCTTTTCCCGCCCAGAGCGCATGACGCTCGTCGTTCCAGCACTTCACGCGCGGTTGTGATGACGCGTTTAACGGCCATCAGCATCGTAATATATATACTTTTAAAAACATACATTTATAACACACTATACTTCATAGCTTCATATTACTTTTGCATCAAATTACATCAAAACAACAAAAAAAATGTGGGGTGACGGTAAAGTTGACATCTTTCTCTCTTTTGACTGCCAAGCTCTTTATTTTTTTTACTCTTTTTGAAAGTTGTGAAGCACTATTGAGTCTTTCTTTAGCTATTTGAGGAAATAGGAACACAGATATATATATATATATATATATATATATATATATATATATATATATATATATATATATATATATATATATATATATATATATATATATTGTGAATACCGGAAAAGGTCAGGGGAAATGTATGGGTGATTGCGGCACATAATTTTTTTCGGCTTTTTTCAAATGATTATATTTTTAATATATATTAATATACATATTTATTTTTAATAATGTGTTACACATTGTCATGGATCACAAGATGTTACAGGCCATAATATTCTCTGTAAAAGGTGTCATATATAGCTGAAAATCATGATTTCTTGTTGACTGTATTAGTCGTTTTACATTTGGTTACATTTCACCTATTTTAAATAGTAATTTTTCCTAATTCTAAAACATAAAATTGTTTAAAAATAACTTTTATCTTATTAAAAAAGTGTCCATCGATCTTGCGTCAATTTTCTTACGTACCATACTTTGCCATTCAATTGGTGGATTAATCTCTCACAACTACAGGAAATGATGTCAAAAGATCTCAAGCGCTGAAAGGAATGTGTGCTCTCTATGATTCTTACACCAAGACGTCAAATTTGTTACCACAGTATCGAAAGGAAAACAGAATTTATCACTAATCACACAATGCGTTGTTTAAAAGCCTTTTAATAATGATTTCATTAGTGCTGTGTGCTCTTAGCATTTACGCTAGCAAGTGGAGTTTTGGGCTAAAAATTGTCAATTCTGTCACCGTCACACTCTACAAAAAAAGTCTTTATATATATTTCTTGGTCACTTTACATATTTCAATAACGTATCAAATATATTTTTACGGTATGGGGGGAGAAGATATGTGTATGAATTTGAAACATTTGTCCTAAGGCAAAGAGAGAAACACACTAAAGTGCTTGTCATGAGGGGTCGTGAACACTGAACACTCTCATAGTTAGTGTATTCCCAGCATTACCACTCATTACTGCAGCAGCGTGATTTATACATGCGGCTGGGATTATGTACAATGCCTAATGTGCTTATGATTTAAACCGCTCTTGAGGACGGTGGTCTGTATATGAATTCATATTTACACAGCTTGAATTGCACTTCCCTGTAATGTCAGAGTTTTTCATAATTTGCTTCCAGCTCGGTGATAGAACGGCGAACGAGGAGCACATTGAAACAGACATGCGTGTTGTTAAGAAACGCTTAACCTGATGGGGGAAGGAAATCGCAGGAGGCCGTGGTCCGGAGGGCTTGTGTGCAGTCAATTCAGCACATTTATCAAAGTCACAGTGCAGGGGCTCATTTGTAGCACAGCTGTTTCTATATATGATGTGTTGAATCGCTCAATCAGACGAAAAGCCAAGACAACTTGTGTCTAAAAGCTCTGGAAGGCCCGTCCAGGGAAGGTATAGCATTACACAATGGGTGTGACTGCAATCCTCTTACCTCCACATGTCAAGGCACCAGTTGTCGGAAATAATGCGTGCAAAAAATAAGAATCATCGAACAACGCACAACACGTCTTGGAAATGCATTTGCACGAATGAGATTTAGAAGGTAACAGTCCTGTAGCTCAGAACAAAGGGTTTGGGTGGCATCGTGTGTGTGTGTGTGTGTGTGTGTGTGTGTGTGTGTGTGTGTGTAAAAGGAAGGAAGATTTCAGTGGGAGTGAGTTGGCTGGAGAACTAGTAACCTGAGACGCAACAGCAGTGATCAGTTGAGACTGAAATGAATGGAGTTGACGTGAAGCGCTGGTGGAAAAACTGATGATTTGAATGGCCTTTTCAAAGTGGCTAATCAAAAATCACATTTCCTGTATTTCTTCTGGCGACACAGTTTTAAAGAATGAAACTGCGTCCGTTTTCTTTCTTCATACATGATTCATCAGTGCAAAATCATAATAAAATAACTTGTCTGATGTTGAATTATGTTTAGTCAATGCTGGTTAATTTAGTAAAGTGTATATTCAGTGCCTTTTGTGTCTGCAGTGAAGAAAGACGGTGCACTCATATTACTACGAATGGGAGAAAGTGCACCGCACGATAGAGGGTATGCGCTGATGTCACTTTCCCACGGGAACACGACCCCCTCAGCCGGACTGAGTGGCAGAAGAGCTGCTGCATGACTGGAGTTAGAAGTTGAGTAAAGCAAACAGTTATCAGTTTAAACTAAAGGTTAGACTTGATATAATGTTCCTTACAACTTACCAAAGATCCAGTGATCCATGGATACTGACATGCAGCCAGGAATCATGTTTCCCGACATTTATATGAGCCTGATTTTGATACATAAATATTTATCACTGTCAGTCATCTCAACTTCGAGAGTGATATGAGTGTATGGAAAGGAAAACAAGTTTTATTCAAATTCTAAATATATTAAAGACCTATTATCTTTATTTATATATATATATATATATATATATATATATATATATATATATATATATATATATATATATATTGCCTAGACAGCGTGCAAAGAGCACTCCCTTTGTAAAAGCTGTCACTCATTCAATGAACGCGATCTCACACAGTCCCGTTATGTTAATCAGTGAAGCTGATGACACGATGAATATCTTATTTACATAATGTCTTCACTTAGAGAGGATTAGCGCGCATGCAGAACTCAGCACTGGACAAACACTCGAGCGGTGAGTGGATTCTAACTTCAACACCTGTGATTGGCCATCACGTTCAAGAGATCAACAGACATGTCTGTGATTGGCTACATTACTCACCAAAGCGAAAACATATTGGGAATTGAATCATTTGACGAGAGCAAATACAGATGCGCGCTGGATCTTTTGCCAACTCTTTTTCGTTAATGATATGCTATTAATAACAGAAAACAGATCCTAGACCAGCAGTTTGGGGCAGCTTTTAACAGGCGGCAGTGGTTTGAGTGAGGAAATTGCACACTTGTGACTATTATCAAGTCTCCCTCTGTCCATGGGGGGGGGGCAAAACTCCCCTGACCCCCCTCTTTGCCACTCAATGGGCGTGACTGCAGTCACTTCTGTCCAAGTGACTGCATACCCTCGTCATACCCTCTATGCGCCGAAATAAGTCCCGCCTTTTAAATAAGAGCCAATCACTGATTGGTAAAGTCATCGCGCCACTGCAGCTGCCGTTGGAAGCTCCGGTGTAGTGACAAAGCGATCCCATTGGTTCAAATTGCTTTTAATAGGTACTCCCTTTAGCGCCTGATTACAATTCCTACAAAATCATGTAAATAAATTGATAAATGCCGTTATAATGAACATGTATGCCTGTATTAGTTAGCTTATATACAGATAAGCGATTAGCCTGACAGTACACACATTTGCACTTATCCTACATAAATTCTCAATCATCTTTAATGTAATTATGTGTTAAATTAAGTGTTAAATGTCCAAATATTTCAGTTATAAATAAAACGAATGATGTTTAATTATTCACTTAATAGGCTATTTTTTCAGTTGGTTTTATTATGCACTATAATGTGTTTCTGTACGCATTATATTGTTAGCTATGCGTATTTTAAATTAATATAATTCATATATACTTAGGATAATTATTAACTGACAGTTTGGGGAGACCTGATTTCGAGGGAGGACCCAATTTGTCTTGACACCGGTTGCTATAGAAACCGGCAGTGTCCTGAGTATTTGTCGCCATGTCAAAAACCTGCGCATTTTTTGGTCCATCCTGAGAAAAAAAATTCTAGTATTTGTCATGATTCGAGCTCAGAAACACGATTTACGAGACAGCTGTCAGATTTCATTGGTGATTTCAAATATGACATTTAACCGTAAGCTTGGCGAACAGTTTTGGGGAATTTGATGTTCAAGAGATAGGAGCTGCACTTGCATGGCTGAGGGGCGTTTCAAAGATGGCCGCTGAGTCACATGACTTGACAACGGAACTTTGGTAAAGATTGGTGTTTATTGGCTTAAAATGATGAGCAACCCCGCTAGAAATGTTATGTTCCCAGAATGTGCGAAGGACGTTGTCTAGTAACGTTCCCAGAACGTTCCGGGACGGTCATGATGTGGAGTTCTTTAAAGGAGTGGGGGGCGTTATTTGGTGGACAAGATATGTTGCAAGATAAGTCATATCGGGAATTATTATACGACCAACAGAGGACCATGTGACCATAGAATAACCAAAAGATAGAACATTGTCCCTAATGTTCTATAAAGGTTTGGGATTTTTTGTCACATTTAGAGAACTTTTAGGGACGTGGGAATGGGAATATCTTATTTATTAGGATTAACCCCTTGAGATGTACCATCTTTTTTGAGGGGGTCCAAAACAAGCGGCAACCTCACACGGTCTCTCTTGAAGGCAATACGGAAGTGATTTAAACTGCAGTTCATCGACTGGCCACTAGGGAGCCAGAAGGTAGCAAAATCTCATTGAGCTTATGTCAAAGGTCCCGTTTTTCATGTGTTTTTGAAGCTTTGATTGTGTTTACAGTGTGCAATATAACATGTGTTCATGTTTCGCATGTAAAAAAACAGTATTTTTCACACAATTTACTAATCTGTATACCGCTGTTTTCTCTGTCCTAAAAACGGCCTGATGATTCCCTTGTTCTATGAAGTCCCTCCTTCAGAAACACGTAACGAGTTCTGATTGGGCCAGCGGTTCCCGTGTTGTGATTGGACAGCAGCTTAGCGCACGTTGCCCGGAAAGGTCCCGCCTCTTACCATAACGGGGAGACGCATGCGCTCAATGGCGACAAACACACTCTACAAACGCAACACTTCCAATTCTCCACCTGGGAGAGCAACAAGACCACGCCTCCTTTTTTGCATATTCTTGTGGGCGGAGCTTAGTAAACAAACTGTTCTAGTGACGTCATTAATGCAGGAAGTGCAGGGATGTAGTCCAAACCGGCCATTCGCTGTAGGCTTTGAAAGGGAACTTCTGTTAAATAAAATATCTCGCTTGGCATTGAACTTTGTGCTTTATACTTTTACAGGTATTATTTATGCTCTAACAGCAACATTACACACTAACTAAAGTTTGAAAGATGGGATCACGAAGAACAGGACCTTTAAAATGTCCTTTTTTAACTTTACAGCAGAAAAACACGTTTACAGCCTGGGACAAATTGTGTTTTTGGTCTATACGGCTAATTTTGCCCTTCATGACGACTGTGAGGGGGGGGAATTTTTTTACAACTCATTCATTTACATTAAATAAAGCCTTCAAGTTCTGCATAATTAAGGGTGTGGCCACTTTGAGTGACAGGTGGGTAGCCGTTTATCTGCTGTCTGTTAGTCATCACGTCACCTCAGCTCCGCCCACGTCCCGCCTCTTTTTCCCATTGTCAGTTATCCGGGAATGACGCGCGATGATGCGCTGCTAAGATGGCGGCTCGACTCTACTTTAATCTTCAGAACTGCTCTGCAGAATCCTGCGGGTGACGTCACGTCCATATTTCCAACATACAGCATAACACAGTCACTACATAACAAAAACAAATGAACATCAACAAATCAAACAACAAAACACAAACATAACTTATAAAAAACAGCACCACAAAGGGTTAGTGTCTACTCATCAGTGAATCTATTTGTAAATAAACATCAGATATAAACCCTATATAAAGAAATATAATATATTTTTCAATTATTGATTGAACAATTAAAATGTAAAATGTGTCCCTCAAGTTTATTGCCCTTGTTATTTAAATGTAAGCTAATCGAAAAAGACTCGTATTGCGATGGCATCAGATAGAGATTGATTTGAAAAAGAAGCATCACCGTTGGAGAAATGTGAACTTGACCTTTGACCTCCGTGTCCAATAGTTAAAAAGCCCCTCAGAAGAGTTGAAATCAATCCACTGCAAATGCACATCTGAAACGATTACAATCACGTTGTATGCATCATTTTCTCTCATTGCATATCCCGTTTCACTCGTGACATGACAAAAGTAAAACGGGTTGTTGAGAACACACTGAGAGGATTGTTTGACTTGCACACGAGAAAGCACCGAACTCACCGTGTTTGTCATCTTTATTATCTCTTTGTTGAACTGCATTGGATGCAAATCATCCCTGACTTGAGCTGCTTCTCCTGTGTCATGATGATGGCCTCTAGTGGAGTTCCCGCAACTGACGCAGACATCTCAATCTCCGTCGCTGCAACCCTGCCAAACCCAGCTGGCTTTGACATTAACACCAGGCCGTGACTGACAGAAACCCCGGCCTTGGGCTCGGGCCCCTGGGGGCCACCACAGTACATTCAGCTCTCCTTTTGGCCTGTTGATTTACCGTCCACAGTGGCCATGCGTTGATCCATTTCCCCTTTCAGTTTGCTCACAGGGCACCCCTGAAAACCGTCCCCCAGCAATATATTTGCTTTATGATTTCCTGAGGAGCCTGTGAAGGAAAACAAGCCCCGCTCCCCTGCACCTGCTGCAGTTAATGTCCGCCGCGGTCCCCGGCCTCTTCCGCCGCTGGGGATTTGAAAGGGGCCAGTGTGTCATAGGCCTCAATGTGGATCTTACATTTGCTCCTGGCTGATGCCCGATCCGGCCGGAGCAGCGGGAGGACGGGCCGATGGCGCTCGGTGTGTCTGTTTAACGTGGAGCCCTGCTGCGTGTGCAGGATTAACATGTGTCCGGCGTGTTTGCGTAAGGCCGTGCGCGGCGTGGAGCTGACATTCATAAGGCAAACGTTAGCCGGTTTACGGGAGCTTTACGTGCCGCAGATGTGAAGGATGTTTAATTTTCCACAGTTCTCCGTATCAAAGCTGCTTTTCAGAGTTCATATTTATGAGACCACCAACACAACATATGGCCTAAATATAATACATCTATCCTTCCATCCATCCATCCATCCATCCATCCATCTATCTATCTATCTATCTATCTATCTATCTATCTATCTATCTATCTATCTATCTATCTATCTATCTATCTATCTATCTATCTATCTATCTATCTATCATTATATCTATCTATCTATCATTATATCTATCTATCTATCTATCTATCTATCTATCTATCTATCTATCTATCTATCTATCATTAAATCTATCTATCTATCTATCATTAAATCTATCTATCTATCTATCTATCTATCTATCTATCTATCTATCTATCTATCTATCTATCTATATCTATCTATCATTAAATCTATCTATCTATCTATCTATCTATCTATCTATCTATCTATCTATCTATCTATCTATCTATCTATCTATCTATCATCTATCTATCTATCTATCTATCTATCTATCTATCTATCTATCTATCTATCTATCTATCTATCTATCTATCATTAAATCTATCTATCTATCATTAAATCTATCTATCTATCTATCTATCTATCTATCATTAAATCTATCTATCTATCATTAAATCTATCTATCTATCTATCTATCTATCTATCTATCTATCTATCTATCTATCTATCTATCTATCTATCTATCTATCTATCATTATATCTATCTATCTATCATTAAATCTATCTATCTATCTATCTATCTATCTATCTATCTATCTATCTATCTATCTATCTATCTATCTGTCTGTCTGTCTGTCTGTCTGTCTGTCTGTCTATCAATCTATCTATCTATCTATCTATCTATCTATCTATCTATCTATCTATCTATCTATCTATCTATCTATCTATCTATCTATCATTAAATCTATCTATCTATCATTAAATCTATCTATCTATCTATCTATCTATCTATCTATCATTATATCTATCTATCTATCATTAAATCTATCTATCTATCTATCTATCTATCTATCTATCTATCTGTCTGTCTGTCTGTCTGTCTGTCTGTCTGTCTGTCTGTCTGTCTGTCTGTCTGTCTATCAATCTATCTATCTATCTATCTATCTATCTATCTATCTATCTATCTATCTATCTATCTATCTATCTATCTATCTATCTATCTATCTGTCAGTCTATCTATCTATCTGTCTGTCTCTCTCTCTCTCTCTCTCTCTCTCTCTCTCTATCTATCTATCTATCTATCTATCTATCTATCATTAAATCTATCTATCTATCATTAAATCTATCTATCTATCTATCTATCTATCTATCTATCTATCTATCTATCTATCTATCTATCATTAAATCTATCTATCTATCTATCTATCTATCTATCTATCTATCTATCTATCTATCTATCTATCTATCTATCTATCTATCTATCTATCTATCTATCTATCTATCTATCTATCTATCTATCTATCTATCTATCTATCATTATATCTATCTATCTATCATTAAATCTATCTATCTATCTATCTATCTATCTATCTATCTATCTATCTATCTATCTATCTGTCTGTCTGTCTGTCTGTCTGTCTGTCTGTCTGTCTGTCTATCTATCTATCTATCTATCTATCTATCTATCTATCTATCTATCTATCTATCTATCTATCTATCTATCTATCTATCTATCTATCTATCGTTCTATCATCTATCGATCTGAATATCCATCCATCCAGTTTATCTTCATTTGGCCTTGACTATTTTCTTTTGTGTCATTTTTTTAATGTTTTAAAATAAAATGTATAATTATAAACATATAAACAAATATATAAATGAATTAATCTGACTGCTTAAAACACCATACAACCTTTTTTAATATAATATTTATAGTATAATCAAACGATAATTGACCTTGACTGCTGCGGCTCTGCAGGGTTTCCTCAGCGATATATAATTTCCTATATTATAGTTTTGTACATGTGTTGCTCTGGAAGGCATTGTTACTCTGTTTTCCGTCCTCCATGTGGTAATGCTTTCGTTGCATAAGCAGGATCCGATCTGATGACCCTGAACTGCTGCCTTTTTCCATTCATGTCTGTTTAAGCGTTAATGGACGATTGTGTTCTGTCACGACCTCGCGTCGCCCTTTGACCTGCTCACTGCTAAAGGAAAAACCATAAATATATCCTGACGATGGGCCAATGTGGAGATTCAATACGATACATCTTCAGTCGCTCATTTCACATTCATTGTATTACCGTCTGGACCGCTGAAATATGGAGAATACATTCAGCCACATTTCAGCACAGAGTGTCCGACCCATGACCAATTAAAGAATCTGGAACAATTACACTGAATAATTCTATTCCCATCCGACATATTGTTATTCATACGATTCATCGTGCTCTATTTCACGAGCGCTCAAAAACACACCGTCCATCTTCCCTAATGCCTTCCAAAACACGTTATATGAGAATGTCAGTCGCAAGCCTAATTTCAGAATAATCTCACCTCGCTAATGCAGCCCAGGAGGACGTCCAGCTTTTCCTCATGCCGTTGTTTTATTACGGTCACATTTTTGGACTCGGCAGATCTCATCAGTAGCTGTCCACGGATTTTGGCCCAGCTCTACACTTTCCTTTGGAACGGGCCCAGCAGTAAATGGAAGCTATTAGGTCAGGAAGAGAGGTGAATTCACAGAATTATGGGAAGTGTGCATGTGGCATTGTCTGTTATTGCTGTCATGTGTTGAAGTGGCTACCTTTCTGACGGAGAAAATCTGTTCGCTGCACGTTTGTACTGAGCGGGGTTTGAAGACAGAAGCATATGGCTCATATACGATGCTGTTTATGTTCATGTTCCCATCATATGTGTCTTATCATTTTTGGTAACACTTTATTTGAAGGATACATGTTATGTACTTACTATTAATAATATTACCCCCCAGTCACCGGCGCCTTTTCTTTTCAGTGCATATTAACAGATACAAATTATGATTTTAATTATGCGTTCATTACTAAGATGCTTTAGTATTAATTACACTGCAAAAATTGCTCTTCTTACTTAGTAATTTTTCTTGTTTCCAGTCCAAATATTTATAAATTCTTAAATCGAGATGCATTTACTAGATAAGTAAAATGGCATGAGATATATTTTCTTGTTTTCTGGGGGAGTTTTTGCTTAAAACAAGCAAAATGATCTGCCAATGGGGTGAGAAAAATAATCTTATTTCTGTTGTGGATAGAAACAAGAAACAAGATTATTTTTCTCACCCCATTGGGAGATAATTTTAATTGCTTGTTTTAAGCAAAAACTCACTTCATTTTGATTTTATTTTCAAGAAAACAAGAAAAAATATCTCATGTCATTTTACTTATCTAGTAAATGCATCTTGATTTAAGAATGTTTAGATATTTGGACTGGAAACAAGACTAAATTACTAAGTAAGAAGAGCATTTTTTGCAGTGTATTATTGGTAAAACTTCTCATTTCTTAACATTAATATATTTTTACAGCATTTATTAACCTTTGTTAGTCAATAAAAATACAATTGTTTAGTGTTTATTCAGTGCATTACCTAATGTTAACAGATACAACTTTTGATTTTAATGTTTTAGTAAATGTAAAAATGACTAAGATTAATAAATGCTGTAGAAGTTTTGTTCATGTTCACTAACCAATGAAACCTTATTGTAAAGTGTTACCATATGTTTCAGTAACGTTAGTTAATATAGTTAACAAGTGTTTTAATTTACAACACAAGCATTTCTTAGATTAGAGTTCATGATGTGCTGCCGAACAGGAACGACACATTTAATGGCTGAATACGTGCAAGTGCGTCGGTCATTCCTGATTTTTTCCCATGTGTTGAACAGGGTGTGAACCAACAAATCCCAGAATCATTAATCTTCCTGTTAGTGGATCATTTGTTAATTTTTTAAAGCTAAAAAAACCCGTCAAGGGGGGGAAAAAAAGAGAGAAGACAGTTTTTTTTCTCTCTCTTTTAGATTTTGGGCCCATTAACAGAAAAGGTGCTCAAGAAAACATTAAAATAAAACCAGCCGCCCAGGCGCAGTGATTGCTACTTCCTCAGCCTTTCCACTTCATTGATGGTTATGTGAGTTAAAACAAGGCACGTAATGGAGACCCTGCGGCCCCCGGGGACTAATTAGAGTCACATGACTTCCTCCTGGGCTTCCATGAAAATAACTCCATCACAATGGTCTGTGATATTAATATCAGCTTTGGGAAAGTCAAGCCTCCGCTCATGAGGAGGGATCCGCTCGAACAAACCCAAGAATGCACAGCATCTGAGAAAGAGAGAGAGAGAGAGAGAGAGAGAGAGAGAGAGAGAGAGAGAGAGAGAGAGAGAGAGAGAGAGAGAGAGAGAGAGAGAGATGGAGAGAGAGAGAGAGAGAGAGAGAGAGAGAGAGAGAGAGATGGAGCGAGTGTTGAGGAAACCCATGTTTGCTGCCAACAGAAGTGGAATCACAAACTGTGGAGGAGAGGTTGCAAAAATACACAAATAAAAAGAGTGCTAAATTTCGTACAGTGTTTTGAAAACTGTCATCTTGAAATTCATTCACTATATAAGCTCATATTTTATAAAGGAATATGACCTGTCATATCAATATGACCAGCTTTGAGTTACTGTTGTCTTTTTACAGTTTTTTACAATCGCTATGACAATTTTTTCAATTCTTTTAACAAATTTCCTAAACTCTTAACGCACCGACACACCTACATCACACAATTGGCAAAACAGTTAATTTCATGCTCAAAATCACACATTGTAAACTAAACTCCAACACTAATTTTAAAAATACAATAATTCACTAACACAATACACTATGTCTGCCAAAACCCTCACACATGTTCTCCTCCAACAGGAACATCACGTCAATCATAAAAACACAAACACTGATGGAATCACAGAAACTGCAGGATTTGATGTGTCAGGTCTGCCCTTATACAATAGACAGTACATATTATTGATCATAGATTGTGTGTCTTTTGAAGACTCTACATTTTTGTTTTGTTGGATTTAGTAAATGCATGCATTTTGTTTCTTTTGCTGCAGGAATTCAATACAAAAACTGAATGACCCATCTCAGAGTAGCATTATGGGATGCCCTTCAGTTTTATTTCATTATCAGCAATCATGATGATGACAATAGCAAGTTCCTGGTCTTCATTTAGGAGCTTTCCTCTGCCCCCAAAGAAGCCCAAATATGCCCTCTTTTACTGTATACCATATGATCATGTGCTTGAAAGAATATCAACACCTGAACAATTCCTAGATGGGAATCTGCTGTGATTTATATATTTGCATAATATAACCACTTATTTTGTTTTCGATACGATACCAATACTTTCAAGGCCAGTATCACCGATATCGATACTTTCAAACTGAACTTTTCAATTATTAAATTAACTAAGAGTAAAATGGGTAAAGATACCCAGTTAACATATTTGAAAGGTATTTTACAGTTTTTTACAATTGCTATGACAATTTTTTCAATACTTTTAACAAATTTCCTAAACTCTTAACGCAGTTAGCACAACATCTGTCTGTTTAGGCTATACAATTAACACATTTATTGTTGCTTTTGCACAAAATGCAAACAGTAAACACTAATTTAAAATGCTTGAACTTCTTTTGCACACAAGCTCAACCAAGACCAAAACAATGGCTTTTTATTGCCAGATTTACCAATGCTTTAACACTGATGTCAGAACAGATAACACCTTGTTCTAAACCTAACCTTACAGGATAAAGTCAAGGTGAACCGCTGTTCATATTGTGAATTGAAACACAAATATATCCCCTGTATTTTATTCCATTGGTACTGAGAAACAGCCAATTGAAGTTATGCAAATATATAAATCACAGCAGATTCCCATCTAGGAATTGTTCAGGTGTTGATATTCTTTCAAGCACATGACCATATGGTATACAGTAAAAGAGGGCCTATTTGGGCTTCTTTGGGGGCAGAGGAAAGCTCCTAAATGAAGAACAGGAACTTGCTATTGTCATCATCATGATTGCTGATAATGAAATAAAACTGAAGGGCATCCCATAAAGCTACTCTGAGATGGGTCATTCAGTTTTTGTATTGAATTCCTGCAGCAAAACAAACAAAATGCATGCATTTACTAAATCCAACAAAACAAAAATGTAGAGTCTTCAAAAGACACACAATCTATGATCAATAAAATGTGCTGTCTATTGTATAAGGGCAGACCTGACACATCAAATCCTGCAGTTTCTGTGATTCCATCAGTGTTTGTGTTTTTATGATTGACGTGATGTTCCTGTTGGAGGAGAACATGTGTGAGGGTTTTGGCAGACACAGTGTATTGTGTTAGTGAATTATTGTATTTTTAAAATTAGTGTTGGAGTTTAGTTTACAATGTGTGATTTTGAGCATGAAATTAACCTTTTTGCCAATTGTGTGATGTAGGTGTGTCGGTGCGTTAAGAGTTTAGGAAATTTGTTAAAAGTATTGAAAAAATTGTCATAGCGATTGTAAAAAACTGTAAAAACACTTTTCTTTTATTGGTCGGATGAAATATGCTAATTTTTTTAGATAGGAATTTTGAGTTTTCATGAGCTGTATGCCAAAATCATCAGTATTAAAACAATAAGAGACCTGAAATATTTCAGTTGGTGTGCAATGAATCTAAAATATATGAAAGTTTAATTTTTATCATTACATTATGGAAAATAATGAACTTTTATCACAATATGCTAATTTTTTGAGAAGGACCTGTATGTGTATATATATATACATATTTAGACAACAGTCCTTTCCGGTTCTGATTGGCTGAGAGCCAGCCGTGCGATATTCACCATTCCTCATCACTCAAATCCAATGTTGCCAAGTCTGCGGTTTACCCGCGGTTTTTCATGTCCGTGGGTTGAAGCGACCCCAATAATGTGATATTTAGCCCCGGAAATGTAAATTTTAGCAGGGGAACCCAGCCAAAAAACCCAGATTTTACCCCCGAAACACGATTGGGCTTGTTTTGGGCTAGTTTTGAATAGCAATTGGGCGGGTATTGTTGTGAAAACCTGGCAACCCTGCTCAAATCGCTTCAACTCCGCTAGCGGCGACTGACATGGCGGTTGGGCAAATAATACACCATATTTTTTTACAAATATTACTATTGTTGTGTCACAAAATGCAGTTTAAGGCAAGTATGTAGTTTTTTCGACCCTTAAATGTGACTCATATATAAACATAGCACATATTTTACGGTTTGTTTAGACGCTTTCACAGATGTGAGCTCCAGGCCGTCAGCGGGCGTTCAGCGCTCGTGTTCCCGCGAGAACAGCTTCATCCCGGACAGTCCTCTGGGATTTTGCAGCTGACTCTTACTGTATGTAGATAGTGGTTAAACAGATATAATTCATTTGGGGGATATCAAACGGACAATCTATGGTCTTATTAATCTATTACATGTTCCAGAGCAAATCTATTTTGGTTAAGGGGGAAATTAAGTTTCATAACTTTATATTTAGGCTATATTTAACTTGAATCCTGTATGGCACTAGAGCGATGCTTTTGTACGTTTGACTGAATTCTTTACTTGTGCTTTACTTATTGTCTTTTATAATGGCTATTGTTGTTCAATAAATATTATTTTATATTTATATGCCGTATTTGGTATGGAGAAAGGGTCCGTCAGTGATTGCAATAGTCGACTTCAGTGACAGTTACATTATTACACCACTAGATGGCGGCAAAGACTGTCTTTATGAGTGACTGTTGTAATCAAGGAAGTGGTTGTAGGGCTGTCAATCTTTTAAAAGGACAAAGACAAAGATATCTCTTTCCTCAGCGGACATTCAAACTGATTTTTTATATTATGTACATCAACCTGAAGAATGAATGCTATATCAGATGCAGGTAATACACTTGTTTAGTCGATCTCTCTCTCATAATACTCTACATAATACAATAATCGTTGGTGAAGCGACTCCTTCGTTACTAGTTCTGTGTAGTTTCAGAATTAGTAACGGAGGCTCGAGCTCGACAGTCAACTTGAGGATTTGAATCCGGGCTTCAGATTCTAGAGAGCATTTGATTGGACAGAAAAACTGATGAGAAGCTAAAGTGCAGAATGAAATCATCAAAATCACTGTCAAAGTGAAAGACTTTAAGTTTTGAACACTTATATCTTATAAATGTGA
>CM040917.1:2637500-2885000 GCA_023029165.1 Gobiocypris rarus
TGTTAGTGACAGAATATAATCCAAAATATATCTTTACACAAAAGAGCTTGCCAACAATATATTAGACATTATGTATTTAAATAACGATTAAATATTGCTGGTTCATCAGTGGCGTGAGTGCTTGAATCTCAATGCAATCAAATAATAACACAACTGAAAAAAGCACAGAACATATAAAGACATGGCTGTGTCGGCATGGGCCTGATGATAGTTCTCGCCGCTCTATTCTGCAGGAATAAGACATAATCCTAAAAGCAAAGAGCAGCATGAAACCAAACTGTTTCAATGTCTAAACACACCGTGACCGTGAACCATCTGTTCCCCCAGCGAAAATCACAAGATGAGGTCTACTGCAATGTGTAACCTCAATAAATACAGTCCGTCCTCAGGGATTCCCATCATCTTGTCTATCGGAATTATATTCGGGAATGTCCAATGCCGGACTGTGAGCCGTCTTCTGAGAGTTATCAGTAAACACAGACATAAATCAGTTCTCACTCCCACTGACCGGCGTCTCTCTATTACAGTGTTGCGCTGTGGCTGGAGTGGAACAGGGTTGACCACGAGATGAAGCTGGTAAACTTTCCCAGCTCTTTGGCCGTTGATTTTTAAGAAGCAAGAAATTACGGCCATTCCTTTGAGCTGCATGGTGCGGTCGGCCGGCGCCTGCAATCGAGTTGACAGAACTGATGGGACACCGTCTGTTAGCCATTCAGCAAAACCAGTGCGCTAATGCTCATACCAGCCACACGGGTTGCGACCAATGTTCCCTCTAAGCTGCGCGCGGCCGCGCAGAAAGAATAAAATGCCGCGCAGACGACAGACACAGACGCGAAATGAGGGGAGAAATCCATTTGATTGTAGTTTAAAGGTAGCCTGAATGCCAGCCGAATTTAGCCCCGCCCACAAACATTTTTGCTTGGGCAATTCGGTCTGGAATCGCTCCATAGAGGAGTTATTACACATGAACAGAAACTGTTCAGACCAATGAAATCATCAGGGTGGGCTTTAGATGATGATGGACAGATGATCAACAGTAGCGTAATCATCCACGTCATCAAAGGCGCTTTGGGTTGAATTTGCTCTTATCCTAAGCGGAGAACTTGTTCGTATATGCATTCACCTTCACTATTTCTCTCAGAAACGATGATCGTGTTGGGAAGTACTCCGTGTATCCTTAAATTATTTTTTTACAACACTTGCAAAGATCGTTTACACTCATCTTTTTCTTGTAACGTTACTTAATCCAGCGCGCGTGCAGACAGGGTTGCCATGTTTTTTTGCAATGTCGCGCAATTGCTACCCAAAACTATAGCCCAAAACAATAACTTTCTGGGGGGTTCTCCGGAAAAAATGGCGTTTGGTTGGCAAAATATGTTATTTTGGCAAGGTTGCCTGCTAAAATTCGCATTCCTGGGTTTATATAATCACATAATTGGGGTCGCTTCAATCCGCGGGAAAAACACAGACTTGGCAACAGTGCAGTTGAGTTCAGTTGACATTTAACAACTGACGTTAAGCGTCGCTCCGTTGCTCTGATTGGTTGAGGGCCTATCCAATTGAGGTCTTTCCTGGCTCGGTTGAAACACGCCCCATAATCAAAGCCCAATGGAGCGGTACCAGACTCATATTCTGACTAGAATTGAGTATGGCCACGCCAGGCTAGTTTAAAGAGGAGATGAATTGAGAAATCAACTTTCCCTTGAGCTTTTGATATATGAAGGGTCATGGTAATATAAGAATATCCTGTGAGTTTCAGAGCTGAAAACTTCCTTCTTAGTCATAGAAAAGCTTTTATAGACACCAGGCCCAGAAAATGAGAGAGTGCTTCATACTGACGTCATTGCGCGACGAAACACAGAATAATAATCACGTGTAATTCAATAGCCCCGCCCACCGCCCACCGACTCATCGGATCAGCAGCAATAAACAAGAGAAGAAGACAGCAAGATATTCTGGAAGAACTCAGTCGCTGCTTAAGCTTCCTTCGGGTACTAATATTAGGAATGCGTGATACTTCATTTATTTTTAATGAAGTTCCAGCTCACGTGGGGAAGACATGTACGTGTGTTCGCTTCATTTCACTGCGGGATCGTTTGAACAGAAGTCTCAGGTGCTGGATTTGCAGACACAGTGTTGTGCTTCTATATTGGATTTGACAGGAATGGTGCAACAAACTTTGGTGAGTAAAACGTCTTTTTTATAGTAGTCCCGTGGCTACGGGCTACCAAAACTTAAGCCCATCAGCAGGCCGATGAATCTCAAATAGTGAAATAATATTCCTCTCTTGGTCTGGGCGTGCGCGCACGTGTGTGTGTGTGTGTGTGTGTGTGTGTGTGCGGTTCGTGCTTATCGACTGATCGGGCGGGCCATGTAATACAGAAATAATATTCCAATCAATCTCGGGTGGATGAGAAATAAATCATTGTGTTTGTTTGATAAAGACGTTTACGAGCCTGTGATCGAGAGAATCATTCCGGTCGCCGATTTCAAAGCGATCCCTCCCTAATGTGAACTGAACTGACCGGGGAGCTGAAGCTCATTAAATATGCAAATCTGATCCAATCACAGCTGTGGGCGTTTACTTCCAAGTCTCCAGTGCGGCCCGCCCATCAAAACCCAGTGTTCAGGAGAAAGCCTCAAAACCAGTGCAGAAAACAGCCTATTACTGATTCATTATGATGTTTCTGAATGTAAAAACCACACAAACATCATTAGTTGACCTCAGACAACAGTATAAAAATGTAAAAAGCCAGTTCATGACACCTTTAAATGAGAAATAATTGCAGTGCTCTATTCAACCACTATAGAGTTAGAACCGGACCAACCGGTGAATACGGTTTACAGATTTCATAGAGAGAATGATGGCGTGTGTGAGCGGTAGTGCGTCATGTTTGCGGTCTAAATAGCTCAATATGAGAGGCGACGTGAAATAAAACCTCATCATGTTCAAAATAAGAGTGGCTTGATTAAGTGGTGGAAATAACGGATGATGGGCACAGACAGCACGGTAACAAAACAGACATTTACAGTTACACACCAGTGCAAACTCAAAACACCTCAGTAACACACCTCAGTTTACATAGATCTGTGTGTGGTTTGGGTTTCAGAGATATTAAGATAACTATAAAAGTCTAAAATAAAATAAGAAGTCTTATCTAAAAGTGAGGAGTTCACATGTTCCCTTGAGCATACTTAGATATCAGATCTATTTAATGGCTTTTTGTTTAACATATTGAAGCATTTAAACTGATATAATAGTTTAAATACTTCAATTAGTTTTTATATTATATTATAGTCTGTTATAATTATATTATATTGTAACCCTAATAAAGAATTTATGTCACAAGGGGTTTGTTTAGGGCCATTAAAAAGTAAAAAAACAAACAAAAAAAACACTAATATAGAACATTTTGTAAATTCATAAGCAATAAACAAACATTAAATTTGATGGTTTAATGCTGCCTGGTTTAATCTCAGTGTAACTGCTTCATGTTTTGGGGGCGATTTTTAATAGTTTTCCGTGGTAAAGAAGACAGTTAATAGCATTGTTAAAACAATTAGTCAAATTAAAATGTGCTTCTGAACTTTTTTATTTTATTTAAAATATCACTAAGTTACAATAGTCAAATAGAAGTGGCACATTAAAGTTAAAAGTTATAAAGAAACCAGTTTTGTGTGTTTTTAAGTATGCTGTGCAAGTCTGCTATAAAGAAGGTTTTTGCACCAAAATGTCCGCCCAATAGAGAAAAGTTTTGCTCAGTGAGAAAAAAAAATGAGAGGGACCATTGGTTGCAACCTTAAATGTCCGTCGTTCTCTTGGTCTCCTGACGCTTTGGCCAATCATGGCCGCGTTTACAGCCAGACCTCAATGCGTTGAGCTTGCAAACCGCCACTCAATATGCCCTCAAGCACTTAAACACATCCTCACAGCGTTCAGTTTGAGATCCGTAAGGAACGACAACTTTATTGCGCTCATAAAAACGTTGCAGTTGCCCTGGAGCACGCTGCATTTCCAACAAACAATTTAAACTGACTCGTGCGATTGAGATGAATGGGATTGGGCGCATTAAAGCATCCCTCGTTTTTAAAGGCCGGGGATTTTCCTTTGACTCTCTCCGGCCAAACTCCATTCAAATATTTGTCATCTCCCGTTAGAAACATTTAATAGTAATACAATTTATGTCAGGATACTGCCAGCGAGGAGCATCATTGTGGAAACGGTAATAAATGCTACCAGTGTTCGGCTGTTTTTGAATTATTATCCGAGCACGAAACCCAGCGCGAGGGAGTGTATTTCCACGGCTGATATTGAGGATTCAGTATTTTATTCCATCCTCTGTTAAGATGTATCAACTTGATGGGAAAAACAAACAGGGTGTGTTTGCAGTGTGTATGAACGGATATATCCCCCTCCTTCACAACCCCAAAAACCATTTACACGATAAATAATTCCACAAAAGGGATGGTGGGAATAGACGAACCTGAGCACTAAATCATCCCGTCTTTCGGCAGGAAGTTCACTGATGGCAGCAGGAGCTTCCCCAGGAATCCTCTAAAGCGGCACTTCCAGGATTGCCTTCCCATATGGCCGAGATGCGATAGTTAGTGTCTGGAAACAGGTAAAGTAGAGACGTCAGGCTTGACAAATTCATTCCATGACTTTCATTCTTTAGATTTTTACTTTAAAATAATGCTCCGTAATATAAAATACGGAATGTTTTATTTTTTACATTACATTTATTTTACATTTCATGAGTACTTGTAATGGGTATGTATTTCTCTCCACACACACACACACACACACACACACACACACACACTCACACACTCTCATCCACACTCACACTATCACACACACACACACACACACACACACACACTCACACACTCTCATCCACACTCACACTATCACACACACTTACACTCTCACATATACTCTCTCTCTCACACACACACACACACACATTAACACACGCACATTAACACACACACACACACACACTCACACACTCTCATACACACTCACACACACTTACACTCTCACATATACTCTCTCTCTCACACACACACACACACACACATTAACACTATCACGCACACACGCACATTAACACACGCACACACACACTCTCATACACACTTACACATATACTCTCACACACACACACACACTCACACACTCTCATCCACACTCACACTATCACACACACTTACACTCTCATATATACTCTCTCTCTCACATACACACAGATTAACACAATCATGCACACACTCTCATACACACTTACACATATACTCTCTCACACACACACACACACACACACACACACTCATACACACTATCACACATACTTACACTCTCACATATACTCTCTCTCTCACACACACACACACACACACACACACACACTCTCATACACACTCACACACACTTACACTCTCACATATACTCTCTCTCACACACACACACATTAATACTATCACGCACACACGCACATTTACACACGCACACACACACACTCTCATACACACTTACACTTATACTCTCACACATACACACACAGACACACACTATCACACACATACTTACTCACACTCTCACATATACTCTCTCACACACACACACACACACACACACACTCTCATACACACTCACACACACTTACACTATCACATATACTCTCTCTCTAACACACACACACATTAATACTATCACGCACACACACATTTACACGCACACACACACTCTAATACACACTTACACTTATACTCTCACACATACACACACAGACACACACTATCACACACATACTTACTCACACTCTTACATATACTCTCTCACACACACACACACACACACTCATGTACTCACTAACACACACACGCACTCACTTATACTCTCTCACACACACTCTCATACACACACACACATATTCACAGTATCACACACACACACTTTCATACACACTCACGCAAACACACACTCTCATATATACTCTCACATTT
Organism: Gobiocypris rarus; assembly: GCA_023029165.1. Classification (NCBI taxonomy): domain Eukaryota; kingdom Metazoa; phylum Chordata; class Actinopteri; order Cypriniformes; family Gobionidae; genus Gobiocypris; species Gobiocypris rarus. Next base: position 2,643,510 of record CM040917.1, read on the forward strand.
ACTCTCTCTCTCTCACACACACACATTTATCTGACACAATTTGGCAAAAAAAGGCAAAGTATAGTAAACGGTTTTATTCCACTAAGAGATATATATTATATATTATTTTTAATTATTTTATTTTTATTGAATTATTTATATATTTCAATTATTTATTTGTTTTGTTAAATTGACTTTGCTTGTGTACACACCAATAGCATTTTCAAGTCTACAAGATTTCAAAATTAACCTCATTTACTTTAATGACCCTACAAGTTTCCTTAAATCATCAGAATATGAAGAAAATATTATATATATTTTGTTATAATATTTAAAATATGAAGGCAGGACAGGTATTTTTCTGACAAAATTATATGGCAAACAAAGGCAAACCAAAGTACAGCTAAAGGTTTTATTTTACTAGGAGATATATGCAGTATTATATATAATTTTACATTTATATATTATTATATGATCACATATATTATTAAATTCTCAGGGCGCCTTGTTTTTTTTTTTTTTTAGGTCAAAGTGGTTTGGATGACAAAAAAGTTTGGGAAACACTGATTTATAAGTGGGCGACATTATTACAGTTTTTTACAATCACTTAGTTACTATTTTCAGAACCTTGATGCCATTTTTCACAACTGTAGACACAAAACTCACAGCCAATGATCAAAATGCACATTTTTCAAAACTCTAACCCTTTTCTCAATTGCTTGGATACAATACACATAAAACTTAGATCATTTGTTCATTCAACAAAAATCACCTGTTCAATACGACACAACTTAACATCAAATTACTACTATTTCAAAAGGCAATTCACACATTACATTTCAAATGAGTGTCTATTCATTTCCTTACAATGATCTAACTATCAATTGATACAACTGCTAACAATGATAAGTAACTCTTGCATTACTCTCCATGTTTACAGTAAATCATGAACAGTTTGTTCAATGTTTGTTCAATCATGAAAGTTTCAAGATAACGAGATTCCTTGTCACTAATAAGTGTGAAGCATGAACCAATTAGACTACAATACCCATGGATGTAGCCTACAGTAATATTTAACTGTATCATAATGCTTCATCAGACACTGTGTCTATGGTCCCAAATACTATTTACAGTATTGACAGCACTGCACTGTATTCAGGCCCTTGTAATTGCTTGTCCAATTCTGCCAACTCGTTACTAATGATTGAGTGCACTTTGTGGAATGAGTATATAAAGAGTTGATTGGGATCCAATTGCAAGAGCGTAGTGATATGTAACATGGAGCCAGCAGGTGATCCAGGTCACAATGGAGGTCAAGCAGTGGTGGGAGGCAGACCTCATATTGGACCATATAATGCAGCTCTCCTTGTCACCTTTCTTGATGAGCTCGATCAGGTTTATAGAGCTGAAGGTGTGACCTATGTCATTGTGTGGACAATGTCAGGTTCCATCATGTTCATGTGGTGCAAGCATGGTTTCAGGCCCATGCACAATTTACCACCCTGTATTTACTCTCCCTTCCTTAACCCGATTGAGGAATTTTTCTCGCATGGAGATGGAAGGTTCATGATAGGCACCCTCATAAACAAGTCACTCTTCTCCAGGCCATGGATGAAGCCTGCAATGACATTACAGCAGACCAGTGTCAGGCCTGGATTCGCCATGCCGAAGGTTTTTCCCAAGATGTTTGGCTAATGAAAACATCCATTGTGATGTAGATGAGAACCTGTGGCCAAATCCACAACACAGAGTTGATGACAATGCAGAAGTACAGTAATCACTCATGTTTTGTTTCTAGTACAAGCAAGCAAGAACACTACATTTGATGTTTTACAGTACTGTCTTTTCTTTTCTATTTCATAGATAATTATTTTTGATGATTAGTTTTATAAATAAACCTATGTTGTGATTGTACTGTAGTTTTGCATCAATATATTAAAAACTTTGTTCAATGATTCCACTGTGTCTGTAGTATTCTCTCTACTACTGCAGTACTTTTACAGAGATTTACTGTACATGTAGTACCATAATGAAACCTGTATCACTTATTTTGTTCTACAATATTTAATGATTGTACGAACAATAACACAGTGAAACTATCAGTTGCTTCTGTGTGGGTGATCTATAGTTATGTTTCAATGGTATTTCACAGTAAATTTGTTTTTTGAACCAATGATTGTGCAAGATTTCTTTAAAGATGTGAATGCACAATGTAATGTTTTGAACATTAGATAGCCTGTGTTACAAGTGATAACCGTTTTGAGTTGTGAAAAATGGCATCCAGGTTCTGAAAATAGTAACTAAGTGATTGTAAAAAACTGTAACATTAACCAATGATGTTAACCAAGTTCTGCTAAAAGATTATGGACAAATATGATGAATCATAAGCAATAAGACCAGGAACACGAGTTATGAAAGTAAATGCCGAATCTGTGTTCCATTACTCGATGTAATATTATAAAAGAAGTTAGTCATTTCACGGGCCTGCGTTCAAAGTGTGTCACACGTTATAAAGTTATTGAAACACAGAGCTCAGTGTGTTATGAATCTGATGATATGGGACAAAGGAGGTCTGGGAATCATAACCCGCGCAAAATATGGGCCATGCAGGGGCTGTTAAAGCCTTGTGATAAATTAGTTTGTATTCCTCTGTTTTTCCCTTTTTTCATCCTGACACGAGGAAGAAAACCCAGGGTGTTTTCTTTTCGGACCTCTTTGTCCATTCAGATCCTCAAGCTGTGCACGCAGAACATCAGATCCCAAATTTAAGGGTCTTCGGAGACCCGTACGGCTCCCTGATGGAAACCTCTCAAGCCACCTAACAGCGAGTCTACAAGGTCACGAAGGAAACACAATTTTTCTGAGGAAAAAACAACAGAAAACATCCGCAGTCCGGCTGCAGTGGTGACATCAATCAGCCGCAGAATCTGCAGAGGAAATGTTGTTAAACGCATTAACGTTTCATGACAGTTAAGAGGTAATTTGGCAGATTATCATAAACGCTCTCACGGGAGCACTGATAAGTGGTTGTTATTTATGTGCAGATGCGCCGAGGGTCGTCCAACACAAATGTGAAACACCAACGAGGAAAGCCTCACGATTACTGTAGTGCACAGTTAGAGAGGAAGGGATTTGACCAAAGCTAATATCAAGTATTAAACTTCAGTGTGTAAGCGATTGATGGGAACAAAAGCCTCAGTTAACATCATTTAATGCATTAACAATGAACAAGACATTTGCTACAGTATTTATTCATGGACCATTAGGAAATATGAACAGATACGCTTTTGATTTGTACTAGTAAATGCTAGGGCTGGGCGATAAAACGATAACGATATGTATCGCGATAGACACATAATTGATATCAATAAAAAATGCGTTCAAAAAAAATGTTGTAACTTTGTTCTGTTGTATTTATTTGTGTGATTGTTCATTTATTTATCTACTTTTAATTACAGTGTTTACTCATCTTAAATAATGCTTGAAACTTTTATGATAATGCTCGTCTTTAATAATGCTCGAAATGTAATAATTTTATAATAATGCTTAAAACGTATTAATTTTATGATAATGCTCGTCTTTAATAATGCTCGAAATGTAATAATTTTATAATAATGCTTAAAACGTATTAATTTTATGATAATGCTCGTCTTTAATAATGCTCAAAATTTTATAATTTTATAATAATGCTCGTCTTTAATAATGCTCGAAATGTAATAATTCAATAATAATCCTTGAAATGTAATAATTTAATTATAATGCTCATCTTTAATAATGCTCGAAATGTAATAATTTAATAATAATGCTTGAAATGTAATAATTTTATGATAATGCTCGTCTTTAATAATGCTCGAAATTTAATAATTTAATAATAATGCTTAAAATTTATTAATTTTATGATAATGCTCGTCTTTAATAATGCTCAAAATTTAATAATTTTATAATAATGCTTAAAATTTATTAATTTTATGATAATGCTCGTCTTTAATAATGCTCGAAATTTAATAATTTAATAATAATGCTTAAAATGTATTAATTTTATGATAATGCTCCTTTAATAATGCTCAAATTTAATAATTTAATAATAATGCTTAAAATTTATTAATTTAATTATAATGCTCGTCTTTAATAATGCTCGAAATTTAATAATTTAATAATAATGCTTAAAATTTATTAATTTTATGATAATGCTCGTCTTTAATAATACTCAAATTTAATAATTTTATAATAATGCTTAAAATGTATTAATTTTATGATAATGCTCATCTTTAATAATGCTCAAATGTAATAATTTAATAATAATGCTTGAAATGTAATAATTTTATGATAATGCTCGTCTTTAATAATGCTCAAAATTTAATAATTTTATAATAATGCTTAAAATGTATTAATTTTATGATAATGCTCGTCTTTAATAATGCTCAAAATTTTATAATTTTATAATAATGCTTAAAATGTATTAATTTTATGATAATGCTCGTCTTTAATAATGCTCAAATTTAATAATTTAATAATAATGCTTAAAATTTATTAATTTAATTATAATGCTCGTCTTTAATAATGCTCAAAATTTAATAATTTAATAATAATGCTTAAAATTTATTAATTTTATGATAATGCTCGTCTTTAATAATACTCAAATTTAATAATTTTATAATAATGCTTAAAATGTATTAATTTTATGATAATGCTCATCTTTAATAATGCTCGAAATGTAATAATTTAATAATAATGCTTGAAATGTAATAATTTTATGATAATGCTCGTCTTTAATAATGCTCAAAATTTAATAATTTTATAATAATGCTTAAAATGTATTAATTTTATGATAATGCTCGTCTTTAATAATGCTCAAAATTTAATAATTTTATAATAATGCTTAAAATGTATTAATTTTATGATAATGCTCATCTTTAATAATGCTCGAAATGTAATAATTTTATAATAATGCTTAAAATGTATTAATTTTATGATAATGCTCGTCTTTAATAATGCTCAAAATTTAATAATTTTATAATAATGCTTAAAATGTATTATTAAGAGTTGGAATCGATAGGCAGAATCAGAATCGTTCAAATTCAAACGATACCAACCCTACTCATTAAGAATCATTAACACACACACACACACACACACACACGTGTTCACATTAAAGCAACGTGTGTGAGAGTGTGCCATACGTCACGTCACTTCACACAATCACACACAACAAACCGTATCATTTACAGGCCAATAAATCTGCACACAAACTGGCACAAAAGAAAAACCTCCCTAATAAAAAGAGCAAAACAAGTGCCAGATCCCAGATCAGTCTTGCAATTAATGTGGGCATTTTTGCCTTTACCTCACTAGTTCATTTTAACGGTCCTGTGGTGTGATAAATGAATTTTTAAAATATTCCATGCAGTCTCTCAATTAATATGAGCTCATGATAAACGCTGCATGTGCGATTTAAAATAGTTTTAGATGAAGTATCACATGTCACAGCGCAGGACATGACAACTATTCCATGCAGGCCTGCTAATAATCTCTGATACTCATTTAAAGTATGACTGCATGGATAGTTCGAGTTTCATCCAAGTGCATCATGGGAAGACACACTCGCCGCTGAGAAAAGAGCCTGTAAAGCAAACACACATAAACAAAAAAACAACGCCGCAGCCCGACTGTATAAATGAGAATCTCAAATCATGAAAACACATGAAGCACTTTGTGCTGCTGCGTCCCCTGACTTTGTTTACTTTTAAAAGCTCGCCTCGCCAATAAAATCAAAAAGGAAATGGTCAAACTGGGCTGGCAAGAACATCAGCTCAGTTCATTATATCTGCCTGAGTGAAGAAACACACCGTACACAAACGCACACATCGATCAGTGCACTGTTGAACAGCATCGATCCGAAGTGCTCAAGGGTTCCTTAACATTAAACCAGACAGATTTAAGCATGCCCACAATTTAAATGACATGACACAGAGCACAGAGGAGCACCATTTACACAAACGTCATCTATAGCAACACCAGTGAATCACTGGGGTGTTTGTTTCATTTGAGTGAATCACTGGGGTGTTTGTTTCATTTGAGTGAATCACTGGGGTGTTTGATTCATTTGAGTGAATCACTGGGGTGTTCGATTCATTTGAGTGAATCACTGGGGTGTTTGATTCATTTGAGTGAACCACTGGGGGTGTTCGATTCATTTGAGTGAATCACTGGGGTGTTCGATTCATTTGAGTGAATCAGTTTGTTCAGACGCTCAGTTTAAAACCAATCAGTGCAACAAAACAAAAACATGCATTGATTAATTAACGATTGTGTGGCATTTTACACCTTTTGATGCACCAAATATTGTTAATATTATAACTCATATTCACTATTATCTAGGAGTTTTCCCTTAATAAACTCCTAATTTCTGCTTATTGGTAAGTAATGTAATTGTAGTGGTTATGTTTAGATTAAGGGATGTAGAATAATGTCATGCAGGATAAGGCATTAATATGTGCTTTAAAGTACTAATAAACAGACAATATCCTAGTAATATGCATAATAATAATACTATTATAATATTTTACTATTATAGCAATTTGTTAAATGCTGCTGTTCATCACTATATTTGACAATTGTTTTTTTATTTAGTGTAAAACTGTTATGTTCAAATTATTTTAATGTGGTAATTATCACTCTCACTGCACTATATATCATCGTTATTACGCCTCTCCCACATTGAAAGAGGCCAGATTTAATTATATATAATTTGTATATTATCAGATTATTAGTATATATTATATATTAGTTTATAATCAGATATATATATGTATTAGGATATAATCAGACAAAATTTAATAGCTTGTAAAAAAAAATCGGGAAATCTAATTGCAATTTTTCTGTTAAATATTATTCAAAATATATATTTTTTTTTTTTTACTTTTGCAAAAATTGTGTAATTATATATAGATATGGCTATAAAATAATATTTACTATTCATATTAATACTGAAACTATAAAAATTGCTAAATAAAAACTAAATAAGAAATTATACTATTGTAATATTTTATACTATTGTAATAGTATTTAAAATATATTATATAATATATAATACTAATATTATTTTATTTTACATTGCAACTGTAAAATTAATTCGATTTCTAATTATATGGCTTTTAAAAATTATAATATTCACAACTAATATTACAACTAAAAATATAAATTTGCTAAATAAAAACAAAATAAGAAATAATACTATTGTAATATTTCACTGTAAAATATGAACAGATTATTTAAAATTGCAAAAACTGCAGGTGTTCCCGGTCTGCAGTGGTCAGGATCTATCCAAAGTGCTCCAAGGAAGGAACAGTGGAGAACCGGCCACAGGGTCATGGGCGGCCCAGGCTCATTGATGCACGTGTGGAGCGAAGGCTGGCCCGTGTGGTCCGATCAAACAGACGAGCTACTGGAGCTCAAACTGCTCAAGAAGTTAATGCTGGTTCTGATAGAAAGGGGTCAGAGTACACAGAGCATCACAGTTTGTTGCGTGTGTGGCGGCATAGCCGCTGACCAGTCAGGGTGGGGAACACATGGCCCCAGGATGCACTATGGGAAGAAGGCGAGCCGGCGGAGGTGATGCTTTGGGCAATGTTCTGCTGGGAAACCTTGGGTCCTGCCATCCATGTGGATGTTATATTACTTTATTCATTTTCAAAAATTAAACCATCGCTTTTATTTTGTATAGCTTCACTTTACAAGCATGGGAAGATACTCGGCACATGTTGCACAATCCGTATGGAGATTTAGTTGTTATTTCAATTAATCGTGTAGCCTTAACATGACATGATTTCGAACAAATGCAACAAAAAAAAAAAATCCAATGTGTGAAAAAGCCTTAAATTCCCGTTCATCTTGAAATGACATCCTCTCCGAGGCTTGAGCCGCTTCCTTTCGGGACCCCGGCGGAATACACCATTAAACCGTAGGGAGGAGAGAAAACCTGTAGAGCACTAAAATAAAGTTATGTCAAAACCATTCAGCTCTTCCTGCTGTCGCTGCTCAACCTTGCGCGTATTCTCCGAGGGGCCAAGAACATTACAAGCCATTCAGTTTATATGAATGGGCACTAACAGACTTTTTTGCCATTGTGATATGTCTAAATTTGCAGGCATATCCTGTGGTCCATCAGAAACAGCCTTAGTTTCAATTTAGTGTCTCCCAGAAGGACCCAGCTTCCTATTTCGAGTGGAAATTGTATAAAGTTTTCCCCCAAGTGTTCATATCTTTACTGCTTCAAAAGCCCTCTTACCAGAGAGATGAATGAGCTGACAGTTTGATGTCTTAAGCAAGATTGCAAATCATTTCGAATCATTAAAAAAAAACACGCATTCATAACGTCTGTGAATATAATGCATCTGACAAAGAGATGGCAAGCGTTTAATTTGATCACAGAACTCTATAAAATCGAAGGGGAAAGGCCTCGTCATTTTATTGGTGCGCCTCTGTACTATAACTCTCGCAGAGCGACTAAAGTAAATGATTACGGCCTTTTTGGAACGGCGCTTCTCCACAAATGTCACAGTTTTTTAAGCAGCAGATGTTTAAGGAATGATGTCAATGTGTCAAGACAGCCATATATCTTTCACGGCACTGAAAATACTGGTGAGGTGGATCTGTAAAGATTAACCCGAGGATTGAGTCGTCATCATTGTAATACCATCTGCGTTTGTTCTAATTCACTGTAATTGTATTATAGTCACACACTGCATTAAACATAATACAGCTACATATTTTCCAATTTTTGGCATCTTTTGAGTCACAAATACTAAGAAAATTCAGTGCAACTCGATGCATTCAAACATTAAGGCTCTCTCAAACATTGCAAATTAATTTTAAGATTAATCAAATAAATGCCAATTCAGCCACAATAAAAAAATTAAAAATCAAGGCAACAATACAATTATCTATCATTTTGGTAGCCATATTATTAATATTATTATTTACAGTATTAAAATGTGAATTATACAGGCCTATTTTATTATCACTTTTAATGTAATATTATATATCAATTAATTTTATAAATATGATACATTTTCACAGCATGAAATGTAAATTATCCGAGCCTATTATGATATTATATTATATATATACACACTCATTCATGTATATATTTAAGAAATATTTGCATGTATAATTTATATATATAAATATAACAAAATATTCTTTAAAAAAATACATGCATGTGTGTGTGTTTATATATACATAATAAGTACACACACATATATTATGTAAACACAAACTTTTTGGATGTGATTCATCGATTTGACAATATATATATATATATATATAATTAATTGTATAAATATTATTTTTACAGCATTAAAAACTAATTATATGGGCCTTTTTATTTTATTATATTATATTGTAGATTAATTGTAAAAATATATATTTTTACAGCATTAAAAACTAATTATATGGGCCTTTTTATTAAATTATATTATATATATTATATTATAGATTAATTGTAGAAAATATTATTTCTACACCATTAAAAACTAATTATATGGGCCTTTTTATTATATGATATTATATTATATTAGAATATACAACACAAAACAGATATAATTAAATCATTAATCGTAATTATTGGTTATGATAATTAACGGTCAGCTCAGAAATCCTGATCTTGACTGATCTAGTAGTTGACATTACGCCACAGTCGATGAAGCTCATATTGAACCTGGAACATTTCTATAACTCCCAACCCTAACCCTAAATCCTAACACCTCACTAACTCAACATCAAGCTACTATTTTCATCAAAAGCAAACACATCTAATCTATTTTACATGCTCAGTTGTAAAATCGTACGCATCTGACCTAAAATAAAACATCGTGTGGGAATGATGAAGTATCATCTGGTGGCGAACTGGATACTCGTTCAGGGACCGTGCGGGAGTTCACTGTCCCCTGCACATGTTGCGCTGGTGTGACCGTAATGAGCGCCGCGCCTTTGCTCCCGGGCTTAATCTCTCTGCCCGGAGAACAGCCCGAGGCGTAATTAACATTGCAGGCATTGCAGTCTGACGTGTTGAATAATTACCCGCTCCTCAATGACACGCCAGTTCCTGCGTTGCTGCAGAGCGCAGGTGAAATCGTAACCTTATCCCAGCCAGCTGCCGCTTCAGGGAGGCCGGCACCAAAACCACTTGACCTTAGCGAGATGCTACCACTGGAGCTGGAGCGGAAGGCTGGAAAAATGAGGCACAAAACATGCAAAAATGAACAAATAACACAAATGATGTTTAAATATGAGTGTGGGGGGAAATCTACTTTTAATATATTTTTTAAATAAAAAAGAAAAACTGCAACTCAAACTATATTAAATATATAGTATTTTTTTAACTTAATTTATTAAAATGTATTAAAAAATATATGCATTATTTACCTAATAAAACATAATTTTTGTACAATATTATTTCAATATTTTACCTATGTTCTTATTTACATTAACCGACACTTGAAATAAATAATACTTGTTCAACAATGATGCATTTAAATAGATTTTGTTATGCAACATTCACATAAATGTTATTTTGACATTTCTATTCATCAAATAATCCTGAAATTTCAACACTGATAATAATCATATATGTTTGTTGAACAGTAAATCCTCATGTGAGAGTGATTAGTGAAGGATCATGTGACACTGAAGACTGGAGTAATGATGATAAATTCAGCTTTGATCACAGGAATAAATTACATTTGAACATTTATTAAAATAGAAAACACTTATTTAAAATTGTACTGTATTTTTGATCAAATAAATGTAGATTTGGTAAGCATGAGAGATGTTTTTATAAAATCCCAAACTTTTGAAAGGTGGTGTAATTGTACTGAAAAATTCTTTAATTATGTCAAATATTTTCCACAGGATGTCTCAGTGATGTAAGTTGATGTTAATCAGACCAAATGATTCTCCATAGTGGCCGGCTCTTGATCTTTATCGTAATGTCATTAACATAGCGGCTCTATTTTCTTTTGGCTAAACTGTGAGAACATGTATTAATATAGCTCATGTTCTTGTACCATTACAATTTTAGTGCATGCAAACTGTTAAAGACGACCCCCCATGTGCTGTTCTTTATGGGTCCCCTTTGACTCACTGTGATTCCTTGTGTCTGATCCCATTCAACAGTTTGCCTTGAACTGGGAAAGACGATCGGCTCGGGTTTCCCATTGGAGTGGACTCTCATCTCAGACTACTTTGAAAGTGTCTCCTGACATTCTAATTAAGCTCCGAACGCCCTCCCTCTGGGAGGTTGCCCTTCCAAAGCCATCCGGCAGGTCAGCGCTGAGTTATTTGCACTGGTTTTGTGGGCAAACTTAATAATTCCCCTAAGAAAAGAGAAAGAGTCTATCAATCCTACACAGAAAGGGCACAGTTACAGCTAGTGAACGAACAGGTTGAAATGAAATCAGTGCTGGGCTCAGCTTTGAATCTTTGGCAAAGTTTTGTTTTGTTTGTCATGATGTTCTGAAATTCCCTCGACAGGTCGTATATCCACAGGTGCAAAAGCACAAGGTTTTGTTTTTGTTTGCTCTCGGCCAATTAGCAACTTCCGTAGCTCATCCGTAGTTCGTCAGGAACTTGTTTTTGTGGAAATAATTTGCCCATCAATAGCAATTCTCAATTTGTGAAAGGATACTAAACAAAGTTACTGATTACACAATTAAATTTCATATTACATTTCCATATTTTCATTTTATTATAGATAAGAGTAAATTAAATTTAAATACACTATATTGCCAAAAGTTTTGTGACACCTCCCTTTACATGCACATGCACTTTAAATGCCATGCCATTCCTAATCCGTAGGGTTTAATATGGAGTCGGCCCACCCTTTGCAGCTCTAACAGCTTCAGCTCTTCTGGGAAGGCTTTCCTCAAGGTTTAGGAGTGTGTTTATGGGAATTTTTGACCATTCTTCTAGAAGCGCATTTGTGAGGTCAGGCACTGATGTTGGACGAGAAGGCCTGGCTCGCAGTCTCCGCTCTAATTCATCCCAAAGGTGTTCTATCGGGATGAGGTCAGGACTCTGTGCAGGCCAGTCAAGTTCCTCCTCACCAAACTCGCTCATCCATGTCTTTATGGAGCGACGCTTTGTGCACTGGAGCGGAGTCATGTTGGGACAGGAAGGGGCCATCACCAAACTGTTCCCACAAAGTTGGGAGCATGAAATTGTCCAAAATGTCTTGGTGAAGCATTAAGAGTTCCTTTCACTGGAACTAAGGGGCCAAGCCCAACCACTTAAAAACAACCCCACCCCATAATCCCCCCTCCACCAAACTTTCCCCTGGCAACCGCCAAACCCAGACTCGTCCATGGGATTGTCAGACAGAGAAGCGTGATTGGTCACTCAGAGAACACGTCTCACTGCTCTAGAGTCCAGTGGAGGCGTGCTTTACCCCACTGCATTGCTCTTGGTGATGTAAGGCTTGGATGAGCTGCTCGGCCATGGAAACCCATTCCATGAAGCTCTCTCCGCACTGTTCTTGAGCTCATCTGAAGGCCACAGGAGTTTGGAGGTCTGGAGCGATTGACTCTGCATAAAGTTGGTGACTTCTGCGCACTGTGACCCTCAGCATGCGCTGACCCCGCTCTGAGATTTTACGTGGCCCATCACTTCGTGGCTGAGTCTCTGTTGTTCCCAATTGCTTCCACTTTGTTATAATCCCACAAACAGTTGAGCGTGGAATATTTAGTAGTGAGGACATTTCCTGAATGGACTTATTGCACAGGTGGCAACCTACACGCTTGAGCTCCTGAGAGCGACCCATTGTTTCACAAATGTGTGTAGAAGCGTCTGCATGCCTAGTGCTTGATTTATACATAGCCATGAAGTGATTATTGAAGGGACTTGAATTCAGTGATTTGGTGGGGTGTCCCAATACTATTGGCAATATAGTGTAGTTATCTGGAAGTTCAGGTCATATTATTTCACTCCAAAAACAAAAGAAAAAAAAAAGTAATATTAAAATATATTTAGAATATATATATATATATATATATATATATATATATATATATATATATATATATATATATATATATATATATATATATATATATATATACACAGACATATCTGTTGAGCGTGTGATTGCAATGGCCAATCAGATGTGCTTAAATTGGCCAGAATCTACTCAAAATGGCGGAGATTAATTTCACACTCGCGAAACCCTTAAATTTTAACGAACAAAGATAATGTCAATAAGAGATTCATTAATTATTACACAGCTTCATTGATTATAATGGGAGTTATGGCAAGAGTGGAGTTTTGTGTAACTCATATTTCGGCTACGAGTGAAACGCAGGGCGGCGGTCTAGAGTTATAAGTTCCCCGCTAAACACGACAAGCTCCGGCACGAGATCCAGCGCCGCTACAGTGGAAACGGGACAAGAGACTGCTCGATTACACTTAATTTTTACTTCTAATATTTGTTGAACAAGCTTAAATGCAAGCAATATATAAAATATGCTATACTGTACAATATGAGCGAAAATTAAGGAATTTGTATCAGGCAAGCCAGTGGTGGTGTTGAGTAGGCTATTATAAAAAGAGGATTTAAGTTAATCCGTAAACATTAATTCATGTATAAAGTAAAAAAATAAACTAGTATTATTGTAAAAATGAATCAACTATGCTGGGTTAAATAAACAACCCAATTTGCTGGGTAAAATTAACCCAACATGAGTTCCGTCCTATATTTACCCAGCCCTTGGGTTGTTTTTTAGAGTGTAATAGACCAGCCACTTTTTCTCTGTAATGTGTTGATATGTTGTTCATTTTATTATTAACTTTTCAAATCAGTCACTTTTTACATATAAATATAAAGATTATTTATAAAACCCTGCTAAAGATATAAGAATACAATTCAATACGATTTGGATATTTTCAGATCAGAAAATGAGAATCTGGCGCTCCAGTCGAGTTGATCTGGCCCACCTCTCGCCCCCTTCCATCTGAGCAATATGACCTCTCGCTGTTGTCACTTAGGAGATTTATTGAGGCCACATGCATTGTGATCGGCCAGCGGACCTGCCCGTGACCCCCCTTTATGAGCTCTCTGGACTAATGCCACATAATGTCTGTAAGTTAGCCTGTGCAATTATAAAGCCTGTGGACTGAAAGAGCTGTCATTAGGATGTGCTTAAAGACAGCGGACTGCGGAGTCTGGCCCTGGGACAGGACGGCAAATGGACTGGGAGCCGTAAGACGAGCCGGTCAGAAGGGGATAATTAGAGTGTTTTGTCCGACATTGTTGATATAAATATGACAAAAGCCCCTCCTGTTCCTCACCAACACACACTCATTTGCCCACTCTACGAGCCGCTCATAGACATCGCCCTAATCATCATGTTCAACAGGTGGTGGGCAAATGCGAAGGGCATGAAACCGATACTGTGTTTCCTGCAAACTGACAAACGTGCTAATTAATCCTGATCTTTTTTCCTTTTTTCCCCCCACTTATTGTTTTCCATCTGTGTGAGGCCATGCTGAAAGCAGTTTTCCTGCAGTCGATGCGGTGTTAACCCTAACGCGTTTAAAGAATCAAAAAAGGCGATTCTGTCACCATGAGTTAGGTTTCCCCACATATTTTTATGAGTTTCAGGATAACACTGAACACTGAACGGAAACACCAAGCTGCGCATTTAAGTCCCGATACATTATAAACAGACTATATAGGGGATAGGGAACGATCAGACAGTGCACTATATAGGGGATAGGGAACGATCAGACAGTGCACTATATAGGGGATAGGGAACGATCAGACAGTGCACTATATAGGGATAGGGAGCGATCAGACAGTGCACTATATAGGGGATAGGGAGCGATCAGACAGTGCACTATATAGGGATAGGGAACCATCAGACAGTGCACTATATAGGGGATAGGGAATGATCAGACAGTGCACTATATAGGGGATAGGGAACGATCAGACAGTGCACTATATAGGGGATAGGGTACGATCAGACAGTGCACTATATAGGGATAGGAACGATCAGACAGTGCACTATATAGGGATAGGGTACGATCATACAGTGCACTATATAGGGATAGGAAACGATCAGACAGTGCACTATATAGGGATAGGAAACGATCAGACAGTGCACTATATAGGGGATAGGGAACGATCAGACAGTGCACTATATAGGGGATAAGAACGATCAGACAGTGCACTATATAGCGGATAAGAACGATCAGACAGTGCACTATATAGGGATAAGAACGATCAGACAGTGCACTATATAGGGATAGGGAACGATCAGACAGTGCACTATATAGGGATAAGAACGATCAGACAGTGCACTATATAGGGGATAGGAAGCGATCAGACAGTGCACTATATAGGTGATAGGAACGATCAGACAGTGCACTATATAGGGATAGGAACGATCAGACAGTGCACTATATAGGTGATAGGGAAGCGATCAGACAGTGCACTATAGGGGATAAGAACGATCAGACAGTGCACTATATAGGGGATAGGGAACGATCAGACAGTGCACTATATAGGTGATAGGAACGATCAGACAGTGCACTATATAGGGGATAAGAACGATCAGACAGTTCACTATATAGAGGATAGGGAACGATCAGACAGTGCACTATATAGGGATAGGGAACGATCAGACAGTGCACTATATAGGGGATAGGGAACGATCAGACAGTGCACTATATAGGGATAGGGAACGATCAGACAGTGCACTATATAGGGGATAGGGAACGATCAGACAGTGCACTATATAGGGGATAGGAACGATCAGACAGTGCACTATATAGGGGATAGGGAATGATCAGACAGTGCACTATATAGGGATAGGGAACGATCAGACAGTGCACTATATAGGGATAGGGTACGATCAGACAGTGCACTATATAGGGGATAGGAACGATCAGACAGTGCACTATATAGGGGATAGGGTGATCATACAGTGCACTATATAGGGGATAGGAAACGATCAGACAGTGCACTATATAGGGGATAGGAAAGCGATCAGACAGTGCACTATATAGGGATAGGTGCGATCAGACAGTGCACTATATAGGGGATAAGAATCAGACAGTGCACTATATAGGGGATAAGAACGATCAGACAGTGCACTATATAGGGATAAGAACGATCAGACAGTGCACTATATAGGGGATAGGGAACGATCAGACAGTGCACTATATAGGGGATAAGAACGATCAGACAGTGCACTATATAGGGGATAGGAGCGATCAGACAGTGCACTATAGGTGATAGGGAACGATCAGACAGTGCACTATATAGGGATAGGGAACGATCAGACAGTGCACTATATAGGTGATAGGAACGATCAGACAGTGCACTATATAGGGGATAAGAACGATCAGACAGTGCACTATATAGGGGATAGGGAACGATCAGACAGTGCACTATATAGGGGATAGGAACGATCAGACAGTGCACTATATAGGGGATAAGAACGATCAGACAGTGCACTATATAGAGGATAGGAAGCGATCAGACAGTGCACTATATAGGGGATAAGAACGATCAGACAGTGCACTATATAGGGGATAAGAACGATCAGACAGTGCACTATATAGGGGATAAGAACGATCAGACAGTGCACTATATAGGGGATAAGAACGATCAGACAGTGCACTATATAGGGGATAAGAACGATCAGACAGTGCACTATATAGGGGATAGGGAACGATCAGACAGTGCACTATATAGGGGATAAGAACGATCAGACAGTGCACTATAGGGGATAGGGATCAGACAGTGCACTATATAGGTGATAGGAGCGATCAGACAGTGCACTATATAGGGATAGGGAACGATCAGACAGTGCACTATATAGGTGATAGGAACGATCAGACAGTGCACTATATAGGGGATAAGAACGATCAGACAGTGCACTATATAGGGGATAGGGAACGATCAGACAGTGCACTATATAGGGGATAGGGAACGATCAGACAGTGCACTATATAGGGGATAAGAACGATCAGACAGTGCACTATATAGGTGATAGGAACGATCAGACAGTGCACTATATAGGGGATAAGAACGATCAGACAGTGCACTATATAGGTGATAGGGAACGATCAGACAGTGCACTATATAGGGATAAGAACGATCAGACAGTGCACTATATAGGGGATAGGGAACGATCAGACAGTGCACTATATAGGGGATAAGAACGATCAGACAGTGCACTATATAGGGATAGGAACGATCAGACAGTGCACTATATAGGTGATAGGGAGCGATCAGACAGTGCACTATATAGGGGATAGGGTACGATCATACAGTGCACTATATAGGGGATAGGGAACGATCAGACAGTGCACTATATAGGGGATAGGGTACGATCATACAGTGCACTATATAGGTGATAGGAACGATCAGACAGTGCACTATATAGGTGATAGGAACGATCAGACAGTGCACTATATAGGGATAGGGTACGATCATATAGTGCACTATATAGGGATAGGGAACGATCAGACAGTGCACTATATAGGGGATAGGGAACGATCAGACAGTCCACTATATAGGGGATAGGAACGATCAGACAGTGCACTATATAGGGGATAGGGAACGATCAGACAGTGCACTATATAGGGGATAGGGAACGATCAGACAGTGCACTATATAGGGGATAGGGAACCATCAGACAGTGCACTATATAGGGGACAGGGAACCATCAGACAGTGCACTATATAGGGGACAGGGAACCATCAGACAGTGCACTATATAGGGGACAGGGAACCATCAGACAGTGCACTATATAGGGGACAGGGAACGATCAGACAGTGCACTATATAGGGGATATATATATATTTAGTCACGTGACACATGATAACCAATGGTGTTTGAACATTATGAATATGTATGACCATGAATGAGATCTGATGAGATTTCCTTTTTTGTTTCACTGAAGAAAGAAACTCATATGGGTTTGGAGAGACTGAGTGTGAGTAAATGATGACAGAATTTACTTTTTTGGGTGAACTATCCCTTTAAGCGAGGGTGTACTATAACACAATCTCCTTCTGACCATGTCAGTTAAATCCTGCAAATGAAAGATTGATTTGCCTTTGCAAACCAGCATGGAATTGAAACCCAACATGTTGCTTTTAAATTCCAACAAATGATATGTGTGGTAACAGAATTTGTGTGTCAGTATCCACCGGCAGTGAAAGCACTGATTCATCGGCCGTGATGAAGAGGATTTTCCCTTCTTTTTAATTTTATGGAGCTACACGGTGAATGAAGAACATCTCACAGGGAAAATATATCTTGAGGTTTAATATCGTAACTATTTTTTGTTTTTCCAAGTATCACATGAAATCCCTTCTTTGTGGTCTTTGTCGTAAATTCTATAAATGGGTTTATCTTGGGGAATTGAAATTTGGCTCAAAAAATAATAGTGATCATTTATTAACTTTCATGTCATTCGTTCTTCTGTGGAGCACAAAAAGAAATCTTTATCAAGACCAAAACAGCTCTAAAAGTGATCTAAAACCGTTTGGAATGACCGAAAACACCATAAAAACCCATGACTTGTGCACTATATAAGTCTCCTGAAGTGTATTATGTTTGTGTGGGGAACAGGCTGAAATTTAAGCCATTATTCATTAAAATTCTTACTCTGCACTGTAGCAAACCTGATTTGCACCAGGTTAGGCATCCAGGACGTGATGTCACTGGGCACAACGCAACTAGATGTGGATTTGGCGGGTTAGTTTTTTATTCAGTATCTTTCAAAATAATTTTGCAAATTTTTACTACTTAATTACATGATGTGCAAAATAATTAATCTAATTAACACAAATTAATCACACATCAAATTACCCCGAAAGTTATTTAAAGGAAAAACATAAGAAAAGCATCAAAAAGTATTTTATTTAATTCAACATAGAATTTATTACACATAGTGCTGTATCATACACCCGGAGCAATGTGACGCCAGGCACAACGCAAGTTTTTTCCGCTAGTCTCAGCCGGATGCAGTTCTCATGTTCACCTCCAGCTCCTCGTTGTTTAAATATCAAATGTGGATTGCCGCATCTGTTCACCCATGGGCGTCTGGTCTGAACACCAGAGGTGTGTGTGTGTGTGTGTGTGTGTGTGTGTGTGTGTGTGTGTGTGTGTGTGTGTGTGTGTGTGTGTGTCTGAACACCAGGTGTGTTCAGGAACATTGTTGGAGTGTTGCTATCGTGAGGAACTGAAAACCACTGACCACTGACCAACACACACCTGCTCTAAAGTCAATAGTGCAGTATTTATGTGTTATTTAAAGGGTGTGTTACTAACATGAGCCTATAGGCGGAGCACAACACACACACTCTGATTATCACACACACAGGGCACTTTCACACAGCGCACACTTTGAAAAATTAAAGGATTAAAATGTAAAAGATTATTATTGTGTACATAAATATAAAAATTCCTATATGTAATAATGGATAGTCACTGCATGTTTCAGAATACCTTCAGTATTTGCAGTAATGACAAGAATGCGGGGTTCATTGGACGAGCAGATCCGTTTCCTCTCTGGAGAAGCGTTCAGTTTTTCCGCTCACATGTAAATAGCGAATCCGCTCAAGGCACGAGCAAAACTGGCATTTAAAGGGAAAGGGAGATGAGACTCTGATTGGTTTATTGCACGTTACGCCCAAAACACACCCATGACTCGTTAAGAGACGAGGGACGGCCCTTTAGGACCATGAGCCGGGTGCGCCGACCGTTTTTTCCGTCGTTAAACTAGCAAAAGTGGATTCGGACACACCGTAAGAGAACCATGCGCTTCAGACCATGCACTCCGGCCATTGATTCGTTCATTCATTCGGCTGATTCATTCAGGAATGAAGTAAATGGCTCTCTTTATGAATGAGTCATTGAATCACTGATTCATTCAGAAGCGAAACACCGCTGTGTTGTTCTGAGACGCACAACAGTTCTGCTCTGGATTTAGGTAATATTTTTGTTGGCAAAATCGAGCAAAAACAGACAATATTGTGTCTAAGATAAAACAATATTAACTTCTTATTTATTGAATCATTGTATGAAATCAATTTTGTTATTTTCTGTGATTTAGCACTTATTACACATTGTTTAACTATATCATATGATATAAATTAGACAAAAACTCATACAGGGGTATTTTTGCCCTGATATCTTGAGTTTTAGGGTCATTCTAACATTCAGTTGTTGCTCCGCTTCATGTTAGTGAATCAACTGAAATGTAAGATGAATTACGTATGTCTGGGGCAGGTACATTAAACGTGCCATAACTAATTAATCAAATAAACACTTTAAATCAACAGCCCTATATATTTCACAGTGCTCCATGTGGGTAAGTGATGGCAGAATAAAATCATGAAAACTGGCTAAACGTTTTTGTTGTTGTTGTTGTTGCAACCACACCTTTTCTCACATTCGGTCTCTACAGTGCTGAATTGTGTTATGTGGGTATAAGTCGTACCTGACACGAGTCGTTGAGCGTCCAGCATCCTGTCACACGATTCCCTGCAAGGGGACCGATCGCTGAAGAGGCAGATGAGGCCACTCAACTCCAGGCCCAGATTCACTGTCAAATGATGGATCACTGGGGAGCAAAAGAGAGAGAGAGAGCTTGAGACGAGAAAAAATGCTGCACGGAGAAATTTACTACACTTCCAAGAAACTGCTGGAACGGCAACAGATTACGGCCGGCCCTTAAACTACATTTTACTCGAATGGCCTGTTGACCAGAATGTGTGATTATCTTGTTTCATGTCAAACGTCCAAGTGGCTGAAGGAACATGCAATAAAATGTGGGCGCGTTTTCGGCGACCCGATTCCAGGGTCATTAGCGGTTTTGCGCAAAGCTGGTGTTTGAGGGCGAAGCGCTGGACGCTTGCGGTTTCGTGTCTTATTTCTACAGAGGGCTTTTGTCCACGCTGGCATTGCAGACCAAGGGTGGGCCTCTGGATTTGAGTGATTTATGAAGACGAGTAAAGAGGCCACGCGTTCGACAGCGCTGTCACATACAGGGGAGGAGGAAACCGCATCAGGACATCAGAAAGGCAGGCGAGTGCTCGCGAGCGATGGCCAAAACTGCACACCGAGGGCCCCTTCATGACAAGGAAATGAAATCTGACCGCTGTCCGCAGGGATGAGGTGCACCGGGAGGAAGCGAGCACATTTCCATCAAGTTAAAGCTGACAGGGGAAAGTCTGCATATTTCATCCAGCACATGTTTTGCAAGTGCAAAGAGCCAAATCCTTTTCGATTTTTCATCTTATTATTTTGTTACCCCGAATTTACCCATTAATAGCTTACATGCAGCTGCGTGCACCTGCATTAGAGACTTCTCCAGATGTGCATCACGCATTTCTCTTCGCATTTATGTCACGCTGGGATATTTGTGAAATATATGAGATCCCACCAATCACCAAAACACTCCATCCAAAATCCCATCAAACACAACAATGCAACACATCCATAATGTCCCAAAACTGACTCGATACTCGCTTTGGGATCCCGCTTAGAGGGCTGAAATGTTTTTATTCGCATTTAAGTCAAAATCAAAATGGACTGTTTTACTTTCCTAATACATGTGGCTGTTCTTATTTTGCACAATTTATTTTCGCACAAAACTATTTTTCTTTGGAATAATGTGCAATATAATGTGCAATATAATAATACAAATTATTTAGGCCTACATTTAATATTTATATATTTGATTTGCATTAAAAAAAGGCAACAGCTATTTGCACTTAAATGTGATAGATGCTATTTACACTCTAAAAAATTCTGGGTAAAAAATAAACCCAATGTCAGGTCAAATATGGACTAACCCAACAATTGGGTTGTTTTAACCCAGCGATTGGGTTCTTTTAAGCAAATATTTAACCCAACTGCTGGGTTAAAACAACCCTAACCCTAACCCTAACCCTAACCCTGACCCGACATTGGGTTAAAACAACCCAGCATTTTTTAGAGTGTACACTAAATTAAAATAACATATTTTCGTAGCTGTAGATGCTATTTACTCAGTGAAAATAGTGATATATATTCTATTTACACCATGTAAAATTAGCATGTAAATGTAAATTCGCACCTCAGTATTGTTGTACAAGATGCAATAATAACATTGACACTAACCCTACCCAATAAATGCTTTAATTATTATTAATCATTTTTGTTAGTCACTTTATTTCCATTTTTAGAACATTTTCTTAATTTTTAGAAAGAAAGTGCCTTTCCAATGTGATATGTGATGGGAAAAGGGAGAAGAGTGAGCTCGGCAAAAGGTGGATTCAAACCCAGGTTGATCACGTCAAAACCAAGATCCAAACCTTACGCTCTGCTGTCTACGCCACTGAAGACGTGGAAATTAGGTTTTTTAAATCTTGTTTGGCCCAACCAGGCATTATTAGTGTAAATAGCACTAGCCATACAAGGCATGAAATATGCACTCGGTGTGAATAGACACTCCGGATTTTGCCAGTTTTAACATAAACAATAATACATAAATCAAATTTAATACGATTTTTGCATTTAGATATATGCATCTTTTCGATTTTATTTAAATATTCATGCTTTCAAAATGCATTTATTCAGATTGCTTAGAAACAAATTGAATTTATTCAGAACAAGTATTATTAAATTAGTTGAAATCTATGTGATTGAAACAAATTGGATTCATTGATGATAAATAAACCTAATTATTGCGCATTTAAAACACAGTTTATTAGTAGGCTACTATTACAGAACTGACAAATATGCATCACATTCATAGTTTATGTTAAAAAATGTGTGATACAAATGGATTTCCCTTTCTGGAGTTTTATTTTAGGTGTTGATCCCCCTAAGAATATATATTTGTGGTATAAGTACCAAAAACCATTGCAATATATTTTTACAGCTCCTTTCTCAGGAGCCCTGATGAGACCAGGTCTAATTAATATTCATGAGACTCTCTTCTGATTGGCCTGTTGTTTTCTGAAACTATGGTAATGCATGGCTGTCAGTCAGCGGCTGTGGGCGGGGCATGAGGCCTGTGACATCACATTCCTCAGAGAATCAAAACGGCTTGTCTAATGAGACTGCTTTGCTTTAATGTGGATTTAAAAATAAGGAGTGGGTGGCACGGCGCTGTTGTGCTTCTCCAGGCTCACACATCTCCAATCCAGCGCTTCAGAGCGGCTCAATCAATAGCACACATTTATGGCAGGCAATTTTTTATGAATTAATGCTGACAAATAAGGACAATGATAACTTTACAATGTTTATATAGTAATATGTTTTAGACGGTTGTAACAATGAATATTAAATCAGCAATTGCAATAGTAAGGCGTTTCAAAATAAGAGTCCCGGTGTATTTCGAGCTTTATAATTAAAAGTCAGGCATTATATATTCGTTGTTGGTTACAAAATAAACTGTATTTAATTTAATTCCCATTTAATTCATAGTCAGGAGGAAAGACCAGTATTTGACACATATTCAGATATAAAGTATCAGGGTTATAATAGTTACATAAAACCATAAAAAAATCTCCATTACTAAAATAAACAAACTTGAAGCTTTAGCTTAACCTGATATACTAAATAAAACAGAAATACAAAGTTATAAAATCTATATAGATGTTTTTAAAACAAACAAGAACAGTGAATTAAGCTCTCTTTCGTGTATTTTTAATGTCAAAAACACAATAATGTCACAATGTCAGTTCAAGTATTACTTAAATGCTCAATTCATGCATTACAATTTAACTAAACTCATTAGATTTCAATCGACTAAAACTAAAAACAATTCAGGTGACTAAAATATGACTAAAACTAAATGGCATTTTAGTCAAAAGACCATGACTAAAACTAAATCAAAATTTGCTGTAAAAATTAACACTGCTTTATATCCAAACTTTTGCATAATAGGTGACTTTAATCGTTTTGTTTTTGAATTATTTATACATTATGAATGAAAACGCTGCCCTTACATGTTAATTTAGATCCTTGCAAACTTAAAATAAAACTGCACATTGTAATTTCTGCAAGTTAAGTCTATTTATTACCAAGGTATTTGTCAGTAATAAAATGGGGGAAAATGTGAATAACAGCTTGATTTATGGTGTGCTCCTGGTAAAAAAAAGTTAGTCTGGAGCTCTGAATTTAAATACATAATCTTAGATTTAGGCCTATATGTTTTGGAGTGTGTAGCTCTGAAAAGATGACATCATTGAGCGCTTTTATTTTCAGCCACGCCCCCTTTTTTACCATCCAATCACCCGCCACATTACCAAAGTTAAACGGGATGCGAATGCCACTTTCTGCTGGTTTTAACACTAACAGATTATGTAATACTCACACTCAGGGGCTGTGTTTTAGACGGATTGTGTAACATTATCAGCACAGTAGTGGAAATATTCCCACTGCATTGAGTGAAAACATGCGTGGTGTTCCTGCAGCGCTTCCGGTGCGTAAGAGCGCGGGTTAAAGCTCTCAGTGGCAGCTGAGGTTCAGGAGCTGCGGGTCACGGAGGCCGCGAGCGAGAGACTTCCACTGCACAGCACATTAAGGAAGCAGCTCTAACATTTATGTTTTGAAGCATTGAGCTCAAGTGAAGCTCAACAGCTCCCTGGATCACAGCGAGGAAACACTCGGCTCGGCCTGACAACAGCCTTTCCTGAAAATCACAATGACCCTAAACAAAAAAAAAAAGAGTACATTTATGAGGTGTTTTTATGTCACTGGGTTGAACGTATAAAAGTGAGATTGGTGAAGCAGATCGCGCAGCTTTAAAAACTAGTGAACTGCTTCGCTATACTTCTAGGGAAGTATCTTACATTAAATGCCATTTGTACATGCAAAGCATAGACAGTTTTTAGAGTCAGCGATACAAAAACTAAATAAATAATAATAAATATAGGACTTGACACTTTTTTCCCCCAATGAGCACCTTTGCACCATATATATATATATATATACACACACACACATATGTATATATTAGTGCTTGGAATTGATAAAAAATTTTTTACTAATTAATCACTTTTTCTGTACTTTATCGCGATTGATCGCCAGTTTTTAATATTTTAATATTTTGATATTGTGTTAATTTAAGTTAATGTAGAAACAATTTAAAGACAGCATATTTTAAATGTGTAATGGCATCTCTTTATGAATGAAGGCCAGTATTACTGATACTAATGTCTCTATGAAACATTAATGACATTACATTACAGTATAAATGAAATCTACCAATTTCAACATTTATTAAGCTTTACTTTTAATTTAAGTGAACTTAAAACAATCTTTACATAAACCCATTATAATAAATGTTTACCTGTGGCCTTCCCTGTTAGACATATACAGAAATGTAATAGTTATCAAATACTCCACAAAACTGGCATTTTGGCAACATCCTCTGTGTTGTTGTTGTTTGTTCAAGAGCCAAAGAGAACTCGATGTGTGCACGAGCCTGGTGCAGATCTGTGTGTGTGTGTGTGTGTGTGTGTGTGTGTGTGTGTGTGTGTGTGTGTGTGTGTGTGTGTGTGTGTGTGTGTGTGTGTGTGTGTGTGTGTGCGTTTGTTTTTGTGACATATCAGGACACAAATGTGTATAATGACACGGGTATGACAGGAGAGGGTGACTCATGAGGACATTAGCCATCTCCCCACTTTTCAAAAGGCTTATAAATCACACAGGATGAGTTTTTTTGAGAAAGTAAAAATGCAGAATGTTTCCTGTGATGGGTAGGTTTAGGGGCAGGGGCAGTGTGTGTGTGTGTGTGTGTGTGTGTGTGTGTGTGTGTGTGTGTATGTGTGTGTGTGAGAGACAGGACACTGAGATACAGCACACTCTCTTCTGTCTTTCTGTGTGTGTGTGTGTGTGTGTGTGTGTGTGTGTGTGTGTGTGTGTGTGTGTGTGTGTGTGTGTGTGTGTGTGTGTGTGTGTGTGTGTGTGTGAGAGAGAGACAGGACACTCACAATACAGCGCACTCTCTTCTGTCTTTCTCTGTGTGAGTGTGTGTGTGTGTGTGTGTGTGTGTGTGTGTGTGTGTGTGTGTGTGTGTGTGTGTGTGTGTGTGTGTGTGGACTGGTAATCTCACGGTATGGGGACAAAATGTCCCCACAAAGATGGCAATATCCAAATTTTTGTCCTTGTGGGGACATTTTTGGTCCCCATGAGGAAAACATCTTATAAATCACACTAAGTGATGTTTTTGAAAATGTAAAATGCAGCATGTCTCCTGTGATGGGTAGGTTTAGGGGCAGGGGCAGTGTGTGTGTGTGTGTGTGTGTGTGTGAGTGTGTGTGTGTGTGTGTGTGTGTGTGTGTGTGGACTGGTAATCCCTACGGTATGGGGACAAAATGTCCCCACAAAGATGGCAATATCCAAATTTTTGTCCTTGTGGGGACATTTTTGGTCCCCATGAGGAAAACATCTTATAAATCACACTAAGTGATGTTTTTGAAAAAGTAAAATGCAGCATGTCTCCTGTGATGGGTAGGTTTAGGGGCAGGGGCAGTGTAGGGGATAGAAAATACGGTTTGTACAGTATAAAATGCATTACGCCTATGGAATGTCCCCACAAAACATGGAAACACAACATGTGTGTGTGTGTGTGTGTGTGTGTGTGTGTGTGTGTGTGTGTGAGAGAGAGAGACAGTACACTTACATACAGCACACTCTCTTCTGTCTTTCTGTGTGTGTGTGTGTGTGTGTGTGTGTGAGAGAGAGAGACAGTACACTTACATACAGCACACTCTCTTCTGTCTTTCTGTGTGTGTGTGTGTGTGTGTGTGTGTGTGTGTGTGTGTGTGTGTGTGTGTGTGTGTGTGTGTGTGCACTCTCTTCTGTCTCACGCTTAAATGGTTTAAAAGCATTTACATGAATAAGAGCATGATCTTATAATGTAACGCTAGGCAAAAATGGATATGAAAACGAATGCTGCGTTAATTGCGTTAAATATTTTTAATGTGTTAAACTGAAAAAAATGCATCGACTGTTAACGCAATAATTTGCACAGCACTAATAAATATATATATATGTGTGTATGAGACCCTGGAGCACAAAACCAGTCCTGCGTCTCACGGGTATATTTGTGGCAATAGCCAATAATACATTGCATGGGTCAAAATAATCGATTTTTCTTTTATGTCAAAAATCATTAGGATGTTAAGTAAAGATCATGTTCCATGAAGATATGTAGTAAATCTCCTACCATAACCTATAAGACTCTATATGACAACGACAAAACCTTGTAGTCTTACTGATGTAAGGTAGACATATTGTATGTATGTATTAGGCGTATATTAGACATAAATGGATGCTAATATGCTGTGCACTACATTATTATACCACATATTAACCTAAAACCATAAAAAATACAATTTGTAAAATATTGTTTTTATCTCAGCTATTTCTCAGGGCGTCATTTCTCATTTAGTTAACTTCATGTTCCAAAATTGAAGAGTTTTTAAATGTCTTTAAAAGAGTCTCTTCTGCTCGCCAAAGCGACATTTATTTGATCAAAAATTATTAAAAATTAACATAGCTGTTTATATGTGAATCTATAGTGGAGTGTGATTTATTCCTGTGATTAGAGCTGCATTTATCATCATTACTCCAGTCTTCAGTGTCACATGATCCTTCACTAAATCACTCTAATATGAGGATCTGCCGCTCAAGAAAAATAAAAACAAAAATTAATAATAGCATAGCTGACACAAAATACATGAAAGTCTCAGAAATGCAAAACAGGCTGTTAATAAAGTAATCCGACCCCATAATGCTCGGTGTAATTGAGTTTAAGTCCGTCAGACAAACGCGCTTTTCCTCAGAAACTGCTCATTCACAGATAAGATGTCATGCTTCACATCAGTCAGCGGATAAATGCTTCATATCGTCCTTGCCTTGAGCTCATAAACTCATAAAATCTCCTTTATATGCCAGGAATTCAGCCCATTGTTTTGCCAAAAATAATTTCTGCAGTTTACAGTTACAGAAGTCCATCAAAAGGGCCGGAAGTGATTACTGTTTATTAAAAGAATCTCATGACGTGCACTAACGGTGTGTTCGCTCGCTGACGCCCCAGAGAGGTAAACAAAGACAGGAAGATCAAATAATGCATTCATCACATTCCCCAGAGCCGGAGGCCAAGTTCATGTCAAATCCATAATAAGGAAAGTATCCTCCGCGCAGCTCGTTTCCCCACACGCACGTCACTCTCTGCTGGAAATCTACGCAGAGGATGCATTGATATTCCTGGCGCTTCCTTTCTCACAAGCTCAATACAGGCTCGTCACATCTCAAGCAGCGGCATCCCACCTTAAACACACAATTATAAACCATTAGGCTGCCAAAACACGGCCTTTGTTTTGTGTTTGGGTTCGGTTTTTTCTCTATTTTTCAGAGGGAAAGCTACGGTGGAGTGCATAACAGGCCGGTAGTTTGTCTTGCCTGGAAAATAACAAGATTTAAGAGGTAATGAGAGTCTAGGACAACAACACACAGCTGCCAGCCGCCTGCTGTTTCAATCATCTGTTTAAATCTTGATGGTTTATCATGTCTGCTGATGGACAAACTCATATAAACTGGGAGTTTTCTCTGATTTCTCAGCACTGTATGATCAGTCTATATATACAGTCAAAGCGAAAACCTTCAACATTTCTCACATTATCACAGTTTAGTCGCTATAGTTGGTAATAAAATATGACAAGAAATGTCAGAACACGTTCATCTTGATAATGTCTGATAACTTTGATAACCAATCAGATGTTAAATTTAACTATACAATTAGATAATACCAATGTAGGTCCACCAATGACCACCAATGCTTCATTTTGTTTAGTCTGTGGTGTCAAAGGTCATATTAGTAATTAAAGAAAAAACACTGAGGCAAAACTTGGTCAGCTCAAAGCGTCTGGATCATTTTGCTTCCAAATGTTTATCAGTTTTACTGTATGAAGTAGGGCTGGGCGATTTAACGAATATTAGAGATAATATCGCAATAATTAAAGTAAAATTTGAAAATATCGTGACTATCGAATATTTCAAATTCAACATGCATACTTTCCCAAAAAACATTACCAGCTAACGCAGAGCTCTGCTTCCACCATTCACTAAACATTGGAAGCAGAAGAGTTAAATATATACGCAGCGCATGACAAAGAAAGCAACAGAAACATGCGCGCATGACAGGAATAATAACTCACGCTGCTGAACTCTGACCTGAAGCGCACACACCTTTCAGACAACACACGATCGGGATTCAGTTCTCTCATTATTGGGTTTCAATGGTCAAACAAATGTAAAAATGCACGTCCTGGCGAGTATTAAACACAGTAGTGTGTGTCTTTAGTGAACGCACACAGAGTTGAGTGAGGAATCGTGTGTGTCAGTGTATTGGGTCCGTGCAGCTCTTAAAGGGCCGGAGCTCATATTCTGTGTGATTTAATGTTCATCACACAACAACGAAAAATAGAAAACCACCCCATGCTTGGCTAAACAACTTTAATATATTTATTAAGAATCAGTGTAGCCTATAGTTCATTTATAGAGTGAAGACTGAGCAGTTTATATATATATATATTTGATTTATTTATTGACTTGCTGCTGTTAAATAGACCCACTGTAGCTGGAAATAAAGCACTGGTTTTGTCATATTGTTTGTAATTTGCATGTTTTGCTTATGTTTTAAAAAAAAAGATCAAATGAAAAATCTATATTGTAATTATAAAAGAACATTTAAAAAAATATTAAATTACTCGTATCATAATGATTTAAGATTTTGGTCATCCCGACCCGTTCAGTAAACGTGAACATTTTGTATTTAATTTGGGTCTATCTAAATAGTTTTTGTTGTTTTTAATGGGGGCAATATATATATATATTTTTTTTTTACTTAAAAGCAATTGCAAACATATCGAGATATATATCGAATATCGTAAAAATTTTGACAATATCGAGATATAATTTCTTTTTAAGATATCGCCCAGCCCTAATATGTCACAGTTTACTTTATTTTGCTCTCCTCACTTCCACAGATGAACTACACCCACTAGTAAAAATTATATCTGTGTCTGAATAATTTTGGTTTGCCTGTATTCTGGTTAAAAGTTTGGAAACATTAGAATTTTAATGCATTTATTTGATCAAAAATACAGAAACATTTTTATATTGTAAATATTCCTCCAGTGTAAAACCATGTGAATATACAGTAAAGTGTGATTTATTCCTGTGATCAAAGCTGAATTTATCATCAGTGTCACATGATCCTTCACTAATCATTCTCATATGAGGATTATTAATAATGTTGGAAACGGTTAATATTTTTTTGGGTAAACCGAGATACATTTTATTTCTCAGGATTCCCTGAAGAATACAAAGAACTTTGTAGAACAAAGTTTAATTTGATCAATTTAATGCAGTCTTGCTTAAAGTATTAATTTCTTTTTTTTTAAATACAATATATATATTCCATTACTTCTGCAGGAATAAAAAAGATGCACAAAAAGCCAAAAATTCAGAGGTGAAAAGAAGTCAAATTATCAATGCCATTCATTTCTGCATCTAGAAAAGTTATTATTCCATTTCGTATTTTATACTATGCTTTACTTTATAATAGCCTTCTTTTTATGTCCAGGTTTACACTATCATACACACACACTGTATAATGTTGTTGTCTCAGTATTTTACATGACAGCCGGGACTGAGAAGGTCAGTCTGCTCAGATATCGTTGAGGAGATGATAATGGTTTAAAGCAGAGTGTGTTTGACTGGCTGTAAATGAAGCGGAGAGCTCTGTCAGACGTGAGAAAAGCTGCTCTTAGTGGTCATGCAAACACACTGCAGCTGCGGACCATCAACTGGACGGGTGAAGAGCTATAATGATGGCAAAGGAAATCTCATATTCCTTAACATTTTCAATCAGTCAAAAAAATCAGCTACTTAATCAGAGAGAGAGAGTGTGTTAATTCTCTAACATCTCACTCACTTATGTGTGTTTTCTGCCGTGTCAAAGCAGCTCTTCCGAATGAGAAGAGGAGAAAACTAAATCAGGAGCATCGCAGTTACGGCTACAAAAAAAGGGCAATAATTAATTTCAAAATATTGAAATATTAACTTATACATGCTAAAAATATATGTTAAATAAAAAATGTGTGCCTGTACTGCACAGTATATATAACGTAGTTAAAGATTAAAATAATAATAATAATATTACAATTTTAATTAAAGTTAGTTATATATATTAACTTACACATGCAAAAAATATTACATTAGAAATATGTGCCTCTAGATTACTTGCTTAATTAAAGCTAAAGCTATTTTTATAACTTTTTAAATTTTTTGTGCAATAATTAATATTTTTTAGAAAAAAATTTAAATATTAAATTACACATGCTCAAAATATTCAATTATCTATATGTGGCTCTAGACTACTTGCTTAATTAAAGCTAAAACTATTAATACAATTAATTTTTAATTTTAATTACAAGCTTTTTTGCAATAATTATTTTTTTTTTCAAAATGTTAAATTAGAAATATGTGCCTATACTGCACATTACTTACTGGATGCATATATATATATTGTGTAGTTAAACATAAAAAAGAATCATATTTAGATTTTAATTAATTATACATGCAATAATTAAAACTGTTGAAATATTAAATTACACATGCTAAAAAATATTAAATAAGAAATAATTTGACTCTAGATTACTTGCTTAATTAAAGCTAAATCATTTTTTTTAATAATTCAGTTTTTCATTTTAATTACTTATATACATGCAGAAAAATGCTGTTTTGCAATTAATAATATTTTGATTAAAATATTTTAAATTAGAAATGTGTCTCTATACTGCACATTACTTGCTGGTTGTTCATATAACATGTAATTAAAGATAAAAACATATATATATATTTGAATTTTAATTAAAGTTGGTTATATATATTAACTTACACATTCTAAAAGATATTAAAGTAGAAATGTGTGCTTCTAGATTACTTGCTTAATTAAGCTAAAACAATTTTTTTTTAAATAATTCAGCTTTTGATTTTAATTACTAAATATTTTGATTAAAAATGTTGAGATATTAAATCACACATGCTGAAAAATGTATAAAAGCTCAGTTAAAACTAAAACTATTTTTAATAAATTGAATTTTAATTACTTATGAACTACACCCACTAGCTAAAAAATGCTTTTTTGCAATAATTACTATTTTTTATAAAATAAAATGTTAAATTAGAAATATGTGTCTATACTGCACATTACTTACTAGTTGTTCATTTAATGTGTAGTTAAGGATAAAAATTGCAATAATTAATATATTTATTTTAATTAAAAATGCTGTAACAAGTAACATATTAAAAAATCTATTTTTGCATATTTTTGCAAATATTTAAATATAAACACTAATTTAACATTTTTAACATGTATAATGTAATGTATATTAATGCATGCTAAAAATATGTTAGATTAGAAATATGTGCTGCTGATTCCCACCCCTTTAACAAATTTATGTTTCACTGCCACATTTGTTTTTGGCCAAATGACAAAAAGCAAAGAAGCGAATAAGAGTTTTTCACGCACCCACACAAAGTCCTTGTTTTCCTTAAACATGTTAAGAGTCGCAAGTCTAGCAGAAAGGATGAGGGTCACTTTTCCAGAAACAAAAAGGATCAGGTTTCTGGTCCAGCATGGAAATAACGGTGTGTGTTGGCCAGAGTCTCCATGATGTTAACACCACTCACCAGACGAGCAGAGGAGGGGGAAAGACTCCTTACCTTAATGCCAATCACAGTTCAGCCATGAAACAAGAGCGAGAGAGAGAGAGAGATTTAGAGAGTGAAGAAAACTGCACACATACAGCGATGGTTTCCCACCTGAGCTCCAGCGCTGATGCCTTTCGCACCAGACCGTTTAATACTGCAGGTTCAGCCGCTCGGGGGCAATGTCTCCGCTTTCCAGCAGCGGAAAACTCACGCGGATCATCCTCCCAAAGACACCGAGAGCGTAACACATCAATGGAAACTCTATATATAAAAAAAAATAATAACTTTTCATACACAATGGCAATTCAAAGTGCTTTACATGTGTAAAAGTGATTCAAAATAATGATAAAATGTGCATGAAAAATAAGAAATAAAGAAAATTAGAATTGATTGCATAATGAAAAAAAAGTATAATTTTAGAATATTTATTATAATTATAATAATAAAGACATTTATTTGACAATTAAGCACACTCACCCCAATTATAATTACTGTAATGCAAAATAAAATGTGTGTGTGTGTGTGTGTGTGTGTGTGTGTGTGTGTGTGTGTGTGTGTGTGGACTGGTAATCCCCTACGGTATGGGGACAAAATGTCCCCACAAAGATGGCAATATCCAAAATCCTTGTCCTTGTGGGGACATTTTTGGTCCCCATGAGAAAACATCTTATAAATCACACTAAGTGATGTTTTTGAAAATGTAAAATGCAGCATGTCTCCTGTGATGGGTAGGTTTAGGGGCAGGGACAGTGTGTGTGTGTGTGTGTGTGTGTGTGTGTGTGTGTGTGTGTGTGTGTGTGTGTGTGTGTGTGTGTGTGTGTGTGTGTGTGTGTGTGTGTGTGTGTGTGTGTGTGTGTGTGTGTGTGTGTGTGTGTGTGATGGTGTAGGTTTAGGGGCAGCAGTGTGTGTGTGTGTGTGTGTGTGTGTGATGGGTAGGTTTAGGGGCAGGGGCAGTGTGTGTGTGTGTGTGTGTGTGTGTGATGGGTAGGTTTAGGGCAGGGGCAGTGTGTGTGTGTGTGTGTGTGTGTGTGTGTGTGTGTGTGTGTGTGTGTGTGTGTGTGTGTGTGTGTGTGTGTGTGGACTGGTAATCCCTACGGTATGGGGGACAAAATGTCCCCACAAAGATGGCAATATCCAAATTTTTGTCCTTGTGGGGACATTTTTTTGGTCCCCATGAGGAAAACATCTTATAAATCACACTAAGTGTGTGTGTGTGTGTGTGTGTGTGTGTGTGTGTGTGTGTGTGTGTGTGTGTGTGTGTGTGTGTGATTATAAATAAAGTTAACAATAAAAGTGTTTACAATAGGGTCCTACTACATAACATTAAATAATGCATTAACTAACAATGAGCAATACATTTGTTACAGTGTGCATTAATCTTTGTTAATGTTATTTAATACGAATACAACTGTTCATCGTTAGTTTATGTCAGCTCAGGTTTATTACATAATATGAACAGCTACGACTTGATTTAAATACTGTATTAGTAAATGTTGCAGTTATCATTAACTAAGATTAATAAATGCTGTAGAAGTATTTTTTATTGTTAGTTCATGTAAACTAATGAAACCATATTTTGATTAGTTTTTCTCTTGATTTTTGGGTGGAAAGTGATCTGGACGTGTTTTTGTTTACCCTTTGATCGGCCTTGTATAATTAGTTGTTACCTAATTGAACTTGTTAAAGAGCAGATATAAACTGAATGAAAAGTGTGTGTGTGAAGTCTTTTAAAGGGTTTCCGCTCTTTGCTAATGGATCTGTGGTAGTGAGTTATACACAGTCTTAATGAGCTGTAATAAAACGCGCAGCGGGTGTTCAGAGCCGAGGGTGTCGCGTTTCAGCAGCTTCAGCCAGACGGCCATGAGCCGCCACAGTCATGCTGCTAAAGGGAAATTCCCCCACAATGCACATGCTGAAGAGTTTTTTGATTACTTAATTCATTAACTGAGTAAACTGAATTCAACATTTACATTCAGGGTGAGCAAATAACGATCGGTCATCCTGGGACACACGGTGGATACTCTTTCAAACGGGAACAAACCATTACAGCGCCGTATTATGCTATTCTAAAGGTTCCTAATTATTTTGGAGTCTCCTACAAAAGATTTACATGCATTCAAGATCAAAAACACTTTAATGTTCACATAATATACATTGAACATCTATGGAAGCTTGTTTCCGCCACAGATAAAACATTTTAGTCAGAATTATGTGTGATATAAAGTCAGAATTGAGTGATATAAAGTCAGAATTGTGAGATATAAAGTCAGAATTGTGAGATATAAAGTCAGAATTGTGTGATATAAAGTCAGAATTGTGTGATATAAAGTCAGAATTGTGAGATATAAAGTCAGAATTGTGTGATATAAAGTCAGAATTGTGAGATATAAAGTCAGAATTGTGTGATATAAAGTCAGAATTGTGAGATATAAAGTCAGAATTGTGTGATATAAAGTCAGAATTGTGAGATATAAAGTCAGAATTGTGTGATATAAAGTCAGAATTCTGTGATATAAAGTCAGAATTGTGTGATATAAAGTCAGAATTGTGTGATATAAAGTCAGAATTGTGAGATATAAAGTCAGAATTGTGAGATATAAAGTCAGAATTGTGTGATATAAAGTCAGAATTGTGAGATATAAAGTCAGAATTGTGTGATATAAAGTCAGAATTGTGTGATATAAAGTCAAAATTGTGTGATATAAAGTCAGAATTGTGAGATATAAAGTCAGAATTGTGTGATATAAAGTCAGAATTGTGTGATATAAAGTCAGAATTGTGAGATATAAAGTCAGAATTGTGTGATATAAAGTCAGAATTGTGAGATATAAAGTCAGAATTGTGTGATATAAAGTCAGAATTGTGAGATATAAAGTCAGAATTGTGTGATATAAAGTCAGAATTGTGAGATATAAAGTCAGAATTGTGTGATATAAAGTCAGAATTCTGTGATATAAAGTCAGAATTGTGTGATATAAAGTCAGAATTGTGTGATATAAAGTCAGAATTGTGTGATATAAAGTCAAAATTGTGTGATATAAAGTCAGAATTGTGTGATATAAAGTCAGAATTGTGAGATATAAAGTCAGAATTGTGAGACATAAAGTCAGAATTGTGAGATATAAAGTCAGAATTGTGAGATATAAAGTCAGAATTGTGAGATATAAAGTCAGAATTGTGTGATATAAAGTCAGAATTGTGAGATATAAAGTCAGAATTGTGTGATATAAAGTCAGAATTGTGTGATATAAAGTCAAAATTGTGTGATATAAAGTCAGAATTGTGTGATATAAAGTCAGAATTGTGTGATATAAAGTCAGAATTGTGTGATATAAAGTCAGAATTGTGAGATATAAAGTCAGAATTGTGTGATATAAAGTCAGAATTGTGAGATATAAAGTCAGAATTGTGTGATATAAAGTCAGAATTGTGAGATATAAAGTCAGAATTGTGTGATATAAAGTCAGAATTCTGTGATATAAAGTCAGAATTGTGTGATATAAAGTCAGAATTGTGTGATATAAAGTCAGAATTGTGAGATATAAAGTCAGAATTGTGTGATATAAAGTCAGAATTGTGAGATATAAAGTCAGAATTGTGTGATATAAAGTCAGAATTGTGTGATATAAAGTCAAAATTGTGAGATATAAAGTCAGAATTGTGTGATATAAAGTCAGAATTGTGAGATATAAAGTCAGAATTGTGTGATATAAAGTCAGAATTGTGAGATATATAAAGTCAGAATTGGGTGATATAAAGTCAGAATTGTGAGATATAAAGTCAGAATTGTGTGATATAAAGTCAGAATTGTGTGATATAAAGTCAAAATTGTGAGATATAAAGTCAGAATTGTGTGATATAAAGTCAGAATTGTGTGATATAAAGTCAGAATTGTGAGATATAAAGTCAGAATTGTGTGATATAAAGTCAGAATTGTGAGATATAAAGTCAGAATTGTGAGATATAAAGTCAGAATTGTGTGATATAAAGTCAGAATTGTGAGATATAAAGTCAGAATTGTGTGATATAAAGTCAGAATTGTGTGATATAAAGTCAAAATTGTGTGATATAAAGTCAGAATTGTGTGATATAAAGTCAGAATTGTGTGATATAAAGTCAGAATTGTGTGATATAAAGTCAGAATTGTGAGATATAAAGTCAGAATTGTGTGATATAAAGTCAGAATTGTGAGATATAAAGTCAGAATTGTGTGATATAAAGTCAGAATTGTGAGATATAAAGTCAGAATTGTGTGATATAAAGTCAGAATTCTGTGATATAAAGTCAGAATTGTGTGATATAAAGTCAGAATTGTGTGATATAAAGTCAGAATTGTGAGATATAAAGTCAGAATTGTGTGATATAAAGTCAGAATTGTGAGATATAAAGTCAGAATTGTGTGATATAAAGTCAGAATT
Organism: Gobiocypris rarus; assembly: GCA_023029165.1. NCBI lineage: Eukaryota > Metazoa > Chordata > Actinopteri > Cypriniformes > Gobionidae > Gobiocypris > Gobiocypris rarus. Next base: position 2,680,698 of record CM040917.1, read on the forward strand.
GTGTGATATAAAGTCAAAATTGTGAGGTATAAAGTCAGAATTGTGAGATATAAAGTCAGAACTGTGAGATATAAAGTCAGAATTGTGTGATATAAAGTCAAAATTGTGTGATATAAAGTCAGAATTCTGAGATATAAAGTCAGAATTGTGTGATATAAAGTCAGAATTGTGTGATATAAAGTCAGAATTGTGAGATATAAAGTCAGAATTGTGAGATATAAAGTCAGAATTGTGTGATATAAAGTCAGAATTGAGATATATAAAGTCAGAATTGTGAGATATAAAGTCAGAATTGTGAGATATAAAGTCAGAATTGTGAGATATAAAGTCAGAATTGTGTGATATAAAGTCAGAATTGTGAGATATAAAGTCAGAATTGTGAGATATAAAGTCAGAATTGAGATATATAAAGTCAGAATTGTGAGATATAAAGTCAGAATTGTGTGATATAAAGTCAGAATTGTGAGATATAAAGTCAGAATTGTGTGATATAAAGTCAGAATTGTGAGATATAAAGTCAGAATTGTGTGATATAAAGTCAGAATTGTGTGATATAAAGTCAGGATTGTGAGATATAAAGTCAGAATTGTGTGATATAAAGTCAGAATTGTGAGATATAAAGTCAGAATTGTGTGATATAAAGTCAGAATTGTGAGATATAAAGTCAGAATTGTGAGATATAAAGTCAGAATTGGGTGATATAAAGTCAGAATTCTGTGATATAAAGTCAGAATTCTGTGATATAAAGTCAGAATTGTGTGATATAAAGTCAGAATTGTGAGATATAAAGTCAGAATTGTGTGATATAAAGTCAGAATTGTGTGATATAAAGTCAGAATTGTGTGATATAAAGTCAGAATTGTGAGATATAAAGTCAGAATTGTGTGATATAAAGTCAGAATTGTGTGATATAAAGTCAGAATTGTGAGATATAAAGTCAGAATTGTGTGATATAAAGTCAGAATTGTGTGATATAAAGTCAGAATTGTGAGATATAAAGTCAGAATTGTGAGATATAAAGTCAGAATTGTGTGATATAAAGTCAGAATTGTGAGATATAAAGTCAGAATTGTGTGATATAAAGTCAGAATTGTGAGATATAAAGTCAGAATTGTGTGATATAAAGTCAGAATTGTGTGATATAAAGTCAGAATTGTGTGATATAAAGTCAGATTTGTGTGATATAAAGTCAGAATTGTGAGATATAAAGTCAGGATTGAGATATATAAAGTCAGAATTGTGAGATATAAAGTCAGAATTGTGAGATATAAAGTCAGGATTGAGATATATAAAGTCAGAATTGTGTGATATAAAGTCAGGATTGAGATATATAAAGTCAGAATTGTGTGATATAAAGTCAGAATTGTGAGATATAAAGTCAGGATTGGGTGATATAAAGTCAGAATTGTGTGATATAAAGTCAGAATTGGGTGATATAAAGTCAGAATTGTGAGATATAAAGTCAGGATTGTGAGATATAAAGTCAGAATTGGGTGATATAAAGTCAGAATTGGGTGATATAAAGTCAGAATTGTGTGATATAAAGTCAGAATTGTGTGATATAAAGTCAGGATTGTGAGATATAAAGTCAGAATTGTGAGATATAAAGTCAGGATTGAGATATATAAAGTCAGAATTGTGAGATATAAAGTCAGGATTGAGAGATATAAAGTCAGGATTGAGATATATAAAGTCAGAATTGTGTGATATAAAGTCAGAATTGTGTGATATAAAGTCAGAATTGTGAGATATAAAGTCAGAATTGTGTGATATAAAGTCAGAATTGTGTGATATAAAGTCAGAATTGTGAGATATAAAGTCAGAATTGTGAGATATAAAGTCAGAATTGTGTGATATAAAGTCAGAATTGTGTGATATAAAGTCAGAATTGTGAGATATAAAGTCAGGATTGAGATATATAAAGTCAGAATTGTGTGATATATAGTCAGAATTGTGAGATATAAAGTCAGGATTGAGATATATAAAGTCAGAATTGTGTGATATAAAGTCAGAATTGTGAGATATAAAGTCAGGATTGGGTGATATAAAGTCAGAATTGTGAGATATAAAGTCAGGATTGAGATATATAAAGTCAGAAATGTGTGATATAAAGTCAGAATTGTGAGATATAAAGTCAGGATTGAGATATATACAGTCAGAATTGGGTGATATAAAGTCAGAATTGTGTGATATAAAGTCAGAATTGTGAGATATAAAGTCAGGATTGAGAGATATAAAGTCAGGATTGAGATATATAAAGTCAGAATTGTGTGATATAAAGTCAGAATTGTGTGATATAAAGTCAGAATTGTGAGATATAAAGTCAGGATTGTGAGATATAAAGTCAGGATTGAGATATATAAAGTCAGAATTGTGAGATATAAAGTCAGAATTGTAAGATATAAAGTCAGGATTGAGATATATAAAGTCAGAATTGTGTGATATAAAGTCAGAATTGTGAGATATAAAGTCAGGATTGAGATATATAAAGTCAGAATTGGGTGATATAAAGTCAGAATTGTGTGATATAAAGTCAGAATTGTGTGATATTAAGTCAGAATTGTGAGATATAAAGTCAGAATTGTGAGATATAAAGTCAGAATTGGGTGATATAAAGTCAGAATTGTGTGATATAAAGTCAGAATTGTGTGATATTAAGTCAGAATTGTGAGATATAAAGACAGAATTGTGAGATATAAAGTCAGAATTATGTGATATAAAGTCAGAATTGTGTGATATAAAGACAGAATTGTGAGATATAAAGTCAGGATTGAGAGATATAAAGTCAGGATTGAGATATATAAAGTCAGAATTGTGTGATATAAAGTCAGGATTGAGATATATTAAGTCAGAATTGGGTGATATAAAGTCAGGATTGTGAGATATAAAGTCAGAATTGTGTGACATAAAGTCAGAATTGTGTGATATAAAGACAGAATTGTGAGATATAAAGTCAGGATTGAGAGATATAAAGTCAGGATTGAGATATATAAAGTCAGAATTGTGTGATATAAAGTCAGAATTGTGTGATATAAAGTCAGGATTGTGAGATATAAAGTCAGGATTGTGTGATATAAAGTCAGAATTGTGAGATATAAAGTCAGGATTGGGTGATATAAAGTCAGGATTGTGAGATATAAAGTCAGAATTGTGTGATATAAAGTCAGAATTGCAAGAAAAAAAGTCGCAATTACCTTTTTATAAATTTTTTGGGATTTGCCTTGTCTTCTCGACATGAACAACACAATTCAAACTCTTCCAGTCTCAGATACAACTACAGTGTTTATGGGCGGGGCAAAGTAGATTTATTTTGCCGGCAGCCAATTAAGACCACAGGCTGGCATTATGCAAATGTTACATTGTTACGTATCTTTGTAAGACTGTAATTACTGACGACTCATTTCGGCAGTTCAGAATCAATTCTTTACTTGATCTTTGAAACTTTACAGGCCTTTTACATTCACAAACAGCTCTGCTACACACTGCATGGAAGGAAATATTAGAAAAAGCATAATCTGAGCTAAGAGTAAAGCCAGAAACGTGAAACACAGAATATGAATCCTTGGCCGATGCATTGAATATTGTGGTGGAAGCAATCCTCAGTACTCAAGGGTCAAAGTTTCCTTCAAATATCTCAGCCATTAAACCGGATTTGTTATTATTATTTAGGTAGCTAGAAGTGTACGGTATGTTTCAGGACTCAATGCTGGTTGAATTTCCCTCAAACATCCATCCTTCAAACAGTGCGTGTGTGTTTGTGATTAATAGCTCATGACAATTTAATGGAGAAACATATAGCCTGGCACCCAGCAGTTACTTTCATAAGTAAATAAGCCCCATTAACACCATATGGTAGCAATGCCACACAAGGCGACTGGCTCAACTTGAACTTAATCACACTCACATAAGTCAAGGCGGGAAACATCCTCAAGGTAGCAATTTCAGAGTCACATGAACGCCATATTTCATTATAGCTTTAAAAGAAAAACCATGGTCAGTTAAACTCCTGCCAGCTGCTCAAAGGGGTTTTGTACTGGAAAAGAAACTATGGGGAACACAGAAATAACTGTTCACTTAATTACAGTGTAAAGTCTGTCATTTCAAAGTCATAGTCTAGCAATCACAAGTTTTCATCCTCGTAACACATTGAGCACATTAATTAGAAGCAATAAAGTGTGAAATGTCAACAAATTAGCTCTAGAAAGTCTGTGTGTGGCACATGAGAATAAAAAGTGATTGATCTTAAATTATATTTTTATTTAATATATATATATATATATATATATATATATATATATATATATATATATATATCAGGCATATCATTATGAATATTGTGTTGGTCCCCCTTTTGCTGCCAAACCTGACCCGTCTAGGCATGGACTCCACCAGAAGGTGTGCTGTGGTATCTGGCTAAGATGTTAGCATCAGATCCTTTAAGTCCTGTAAGTTGCGAGGTGGGGCCTCCATGGATCGGACTTGTTTGTTCAGCACATCCCACAGATGCTCGACTGGATTGAGATCTGGGGAATTTGGAGGCCAAGTCAACGCCTCAAACTCATTGTGCTCCTCAAACCATTCCTGAAGCATTTGTGCTTTGTGTCAGGAGCATTATCCTGCTGGAAGAGCCACAGCCACCAGGGAATACCGTTTCCATGAAAGGCTGTACATGGTCTGCAACAATGCTTAGGTAGGTGGGACGTGTCAAAGTAACATCCACATGGATGGCAGGACCCAAGGTTTCCCAGCAGAACATTGCCCAAAGCATCACACTGCCTCCACCGGCTCGCCTTCTTCCCATAGTGCATCCTGGGGCCATGTGTTCCCCAGGTAAGCCACACACACACACCCGGCCATCCACGTGATGTAAAAGAACACGTGATCATCAGACCAGGCCACCTTCTTCCTATAATCCCACTAATAGTTGAAAGTGGAATATTTAGTCGTGACTCGTGAGGAAATTTCAGGAATGGACTTGAACACCTGAACTCAGTGATTTGGAGGGGTGTCCCAATACTTTTGGCAATATAGTGTATGTAGTACAAAAAATCTATAGATAATTATGTCTATATATCATCACAAACTCTGCATTTTCCTTTGCAAAAGTGTTTGTGGGTAATATTAACCTATAAAGCATGCACATACACAAAGTATTATGAACACACTATTACTTGTGACATACTAATTCTATATTGCTATAGCTGCAAAGATGAATATCGCATGATAATACTGCTTTATCACCTGAGATATGATTTGTCAAATGTGATATTTTAATAGTGAAATGTACTTTTTTTTAAATCTCCATGTGCTGCCAGGCAATGAATCAAAATCCAGCTGTCGTGGAAAAAGTGGAAACTGAATCATCACTTTAAGGAGAGCACAAAAAAAAAACACTCAAGTAAAACGCATTGCACAGATTTGATATGCAGCCGTAAATTGGACAAAATTACTCATTTGAGATGAGGGCCTGCTAAATCTATCAGACTGTTATTCTAAGAGACACTAAATAATGAAATAAATGTTCACAGCAGCCTCCAGAAAGCAGAATGTCATATACCTGATGAGTTCAGTTTTTTTACCACACTGAGAGATTTAACAGGGGTTTGCATATTGCATCGAGCTACAGGAGGGTAACGTTAAATCAGGACTTGTAATTAACATTAAGGGTATTAACATCATTACGGATTATTTTACCTTTCGTCAATCTGGGGTGCCTCCAGTCAAATGGACACGTCATCTGACAAAACAAAGCAGAAGAGCAGAGTCAGTACAATATTAATACCAATAGTCAGTTTTTCATATTCACCCATTTGTAATACACGTCTTTGCCACAAGATGGCTCAGCGTATCACAAACTGACTCAGGCCACCAAGAGGCTATTCAAAAATAATTACATTTGATAAGGTTTATATTTTACATTAGGGGTTTGTTCAATAACCAAATCACAAAACCTTGTGTAAAGCCTATCATATAAAATAAAAATCTGATCCATCAGGCTTTTATGGCTCATAGAGTATAATGATAGTATATTATTCAGAGGCCCAAACTGAGCAAAAATATGCAATTTGGTGCAGATGCTGATATTTACATGGACAAAAATTAAGATGAAATTCTGATAGCTTGTCATTTAAATCCAGTGGTGTAAAGAATTTGAGTAAATGTAATTATATACTGTACTTAAGTTTCTTTTTGGCTACTTTGTAGTTGTACTGAGTATCTAATATATTAGCAACTTTTACTCTCTACTTGACTACATTTTTGAACAACTAAATGGGCTTTTTACTCCAATACATTTGTGTTGAGTAATTACACATTACATTTAGCATCTGCAGCAGTTTGTTTCTGCTATGAAGAAGTGATATCGCCATCTAAAGGAAATGAAGGGAGTATATTTTGTGTGTTTTGCCTTTACTCACACCAACATGTCAACAGGGCTACTTTACATGAATGTGCATTAGCAGGGAGTTGATGAATCACAGGTGTTTGATTTATGAGATGAGTTCATGACTGCAGCCGCTGATGAGGCTGAAACCAGCACATCCAGTGCAAGAAGGCTTTGACTATTTCATTTTACTTAAAGGTGCACTATGTAACATTTTTTTTCACTAGGCCAGTGCTATATATTTTGTTCAACACACTCAAATGTGTCTAATGTGATAAACAGAGCTGCATTACCTCATACTCATGACCGGAAAAGCGGAAATGGCGTCGGCGCCTGTGGCATAATAAAAGTCCCGCTGCTCGTGAGCCGTGTCGCGCTCGTCTCTCATTAGCAATCGCTCCAGCGACCTCGTTCAGCTCCACAACACTCGCCCCTGCTCTGCTTCACACTACAGTAACGTTAATAATCAGAATTAGAATCAGAAAGAGCTTTATTGCCAAGTGTGCTTGCACACACAAGGACACAATACAACAAGAAAACAATAAACAACAATAAAAATATGAAAAAAGTATAAAAAAGTATATGGTCACTGTTAGGTATAGTCAGAGTTAACATTCACAGATTATGAACATATTGCAGTATTTTGAATAGTATGAATAAATATAAATATAATAATCACATCCATGAACATGATTTCTGCCCGAACAGGGCTCTAGAGTGCGGCTAATTTGGTCGCACATGTGCAAAAAATTTGTAAGGATGCAGCTAAAATGTTTCCTAGGTCGCACCGGTGCACCTAACGTCACTGCATCCGCTCAGCTGCCACCACAAACGAAGCATTTTTTCTCCTTTGACGGAGCTCACACACTCATGGTTGGATCATGTTGTGGTCTAAACCAATCAGAGACAGAGATCGGGCAGGTCTTTGCCTGTGATTGGCTGTGGTCCAGACTCCTGAAATTCCTGCTCCGTGCTGTGTGATTTGAAATTGCGACCTGAGCAGCACCAGAGAGTCAAACAGCATCAGCAAACTAAACGCAATGGTTTGGGAGTTCATTTTACTGAAGGTGTGTGTGTGTGTGTGTGTGTGTGTGTGTGTGTGTGTGTGTGTGTGTGTGTGTGTGTGTGTGTGTGTGTGTGTGTGTGTGTGTGTGTGTGATGGGTAGGTTTAGGGGCAGGGGCAGTGTGTGTATGTGTGTGTGTGTGTGTGTGTGTGTGTGTGTGTGTGTGTGTGTGTGTGTGTGTGTGTGTGTGTGTGTGTGTGTGTGTGTGTGTGATGGGTAGGTTTAGGGGCAGGGGCAGTGTGTGTATGTGTGTGTGTGTGTGTGTGTGTGTGATGGGTAGGTTTAGGGACAGTTTGTGTGTGTGTGTGTGTGTGTGTGTGTGTGTGTGTGTGTGATGGGTAGGTTTAGGGGCAGGGGCAGGGGCAGTGTAGGGGATAGAATATACAGTTTGCATGGTATAAAAACCATTATGTCTATGGAGAGTCCCCACAAAGATAGTGAACCAGACATATGTGTGTGTGTGTGTGTGTGTGTGTGTGTGTGTGTGTGTGTGTGTGTGTGTGTGTGTGTGTGTGTGTGTGCGTGCGTGTGTGTGTGTGTGTGTGTGTGTGTGTGTGTGTGTGAGCGGGCGGGCGTGTGTGTGTATGTGAGAGAGAGAGCCTAATAAACTACATCATTGTCATCATAAAAATCAGATTTCACAGCAAAAAGACACAAGCTGGAGGACGTTTGAACAATTATACTGAGACTTACTTGCTAAAAAAGTCTAAATTATCAATCAGACGACAGAAGGACTGAAGGAGATTTTGTGTGTGACTGGTTTAGCAGCAATGTAATTAGCAATATATTGATCATTCACAGGCCTTCGTGTATCTTATATAGGGTTAAATGAGCATTAATCTGTTATGCATCCCTTTGCAAACATCTTCAAATCCTTCCCGATATTTAAGCAGCAACGGAGCAAATCCTCCAATATTTCTGTGTTTCTGTTCACGACCATCCCAGACGGTTAACGTCCTACACAACATCTTGACATGCGATGAGTCTGAGCTCTACAATAACACTCGTTTTTCTGCCAGCCGAGAATGTGAGCACGAGTCAAGCTAATCCAGACACGAGCTGAAATTTACGCTCCGTCTCCAATAAACTCTATGACACAGAGAGTGTTTCTTCCAGAGCTGTTTATTGGAGCCATTGAGCAGCTCTATAATAGGCAATGGGGATTGTGTGTTTTATTTAGAGAAGGCATAAATAATTAATGTTTTATGGTGCGGGTTTGAAGCGACGGTTGACCCGGTCTGTCAGGATGTCACGGAGCTGTGCAGAGATAAACGCTTGCAGGGAAGAACAGACAGACGGATGCGGGCCATATGCGCTCTGAACAGGTGGCCTAGTGGTTAATGAGCTGAGCTGATAGGTTGACGGTTCAAAGCTGAGGACAATTGACCGTTCGCAAAGACCCGCCTCCTTTAGTTACTGTTGCTATGTCCGACAAGCCGTGGCACTCTCACACCACACACACACGTTCTCACATAGAGAAAATACATCGCGGAGCAAAGAGGACACTGACCACACACCGACAGACAGGACAGAGCAAGTTACTTTTTGATATGAAACAAAGTCTCAACTTTCAAATTTTGTCATTTTTTAAGAATTTTAAACAATAAATTAGCCTGGATGCCAGCCGAATTTAGCCCCGCCCACAAAACATTTTCCTCTGGCAATTCGGTCTGAACTCGCTCCATAGACGAGTAATTATGCCTGAACAGAAACTGTTCAGACCAATGAAATAATCAGGGCGGGCTTTAGACGATGATGGACAGATGATCAACAGTAACGTAATCATCCACGTCATCAAAGGCGCTTTGGGTTGAATTTGCTCTTATCCTAAACGGAGAATTTGTTCGTATGCACTCACCTTCACTATTTCTCTCAGAAACGATGATCGTGTTGGGAAGTACTCCGTGTATCCTTAAATTCTTTTATTACAACACTGGCAAAGATCGTTTACACTCATCTTTTTCTTGTAACGTTACTTAATCCAGCGCGCGTGCAGACAGGGTTGCCATGTTTTTTTGCAATGTTGCGCAATTGCTACTCAAAACTATAGCCCAAAATAATAACTTTCTGGGGGGTTCTCTGGAAAAAAATGGCGTTTGGTTGGAAAAATACGTTATTTTGGCAAGGTTGCCTGCTAAAATTCGCATTCCTGGGTTTATATAATCACATAATTGGGGTCGCTTCAATCCGCGGGAAAAACACGGACTTGGCAACACAGTGCAGTTGAGTTCAGTTGACATTTAACAACTAACGTTACGAGTCGCTCCGGTGCTCTGATTGGTTGAGGGTCTATCCAATTGAGGTCTTTCCTGGCTCGGTTGAAACACGCCCCATAATCAAAGCCCAATGGAGCGGTACCAGACTCATATTCTGACTAGAATTGAGTATGACCACGCCAGGCTAACAATAAATACCATTTTGTGGCTCTTTAATGTGTTGTGATCGCTGTAGCGCCTCAGTTAAAGCTGCTCGTGAACAGATCATCTCTTCCTTCTAGTTCATTGATAAGCATCAAATAAACATGAATGAACACTAAAAGAAATGTTGTTTCAACCGCGGAAAGACGTCAGTACACACTGTCTTTCAAGGTTAATATACTAACTCTCCTGACTGCTTTGTTGGACAAAGCGGCAGATTCCGGCGCTGTGATTGGTCAGATCGCCTGTCAATCAAACTTGCGGCGGAGGGTGAATTGTTTAGATCTACACGATTAATCTATTAAAAAAAATCACAATCTTGAATCAAACATGCAATCTTATTCCTAAATGGCAGCGATTCAACTCCTAAACCTTTGACAAGTCCGATCACAGTGAACATTCAGATCTGTGTTCTCATCCAGAGAGATTTTCAACCAAACTGTATACTTATTTCTGTGGTGCAAAAATTCATATTATCACAGAAGAATTAGGATAAAAGTTTATAGTTCGATATGAGCACTGATAGCGATCAGAATAGAGTAAGGGCCCTATCATACACTCGGAGCAAAGTGTTTTTTGCTAGTTTCGGCCTGACGCAGTTCTCACGTCCAGCTCCTCGTTGTTTAAATATCAAATGCCCTGGTGCATCTGTTCACCCATGGGCGTCTGGTCTGAACACCAGGTGTATGTGTGTGTGTGTGTGTGTGTGTGTGTCTGAACATCAGGGTGTGTGTGTGTGTGTGTGTGTGTGTCTGAACATCAGGGTGTGTGTGTGTGTGTGTGTGTGTGTGTATGTGTGTGTGTGTGTGTGTGTGTGTGTGTGTGTGTGGACTGGTAATCCCTACGGTATGGGGACAAAATGTCCCCACAAAGATGGCAATATCCAAATTTTTGTCCTTGTGGGGACATTTTTTGGTCCCCATGAGGAAAACATCTTATAAATCACACTAAGTGATGTTTTTGAAAATATAAAAATGCAGCATGTCTCCTGTGATGGGTAGGTTTAGGGGCAGGGGCAGTGTAGGGGGATAGAAAATACGGTTTGTACAGTATAAAATGCATTACGCCTATGGAATGTCCCACAAAACATGGAAACACAACATGTGTGTGTGTGTGTGTGTGTGTGTGTGTGTGTGTGTGTGTCTGAACACCAGGTGTGTGTGTGTGTGTGTGTGTGTGTGTGTGTGTGTGTGTGTGTCTGAACACCAGGTGTGTGTGTGTGTGTGTGTCTGAACATCAGGTGTGTTCAGGAGCATTGTTGGTGTGTTGTTATTTTGAGGAACTGAAAACGACTGATCATTGGCCAACACAAACCTGCTATATTTTTGGTGTTATTTAAAGGGTGTGTTAGTAATAAAAGAGCACAACACACACTCTGATTATTATATACACAGGGATGCGCAACCACACACACACATTTCCTCTCTGGAGAAGCGTTCAGTTTTTCCGCTCACATGTAAACAGTGAATCCGCTCATGGTCCGAGCACAACTGGCTTTCAAAGGGAAAGGGAGATGAGACTCTGATTGGTTTATTGCACGTTACTTCCAAAACACACCCACGACTCATTAAGAGACGAGGGACGGCCCTTTAGGACCATGAGCCGGGTGCGCCGACCTTTTTCCGTCATTAAACTAGCAAAAGTGGATTCGGACACACCGTAAGAGCAGCTGCGTCGTGCGCTCAGATCATTAAAATAGGGCCCATTATCACCTTTTGAAGGTAACTTGATGGTTCAAATAAAGATTGTATCATTACATCGTTACACCATTAGGTGGCGACAAGCGACTGTTAAATATGTATTTGTCATTGAATCATTCAAGAGATTAATTTATCAAGTGAAGAATTTATGAGTCATTGAATAATTCATTCAACCAAAATGTTTTAAATAAATAATTTAAATTAAATAGACTGCAGCAATTGTTATTTTGGGTACTAAAACAGGTATTTCCAAGCTTTTTGTAGGGGTTTGTCTTACAAAAAAGCTTGTAAATACCTGTTTTAGTAGTCAAAATAGTCAAATTATATTTATGTATGGATTAATATTCATTCATTAGATATTAATATCTAACCACAACACATGGACAAATGATATGCAAGTAAGCAAATCAAATATTTACCTATTTTTTAAGTAAGTGTTTTAGTTGGATTTGATTTTATTTTTAAATTATTTATTTCTATGATTTAATTATTCATCAACTCAAACCCGTTGTTTGCAGTTTTTTTAATGAGCCCTGTTTGGAGAAACATCAGTAAAACATCTTCACAATAAAGAAGAAAGAGTTTTCTGACAGGTCACAAGGTGGCAGTAGAGTCAAAGATTCGAGATTCTTTCTAAAAAATGTGTCTACTAATGAGTTTTCAACACAGAACTCAAGATCTCAGATCGTCTCCTATCAGGGATTTTCAATCTTTCTGATGCCACTGGCCCAAAATATGATCATCCTCGTGTGAGGGTCCCATCCTAATATTTAAAAAACACCCAATTATTCAATAAAAAGTTAATAATATAGATCTAAATTAATTTTAAGTAAACTTTAACTAAGGTTTGCATTTTTCCCAAATCACTACAATGTGTAATGTTATGTGTAAAGTTATTTATTTATATACATTTTTTACCAATTAAAATGAAATGTAAAAATTATGATTTAATTATATCAAAAATTATGTAATTTTCATTTAAATGGTTATTTGAGGGAATATTTTCACAGGTTATAGAGCTTTTGTAAATCGTAATTATGACATAAAAATGTATAATTATGACATTAAAACATCAGAAAGTCGATATTCTCGTTATAAAATTAATTATGACATAAAAACTCGAAATTATGATATATAAAGTCATAAATGTGACATAAAGTCCTAATTTCGATGTATTAATCTGATGATGATGGTTTAGGCCTAACATTATGTCATAATTATGACTCAGTATGTCGTAATTTCTCCCTTTTTTTCTTTCTTTTTTTACTTTTTATTTCTTTTTTATGTCATAAGATAATACCAAAGCATGTTTTCCATAGGTAGCTAAGGACTCGTGACTGGTTTCGTCTTAATTTCTGCAACCTACAAACCTGTATTCTATCTGCTTTCGATTGCAATTACACTTTACTCACTAAAATCAGCACAATTACGACGTAAAATTGAATTTTGACAATGTGTAGCCTATAATTTGATGTTAGGTAAAACTGTCTTACCTCAGAAACCCGTTTTCCTGTCAGACTAACAGTGCGCGGTTGCGCGCGCAGCTCATGTCACTTTTAGCGGGAACAATTTAGCGTCTCGAGCGCCCATTCAAAATAGTGAAAAATTGGGATTTACTTGTGTGAACAGTATCGTCGTTGTGGTAAACGAAAGATCTGCAACTAAACTAGGTCTATTTGTTAAAGGTAAAAGATGTAATAAGGACTGTTTGTGGAACTTTTTCACAGGAATGTGATGGCGTTTTAACGGTCATCATCGTAAATCCTGCAACGTTTTTATAAATATATTTTTTATGTATGTAGCTACATTTATATCACTACTTTGTATTATATATCATTTGCTTCCAATTACAAAAAAATAAAAATAAAATAACTTTTGTGGAGTTATAATTTTGCCATTTGAGCAAATGGGAACAGAAAAAAATATAATGTAGTCTTTCATTCATAGTTTACCCAACTATGATGACTTCAACTATGAGGTTGATATTTTCACTACACCCTTGAAAGGCTTCAGTTGAAATATACTGCTTTGTTAATGTATAATTGCCAAAAAGTGTGGTCTGTTTTGTTTAACATAAACATATTGACGTAGGCTATTTTCAACAACATTTCTAAAACTCATTGAAAAATGAATAACTTGTGTGTGATGCTGCCTGTGTATGTGAACGCGCCTTAAAGGTATATTTTTCCCTCATGATTTTTTTTACACATAGACTAAATATTTGTTTACAAAAGTCACAAGATAGTTATGCTAAAAAAAAAAAAAGTACAATAATGCATTTACAATATATGGGGCAAGGCTCCTGGAGTGAGCATTAAATTACACACAGTTTCAAAACTTAAATGCAATAGGTCTGACTTGTCAACAAGAGATGTCTACCCTTCTCTGTGCATGTTATATCCATTAATTCAGTCATGTTGTGCAGTGCAGGCATCTGAAATCACCGCCTCTGTTATCATACTCCTGCTGTACTCAGTAATGTAATGTTGTCATTTAGAGATAACTCACTGCCCCCAAAACAGCACAGCACATTATAAATAGCTCCTTTATTGTGACTGTTTCATGTTTCAGGCTAAAATTAGAGTCGGGACATGTGGCTGGAACTAAACAGGGAAGCATCTTAACATTACATCTAAATGCAGAGCGATTTCTTCCAGCTATGCAAGGACAGATTTTCATTATGGCTCTCATTACAACGGAGAAACTTAACCTCTTGCCCAATGCCAAATGTTGCCTGCTTCTGTTTACCCTCTGTTTACTGTGGATATAACAACCAACACACAGGACACACACTAAGATCATGTTGCCTGTAAATATTGAATGGATTTGCATCAAATAAGCCAATACTATCAGGGCAGAATATTTTCCAGTGCATTTATCCTTTTTTTTTTCTGTGTAAAGTGTGCATTATAATAATTTGATTCCTGAAGCTAAAGAGCACTTTCATATACAAACATATACTGTGTGTGTGTGTGTGTGTGTGTGTGTGTGTGTGTGTGTGTGTGTGTGTGTGTGTGTGTGTGTGTGTGTGTGTGTGTGTGTGTGTGTGTGTGTGTGTGTGTGTGTGTGTGTGTGTGTATATGTCCAAGATGCTACAAGGTATGAGCCGTGATTGCCGTTCCCTCTAACACATATTCATATTTCAAGAGCAATTTTTATCTTATGACCTGATTATTTTTGAACTGACCTTATGGGATCATGTGTCTTCATTGTAGCATTTTTAGAGTGTGATATACAGGCGGTGGTGTTATGGTCGGCTTGTTAAAGTCTGCAGCTGTTGTCTCGAGAGACGCCTACCAAGGTTTCATATAGAGCCGCTTCTGAGTGAAAGTATCTCATTCCAAACAGGACAGACCCTGCAGGCCAGCCTGAAGTGGGGCACAAAGACACAGAGCAACAGTAACCAGCAAAAACAGACTTACTGTATACATGAGGTTTATAAGTGGAAAGTGGTGACATTGTTTAAGAGCAGCGTGTCTTTCTCTGTTTATTAGCGTCTAACAAGCAACCAGCAGAACATCTTAAGGTCACTATGAAATCAAAATGGACAAATTATATTTTTATTTATCTGTGCACGTCATTAATTTTGTGACATTCATGCACTCTCATGTAATCTTGAATCAGAATAACTTCCCCTCTTCTCTGATGACGAGGGTGGGGCAATCTGTCAATCACATGCCTACATTTGTTCTTGTTTGAGAAGTCGTTTCACTCGGATATATGGCACAATAGAGAAGAAAAGTCTAGCGCAACTTCCATTTCATGCCTACTTTATCATCCATCTGCTCCTTCATTATCTCTCAACATTCAGATAAGGGCCGTAGTGACTTCAGTGACACGTTAAACGAATACTGGATAGTCAGATGCTTTCTGAACTGCTGTTTTCTCCCAACTGCCATTTTTGTTGTGTTTATTTTGTTATTGAGAGGAAATAACACTGGCCACTGGTGTCGCTAATAACACAGGTATCTGAATTCTTTAACCATTATTGTATTTCAAGTAACACTTCTTTTTTTTTAATGATTTTAGTTTTAGTTAAATACTAACCCTGAGTAGAATTTGGGGTGAAATGTGCTTAACCGGCATTATTATATCACAATACAAATTTTTTTATATATGGTCCGAAAAAATAGGCCAGACTCACACTAAATTGCCAGAAGTTTTGGGACGCCCCTCCAAATCACTGAGTTCAGGTGTTCAATCCCTTCATGGCCACAGGTGTATAAATCAAGCACTAGGCATGCAGACGCTTCTACACACATTTGTGAAAGAATGGCTCGCACTCAGGAGCTCAGTGAACTCAAGCGTGGGACCGGGATAGGTTGCCACCTGTGCAATAAGGCCATTCCTGACATTTCCTCACTACTAAATATTTTACGGCCACCAGGTACAATGCAAAGCGTGGGATGCAGTGGGGTAAAGCACGCCACCACTGGACTCTAGAGCAGTGAGACGTGTTCTCTGAGTGACCAATCACGCTTCTCTGTCTGGCAATCCCATGGACGAGTCTAGGTTTGGCGGTTGCCAGGGGCAGGACTCACCTGACTGCATTGTGCCAAGTGTTAAGTTTGGTGGAGGGGGGATTATGGGGTGGGGTTGTTTTTCCTCTTAGTTCCAGTGAAAGGAACTCTTAATGTTTCACCAAGACATTTTGGACAATTTCATGCTCCCAACTTTGTGGGAACAGTTTGGGGACGGCCCCTTCCTGTCCCAACATGACTGCGCTCCAGTGCACAAAGTGTCGCTCCATAAAGACATGGATGAGCGAGTTTGGTGTGGAGGAACCTGACTGGCCTGCACAGAGTCCTGACCTCATCCCGATAGAACACCTTTGGGATGAATTAGAGGGGAGACTGGAGCCAGGCCTTCTCGTCCAACATCAGTGCCTGACCTCACAAATGCGCTTCTAGAAGAATGGGCAAAAATTCCCATAAACACACTCCTAAACCTTGAGGAAAGCCTTCCCAGAAGAGCTGAAGCTGTTAGAGCTGCAAAGTGTGGTCCGACTCCATTTTAACCCTACAGATTAAGAATGGGATGGCATTAAAGTTCATGTGCATTTTCATTCTTTTGATTTTGGGGTGAAATATGACTTACTGAAATATGGTTACAGTCGAACATACACACACATACAAAAAAATGACACATGAGAGAAAGCTGGAGTGTGTGAAGGTCTTGGATCAGTGATTCACAGAGGATCTCCCAGATCAGATGCTGTCTGCCGTCAAAACAGTCTCCAATGACACGGTCACACTGTCATATGTCAGTGCCAACTTTTCCCACCACCTCCAAACCACGTCTGACATCGGCATTGATGGTTTTGTTTTTGAAATCAGTTGTATAACTGTTAACCACTGAATAACGGCCCGAATGAAGAGATTATTGGGTTATTTAGTCATGGCACACTTTAGAAATGTCTGGAAGGTGGGACACCCCCGACAGCTGACCCTGAATCAGACGCCCACAAGGGAGCCACATGGTTCATTTCCCATGACACACACCCCTAGAAAGAAAACACACATATCAGAGTGTCTCAGCGTCTTATTTCACTCCTAGACAATGTGAATTTATCTTGCTTTAGTTTCCTGCTTCTCAGATTGTTCTCCTGAGAAAAAGATCCCATGTGTCACATTTGGGTGAAAAACAAGACAAAAATACAGAGGAAGACAATCTTTAGGAGCAGCATCAGAGAGACACAGTTAAAACTTGACTGAGGACTCATGAGATATGAAAGAGCAACCCTGAGCCCCTCCTTTCAGCTCATCGCTCTGTTGTCAGAGCCTCGCTTTGCCTAATACGTCCATAACACGGATCCCAAGGGCGGCCGCGCTGTGATCACAGCTATTCTAGTGCGGCAGACTGACAGCAACGATTGGACCAAATTAATGAGGCGGGACTCTCATCACTTTTAATTAGAAACCACACTAAAAACTATTTTTGGCCTCTGTTCCTACGGAGAGAATTCAAGCCTCCCACCCGGACAATATCACAGAGCAAATATAGAGCGATACGACCGGCAGCAAAGTGACTCAGGGTCGGGTGTGTGACCGCAAAAGCTCTACACTTTTACACTATATTTTCATATTAAGCATTAAATATTACAACAAAAAAATATTTTTCGTGTATTTGAGAAAATGTAAGTGGTGTTTGCCCCTGAAGTTTATTTTAGTAGTATTTATATACTATTATAGTATTTAATCATATTTGTAATTTTTCTAGTATATTTTTATATTTTGTTATTTTTATATTTTCAGTTCTTTTTTAATTTTAGTTTTAATCATTTGTATGTGCTTTTCCCATTTCAATTAGCTTGTTTAAAAATGTTTCCATTAGCTTTTGCAATTTAAAAAAAAACAAAACAAAAATACAGAGGAATACAATCTTTAGACACATTTTTGTAATTTTAGTAAATCAGCTTTAATATTTATCAAATGCAACTATATATATATCACATCTTTATCTAACATTTATCACAATGCAACAAAATATTAATGGTCCTAAAATAGGCCAAACATATGCAGTATATATTTATATAAAATCACAGAGAGGGGTCAGCGCATGCTGAGGGTCACAGTGAGCAGAAATCGGCAATTTTTTTTGCAGAGTCAATACAGACCTCTAAACTTCTGTAGCCTTCAGATGAGCTCAAGAGCAGTAGACGTGTTCTCTGAGTGACCAATCACGCTTCTCTGTCTGGCAATCCCATGGACGAGTCTGGGTTTGGCGTTTGCCAGGGGAACGGGACTTGCCTGACTGCATTGTGCCAAGTGTAAAGTTTAGTGGAGGGGGGATTATGGGGTGGGGTTGTTTTTCAGGGCTTGGGCTTGGCCCCTTAGTTCCAGTGAAAGGAACTCTTAATGCTTCACCAAGACATTTTGGACAATTTCATGCTCCCAACTTTGTGGGAACAGTTTGGTGATGGCCCCTTCCTGTCCCAACATGACTGCGCTCCAGTGCACAAAGCGTCGCTCCATAAAGACATGGATGAGCGAGTTTGGTGAGGAGGAACTTGACTGGCCTGCACAGAGTCCTGACCTCATCCCGATAGAACACCTTTGGGATGAATTAGAGCGGAGACTGCGAGCCAGGCCTTCTCTTCCAACATCAGTGCCTGACCTCACAAATGCACTTCTAGAAAAATTCCCATAAACACACTCCTAAACCTTGAGGAAAGCCTTCCCAGAAGAGCTGAAGCTGTTAGAGCTGCAAAGGGTGGGCCGACTCCATATTAAACCCTACGGATTAAGAATGGGATGGCATTAAAGTTCATGTGCATGTAAAGGGAGGCGTCCCAAAAATGTTGCCAATTCAACATTAAAATGACAATTTCTGCACAGGTATACATAATTAGTTACTTTAGTTTTGAGTAAAAATAACAAAACTTAATGCTTAAGTGTTGTGGCTGGTTGCCAGGGTGTTGCTATGCGATTGCTGGGTGTTGCCGTGTGGTTACACAGAGTTATATAGAGTTACAAATACAGTTATAGTGATGCAACCATTTGCTGTATATACACATTAAATAAGTCATTCAGACTAGTTTCGTTTTGTCGTTTATTTCCAAACCCCACATTACAAAATAACAGTGTTCTGAACTCTGACATTTAAAGAGAGCTCTTGGCTTACAGGAAGACACTTTACCAAAGCAGGTCATGCAAAAACATTGTGGAAGGCCTCCAGCGTCATAGCACCTTTGTGGGAAAAACAATAATAATAAAAAAAGCTTCTTTTTTTAAAGTCAGTGCAAAATATAAACAATGCATAGAAATCCATTAGCAAATATGTGTACCGTCTGCTGCTGCACAATGGGATGAGCGAGCGCACCCGGAGAGTTTTTGCCCTTTAAATCCTTGAGCCGGATTCAGATGTTCCGGGTCACGCTCGAACAAGAACAGTGTGACACGACTGACATGAAAACAGCGCTTGAACAGGAAAAAGACATTTTGCATCAGCCGAACATGAAAGTAACAGAATCTGCACCGCAGCAAATACACAGGAAAGCATCCAATATTACAAATGTGCTTTGCATTCAGTGTTTATCATTCAATGATATATCATGTTGATTTATAGGAGACTGCAGCTGCAGGAAGAACTAAGACAGATATTGACATTATGTTTATTTCTAATGGCCTGATCAGTAGAGAGTTAAATTCAGAAGTATGCTGGTCAGGCTTTTATTATTTATAATAATATTAAAAATAATAAAGACGCCTTTCACTGATTGACTATTGTAAGTTTGTAAGCTTGCTTGTCAAATTTTAAATGATAATATGCACAGTAGTGGTCAAAAGTGATATCTAGAGAGGATTTTTGTTTTTAATGATCGATTAAACCATCAGAATAAGAGGAAAACAGATATATTTCTTATGTATGTTAAATATGAGGGACAAACAAAACACTAAATCTGATATATGACAAAATTATTTGGCAAAAACAGCAACAGATTTGACAAAAAAGCATACTCCATCAGTTATTAATATTTTGTTGGTTCTCTCATGTTTTTGCATGTGTTTATAATATCTTTGTATGACAGCCTGGCCAAAAATTATATCATTTTTAATCACAAATAAAACAATAGACTCCAAGCAAAACTATGTGATATGCTTACAAAATCAAAAACTGTTTTCTTTTATAATATTTTAAGGGTAAATATATACATTTTCTTAGGCTGGACATCACTTTTGACCACTAGTATATGTGTATATATGTTCATCAGTGCTGTCAAATCGATAAATAGCATCCAAAATAAAAGTAAAAAATTATATGTTTACATAATATGTGTGTGTGTACTGTGTATAATTATTATGTATATATAAATACACACATGCATGTATATACTTAAGAAAAATTTGTCATATTTATATATAAAATATTTATATTTATATATAATATAAATTATCTAAAATATATATACAGAATATACATGCAAATATTTCTCATGGTTTCTCACGACTAACCAATTTGACAGCACTAATATATATATATATATATATATATATATATATATATATATATATATATATATATATATATATATATATATATATATATATATATATTTATATTAACATAAATAAGGATAAAATTATTTCACTGAAACTGTTCAAGGTAAAATTTTAGTACCAGTTCTAGTTCTTCAAAAAGTGCAGGAGGTTTGTGTAAAGTTGCTGTGTTATTATCTATAAAAGCCTGTGATTTTGATGGTGTGGTGAGGTGAAGAATAATAAACTGTTCTCTTGTACACTTTGCATTTTGACATTTAGACAAGCCCAGAGTTTTGTTATTTCACAGCGTTTCAGATGAGAAATAAGAACGTACTGTCCAACACATAACCATGATCAAAAACAACCTGTTCCAGCACATTTAAACACAGAGAGTTTAAAGCCATTTCCATGTCTCACACACACACACAAGAAAAAGTCACAAAAACATGAGTTAAGGCACCGATAGAGGCACGATTCTTACTGACGGCTGTGTGTGAGTGAGTGTGTGTGCAAACACCAAGCTTTCTGATTTGAAACCGTTCGGCCAGTTCGAGAGAGTTGAACACAGTGAATCACCGAAGCTGAAAACATACCAACACATCCAAGCATAAGATATGTCCGAGACGGCTCTCAAACACACACTTACAGAAGCAGAAGTACGGATATGAATGTGCAACGGTGGCGTAAAAAAACAAATAGGAATATTAAAATCATTTACTCACTCAAGCTATATCTGGATGATGATATAATAGTAATATACTTTAGCTCTTTAGCGCCTGTAGTAATCATGCTTTATTTTGAAAGGACATTCAAATTAGGTTTGTTCTGATTGTCAGTGATAATAAAGATAAAGATGTACAGTCAAACCAAAGATGATTCAGACACCAGACAGTGTGTGCAGGACACAAAATAAAGCAAAATAAACTGATAAACTGATACATATTACACCCAAAGATTCTTCACACAGTGACTCCCAGTAAAACTGAAAATAATTTGGGATTCAAATTGATTCCCAGAGTTTGAACTGACCATGTTTTGCTTGGGGGGGGGGGTCTATTGCTATTCCATGCATTCTGCCTTATTTACACTGTTAAAGAGCTTATTCTCATGATTAACACGGACAACGTTTAAAAAAACCAGTTGTTTTTCTGTGCCATTTACACTCGTGTTTGAGTATGGCCCTGTATGATGTCATAAAGGCCAGGAAATCCTTATATGGAAGAGCGCACGCGCACACACACCAACCAGAGCAGGAGAGACGCCCATCATTGGGGTAACAAGTCGAGAAGGACAGTGTCACTAAGGAAGTGTGTTTCTAGTTGTGAGGGCAGGATAACCATGTTCAGCTTCCCAAATAACCCAGCGTTAAGGGAAAAGCTGATGCAGTTTGTGTTTCAAAGTGTGTTCCTGGCATTTTCGGTGACGAATGTTTTATAAGCGGCCCGTTGGATTTGCAGATCGCTGCAGGCGGTGAGGGAAAATCCATCAGATGTGTGTGTTTTGTTGGCAATCGACGCGTAAGTGCAAATAATGTGAACAACACCAACGTATAGTGAATCGAGAGTTATCCATAATGTGATGCAGTGGCGTAACTTTGTCTTAAAAGGGGGTGAGTGTCATGTTTAACGTGATAGTTTCAACCCAAGCGTGACATCTCCTAACTATAGCATAATACAATATTGTCAGGCCTGAGGTTCTTCATGTAGAATCGCAGTCCAGTGGTAGAGCGTTCCCACACAAAAAAATACTATAGTATATTATAGTAAAATTACTCTAGTAAATACTATAGTGTTTTTGAAACATACTATAGTAAAGATACTACAGTAAATTGTAGTATTTACTACACTTTGTTAATTTACTGTAGTATCTTTACTATAGTAGGGTTCAAAAACACTATAGTATTTACTAGAGTAATTTTACTGTAATGTTTGTCCGGTGAGCTTCGGTCTTGGGTTCGAATCCCCCATCGTATCGGGTTTTTCCTCATGAAAACCAAAGGTGGTTATCAGTGATTCTGTAATATCAAGAGCAGGGACACGTTTTATTTTGTGATTTAACCGGAGCGAATAGAGAGTCTATAGCTATGTTTCCATCCACCTATTTTTATGCGCAATTTGGGATATTGCATAAAAAAATGCTGAATGGAAACGGCAAGATGCGCATAAACTACGATGGAAATGCATTTACCGAATCAATTCCTCAAAAAATCATGTGACTTTAGTGTTGTAACAGCATAACTGTACTAACCGGCGGAAGGATCTAGTTTGCGAAGCATCTGAAATGCTGTTTTGGTCTGTTGTCAAAGATGCTCGGGATATTTTCCTGACCATCCGCCTCTGAAAGCACATTTATTGAGACGCAAATACTGTATTATATATGAAACTGTTTATATATGGTGGCTTCTCCTATGTGATTTTTAGCGGTAGTTTATCAGGAAGAGATGATTATGTTCTCTTCGACTCACTGGATGGAAACGGTGCTTTATTCGCGAATGCTTTACGCAATATTGCAATTTTGCACACAAGTTACATTCGCAACTTTGGATGGAAACATAGCTTATGATGCGATGACGTGTTGTGTGTGTGTCATGTGACTCTTTAGCTCCGCCCACGGCACACCTACCGGAGCTCGGCTGTTTTCGGAAAGAGTCGGTACAGCGTATCTGTCTTTTATAAATATAATAAAACTTTGAGATATGAAGGATGCAACACGAGTCTATAGAAACTCAAGATTAATATGAGATTGGCAGAAACTGTGTGTGTTGTGTACCCTTTAATGTGACCTTTGACACAACAGACTGAACAAAATAAAGCATTGCTTGGTCATTGTTTGACCAACATTGGTATTATCTAATTGGTTGATTGTAATTCATTACATATCAAAGTTATCAGACATTATCTAGATGAATTTGTTAGTTCTTGTCATATTTCATTACCAACTATAACAAATAAACTGTGATAATGTGAGAAATGTGGAAGGTGTCTGAATAGATTTAGCTTTGACTGTAACACACAACCATGGATAAAGCTGGTGACTATTTTAAATGTGATAAAGAAGAAAATCAGTGCTTCCCGTCATCTGAGCTGAACTGAGAAAGCCGAAAACACAAAAGTAGCATGTCTAACCAGGAAGTCGTTATATACACATGATTTCCACACACAGATTATTGCACAGTGGTCGCTCTCCTGTAGAAAAATAGAATAAGAAGAATGATACACCTCACGAGCCTTCACCAGGGCTTTATCCAGCACCAGCGGCCAGGAGCCATCGGATGACCGCAGCACAGTGTTGGGCTGAACACTGACAGGACGGGATGGCAAGGTTCGTTTTCCTCATGCAACTCCAAATCCTCGTCCAAAAGGGTTAGGATGCCTTAAAATGGCAACGAGAAAGCATATTCCATGTGGGAATCGTCCCCTATACGACGGTCTCGACACCGGTGAGTTTGGGCGTGAGTATGCGCGGAGTGACCCCGTTGTTCAGATCCTCTTCGAACTCTAAAAGCTGACCCATGAAGTTGAGGTTGGGCGAGATGATGGGCCGCCGGGACTTGACAAACTTGTAGGCGTCCGTCATGGTCATCCAGGTGTGTTTCATCAGGTAGGCGATGACTATGGTGGCGGATCGGGACACACCGGCCTGGCAGTGAATGAGGAGCCCTCGACCGGCCCTGTGCGCCTCTTCTGCGGACAGAAAACAAACCACTTCAGACGCAGAACGACCCCAGATCAACACATCACACATGATGGACGGGGTATTATGTTGAACCATCCCTGGCTTTTAGGAAAATGCCACAGCATAATAGAAATAACCTGCCTCATCAAGAATATCCTGATTTTATGCTTACAGAAATATACAATAAATGGATTTATTTCAATGAATAAACCACTTGTCATGTCACTAATGTCTCCCTTTTACTTACTTACCAATATAAATCTCTCTCTCTCTCTCTCTCTCTCTCTCTCTCTCTCTCTCTCTCTCTCTCTCTCTCTCTCTCTCTCTCTCTCTCTCTCTCTCTCTCTCTCTCTCTCTCTCTCTCTCTCTCTCTCTCTCTCTCTCTCTCTCTCTCTCTCTCTCTCTCTCTCTCTCTCTCTCTCTCTCTCTCTCTCTCTCTCTCTCTCTCTCTCTCTCTCTCTCTCTCTCTCTCTCTCTCTCTCTCATATATATATATATATCAGTGCTGGGAAAAATTAATCGTGATTAATCGCATCCAAAATAAAAGTTTGTGTTTACATAATATATGAGTGTGTACTGTATATATTTAATAAATATTTGCATGTATATACTGTTATTTTATATATAAATATAATGTTTTTATTTAAAAAAAACAAACATATTTCTTCAATATATACACATGAATAAGTGTGTATTTATATACAGTATATATAATAATTATACACAGTACACACACATATATCATGTAAACACAAACTTTTATTTTGGAATGCGATTAATCCCGAATTAATTTTTCCCCAGCACTGAGAAACAATATAATTGATTTAACTATTTTAATGTAATTATTAATTTTATATAGAGTGTAATATATATAATTATACATACATTTTATCTATTATTTTCATTAATAATTTAACTTATATAAAATATATAAATATGTATTACATATAAATTAATTATCTTATTTTTATTATATAATAAAAATTTTAATTAAACATTGTATACAGTATATATTCATATTATATATATAAAGTTATATTTAATTATATATATATATATAAATAAATTGTACTTTTAATGTATTTATAATGTTTTATTTATAATTTATTAGTTAATATATATATATATATATATATATATATATATATATATATATATATATATATATATATATATATATATATATATATATATATATATATATATATATATATATATATATATATTAAATTGTAATATTCTATGTGAGCGTGTATTTGTATAATAATTTAACATAATTAATCATTTAGAGTTTGCATATATATATAAAATTAAAGATAAAATGTACTTGTAATGTATTATTTTATTCATAATTATATTATATAATTTATTAGTAATTAAATATTATATATATATTGTAATATTCAGTGTATCATTATGTATAATAATTGTACATAATTAGTAATTTTGAGTTTGCATATATATATATATATATATATATATATATATATATATATATATATATATATATATATATATATATATAATAAAATAAAAATATAGTTACAGATAAAATGTACTTTATATATATAATATTTAATCACTAATATATACACGCACTGACATTGTTTATATATTTATATATATATATATTAGGTTTATTAGTCTTAAAAATAGTCTATAGATCTTTGAGGCGAGCAGGTTTCGTGAGAATCACCCATCATATCAATAATCTGATGTCATACCTATGAACTCGAACGCCTCCTCGAAGTACTGCCGCAGGTTCTGTTTGTTGCTGTCGGTGGCGGGCAGGCGCTTGTAGTTGAAGAGGCCGAGCTCGTAGTGGAAGAGCGGCAGGTGCGTGGTGACGTTGAGGATGAACCCGATGTCCATCCGCTGCATCTGCTCCAGGTCTTGAGCGTCTCTCTCATTGCCTAGATACAGGAAGGGGAGGATGGGCGTCAGCTCCGCGTTCTCTATATCAGGTGTGGAGGGCAGGGAATGAGGTAGCGCCCCCGACAGGCCCATGGCGGTACTGCCGTCCTGTGCTTCCTCCAGGTGAAGAGAGTGTTCACACAGATCATCGTGGTTCTGCCGGAATCCAGAAAGGCCTCCTGTAAGAGACCGATGCAAACACATCCATTCGTTTAAAAACACATCAAATACATAACACACGGCACAACACCGAAAGAGAGCAACTACAAAAATACCAACATGACACTCTCATTTGTTTAATAGATAATGTTTAAATGAACATTTCTGTCCGTAATGTATGTTTTATGTACAGTAGCAACCCTCTATAAAAAATGTTGCATGCTCATTTTTCTCATCATACGAGACGTGTCCTGTTTTTGAGGTCAGGTGACAAACACACTAAAAGAAATTTGCATGCAATTTGCATTTCGGGTTGAAAACATTCCAGATCGCGTGACAGATCTGTCTTATTTGCATGCTGGATGATTAATAGTATCTCCCGAGAACACACTATATTAGAAACATTACTACAGACATGTCAGTCCATTTTGTATATATTAATTATGTTTTTTATAACAATCTTATTTAATGTATAATACTTCATAATGAATTAATTATAATATATAAAAATATTAATTATAATATTGCTATATACTATAGAATAGAAAATTATCATTATATTAGTTATTATAAATTATTAATATGATCATAAGCATATAATATCTTTATTTCCATTTTATAATATATCTCTATAATTTACATTTAAGCATTTAGCAGATGCTTTTGTCCAAAGCGATATTTAAATTAAAACATAATTCATTCTAATTGATATTATATGATTTATTTATAATATATAATTAAATATAAATTATAATATAATATAATATATTATTATTATACATTTCAGATAATAATTGTCTTTTATAACAAACTAATTTAATATCCATTTACGTTTTATAATACTATATATTATAATATAACATTATATATCATTATAATTAGGAATAATATAATATAATATAAATTTGATATAATATAAAACATATAATTAATTAATATAATAAATACAATACAATATAATAAATATAATTAATATAATAAATACACTATAATATAACATCTGTACTTACATTTTATAATATCCTTTCTATAATTTACATTTAAGCATTTAGCAGACACTTTTAACATTAATAATTGTAATGAATATTATATAATTATAATTACACTGTATCATTAATATTATATTAAATAATAATATTATGAAATATATATTGTAATATTGCTATACACTATAAAATACAACATTGTATATTATTATAATAGGTATTATAAATTATAATTAATATAATCTTATTTTTTATATGTAATAATTCATGATATATAATCTCCATTTTCCAAGATGGATTATGAGCGTTCATACGAATGTATAAAAGCGTCTGGTAAACCTCCGCAAACAGCAGCTGTACATCAGCAAACAAGCAAACACCCTTCTGATAAATGTTTAACCTGTCATCTGGACATCTGCGCTTCCTCCGCTAACGTACATCACACGGATCAAGGGTGTGAAGCGGTAGTCTGTTCACTTTCAGTTAGTCAAATGTGAAACCTGTCGCACCTGTTAACCTGCCTCTCATTCAAAACTGCTCAAGTCGCTCTGCAAAAGCAGACCTCGTCCTCCTCCTCCTCCTCCTCCTCCTCCTCCTCCTCCTCATCATCCTCCTCCTCCTCCTCCTCCTCATCCTCATCCTCCTCCTCCTCCTCCTCCTCCTCCTCCTCCTCATCCTCCTCCTCCTCCTCCTCCTCATCCTCCTCCTCCTCCTCATCATCCTCCTCCTCCTCCTCCTCCTCCTCCTCCTCCTCCTCCTCCTCCTCATCCTCCTCCTCATCCTCCTCATCCTCCAGTGGGACAGAGGTCAGGCGTATCTGAACTGAGACTGAAGGGGCTTCCTGCGGTGACACAATCGCTCACTAACCGAACGCAGGAAAGCCCCTGCAACGGTTGCTCATTTATAGAAACCCACTGTACCCACTGATATTCTTTCTGAATGAGCCACAGTGAAAATATATCCCATCCAAGTGTCTCTGAGAAGCAATAAGACCATCGCTCAAATCATAACTAAGTCTTAAAGCAAAGGAAGTGAAATTCCCCATGCATTCATACTTAAAGGTCTAATAAAATCAATTAAACTTGTCTGACTTTACATTAGAAAGGCAGTTTATTTTCCCTTTTGCCAAATAGGTAAGAAAACTCCAACACCCATAATGCACTGCACTGTAAAAAAAAGTTTAAAAAAGTATAGCTAACTTCAAAAATATTGCATTCAACTTTTTAAGTTAACTAAGCTAATCCACTACAGTTAAAAACAACTTAAATACTTTTGTTCATCTAATGACCAGGTAATCTTTTACACTTAAAACATGTCAAGGCCCGGGTCTGTAGCGCACGGCGCAGCTGCTCTTACGGTGTGTCCCAATCCACTTTTGCTAGTTTAACGACGGGGAAAACGTTTGGCGCGCCCGGCTCATGGTCCTAAAGGGCCGTCCCTCGTCTCTTAATGAGTCGTGGGTGTGTTTTGGGCGTAACGTGCAATAAACCAATCAGAGTCTCATCTCCCTTTCCCTTTGAAAGCCAGTTGTGCCGCACCATGAGCGGATTCACTGTTTACATGAGGAATATAGACACCCTGAACCTGACGAGTCAGTTTAAATACATGTGTATCGCCACGATTGGTTGAATAAGTAGCCACTTCATTCGTCATTACTGCAAATAGGTCATTCTGAGACAAGCAGTGACTATCCATTATGACATGAAGGCATTTTTATATTTATGAACACAATAATAATCTTTTACATTGGAATCCTTTTATTTTGAATATTTGGCATGTGTGTGCACTCTGGGTAAAAAACAACCCAATGTTGGGTCAAATATGGACTAACCCAGCGATTGGGTTGTCTTAAGCAAATATTTAACCCAACCGCAGGGTTAAAACAACCCAATCACTGGGTTAGTCCATATTTGACCCAACATTGGGTTAAAACAACCCAACATTTTTAGAGTGTGTGTGTGTGTTGTGCTCCGCCTATAGGCTCATATTACTAACACACCCTTTAAATAACACATAAATACTGCACTATTGACTTTAGAGCAGGTGTGTGTTGGTCAATGGTCAGTGGTTTTCAGTTCCTCAATACACTCTATAAAATGCTGGGTTGTTTTAACCCAATGTTGGGTCAAATATGGACAAACCCAGCAATTGGGTTGTTTTAACCCAGCGATTGGGTTGTCTTAAGCAAATATTTAACCCAATCACTGGGTTAAAACAACCCAATTGCTGGGTTAGTCCATATTTGACCCAACATTGGGTTGTTTTTTACCCAGAATTTTTTAGGGTGTAGCAATGCTCCAGCAATGCTCCTGAACACACCTGGTGTTCACATACACACACACACACACACACTCACACACTCACACACTCACACACTCTCACACACACTCTCACACACACTCTCACACACACTCTCACACAGTAAAAAACGTTGGGTTATTTCTTTAACCCAACCGTTGGAATTACACATATTAGGGTCAATATGTTGGGTTATTTTACAAAAATGTTGGGTCATTTTAACATCGTTGGGTTATTTTTAGTAATAACCCTGCCATTGGGTTAAATACGGTTTCCCCAGCGACAGTTCAAATTTTAACGGACGGTCCAGTGACAGTCAACAGAAGAAGAAGCTGCTGCAGCCTGGTAATGAAATGAAAGGTAAGTCATATCGATTTTTTTTTATGTATACAACTCTTATAACATTATATATTGTACTGAAACGTTGAATACTCTAAAACTGAATTTTATATATTTTTTAAACAAAGTTTCCTTTACGTTAAACCCTAGCTATCCCAGTTAACGTTAGCTCGCTAGCATTAATAAAGTAAAATCTTATTCTAGCGAAACTGTTTAGAAACTTACTACGGTGATAAAGTAAGTAACGTTAGGCCTAGTCTGGATGCTGCGCGGAGCATTATCAGCTCAGCCCGCACATCGCAAGCTCAGACGCGGACACACGACACCACAACAACGCTATGAGATCCAGGGAATCCGTTTGAATTCTTCGAAATCTCTGTTGTAAGATAAAAGAGTGCAGATATTCCCAACAACATTAATGTAGAAAACAGGAGAAATATTGTGCAACCAATGAACAATTAGTTCACAAAATGTTTTCCAACCCACAAATTACCTAGACGTACTGTAGTAACACAACTGCAACTATGGTATTTTGGCAGAAATGTGGTATATACATAATGAATGAATGTTGTCATATGAATATAGTCATGCATGTTACTATTAAATGTATTACAAGAGTAGCTAAAGCGTCCAATTATAGTATATTTTCTTATGAAGCTAGGACAGTTTTTGCCTTTATTTTAA
Source organism: Gobiocypris rarus (assembly GCA_023029165.1). Lineage (NCBI taxonomy): Eukaryota > Metazoa > Chordata > Actinopteri > Cypriniformes > Gobionidae > Gobiocypris > Gobiocypris rarus. The sequence goes on from CM040917.1 coordinate 2,711,297, forward strand.
ATGTGTTCTAAATGTGTTATATCTGTTTTAGACAAATGGATTCATTTGTGAAGCAAAGACAACAATTGAACCTCTTCCATTTAATTAAAGTTGAGTAAAGGTGAGTATTGAAATAAGTTGTACACAAAAGGTTTTTACTTTTAAAGACTAGTTTACTTTTCTGATTTTTTGTTGTTGTTCATTCTAATGCAGAGGAATGAATTTATGCTGCTTGATGACAGTGGTTCTCGACTCTAGTTCTGGAGTATCCCCAATAGTACGCAATTTGGACATCTTTCTTATCTGATGCACATTTCCGGTCTTGGAGTCTCTCTACTAACAAGCTGGTAAGTTTAATAATGATTAGAGAGCCCAAATGTGCAGTGCTGGGGCTACTACAGAACCAGGTTGTTTGGGTAACAACCTGTTTATTACTTAAGTATGATTTTTTTTTTTCAGCTGTCTTCCCTCATTTTCATATAATATGTTTTTAATTTCAATAGAGTACGAGTTGTCTGATGATTGACTGATTGAATGGATTTGATCCTCTGGAATAAAATAAGTAGAACATCCCTGACTTCACGACTATCCTGGGACGGTGAGTTTAATGATGTTCATTATAGGGAAGGCATGTCTTATTTTGGAAAAATTGTTTTGGTTGTGTCTGTGGATGTGAAATTAGGCCCATACATGTGGTATAAGTGAAAACTGTTTTTTTCTTTTTCTGTAAACTTGTCTTTCAAAAGGTGATTATGGAGAATTTCCTTTAAAACCCTTCCTGCCATCTTGCCATCTTCGCCATACCTCACAAATGGGAAAAATGGTGTGGTCAACATATGCTGAAATGAAGAGAAGCTTAATGACATTCAGCCTGTAAGTAAAAACAACACTATCAAATTAGCTTTGATAAAGTACACTGCTCTGTGGCTCATATGCATTCATTTATTCTTTCCTTTAGTGATTCTGCTTGTAAATGGGTTAGTTCACCCAAATAAGTAAAATTCTGTCATTAAAGGTATAGTTCATCCAAAATGATCTTATAATTTACTCACCCTCAAGTCATCCTAGGCATATATGACTTTCTTCTTTCAGACGAATACAATCAGAGCTACTGTATATGAATAAATATCCTGGTTCTTCCAACCTTTATAATGGCAGCCCAAAGAAAGTGCACTTGTCCATTATAAAAGTAATCCACACGGCTCCAGGGGTTAATAAAGGCCTTCTGAATCGATGGGTTTGTGTAAGAAAAATATCCATATTTAAAACTTTGTAGACTAAAATAACTAACTCCCGGCAGACAGCCTTCGGTATTCAACTTACAAAGAAAGTGTAACTGCTTGTGCATTTCAAAAGCGCTTTACGCTAAGTCCGACGTCATCGTCACGGGTCACGCAAATTACGCTATTTTACGATATGTCGGACGTCATCGTCACGCGTTTTTTTTTCAGAAGTTGAATATGGAAGGCGGTCCACTGGAAGCTAGATATTTTACTTTATAACTTGTTAAATATAAATATTTGTCTTACACAAACCCATCGATTCACTTCAATGGGTTCTTATTAAACCCTGGAGCCGTGTGGATTAATTTTATAATGAATGGATGCAATTTTTTGGGCTTCAAATTTTGGGCTTCCATTCACTGACATTATAAAGCTTTGAAGAGCCATTTATTAATATTACTCAGATTGTATTCATCTGAAAGAACAATGTCATATACACCTAGGATGGCATGAAGGTGAGTAAATTATGGGCTAATTTTCATTTTTGAAAAGAAATATGAGAACTTTATGTCCCTCTATTGCCGGCCTACGCAATTACCAATTTCAAGGCCCAGAATAGACATCATTAAAGTAATCCATGTGACTCATGTGTTTTAGCTTCAATTTTATGAAGCGACACGAGTGCTTTATGCAAAACAAAAACAAAAATGACACAACAACATCTGCTCTCTCATCAACACAACACGCATGCGTCAAGGTGCTCTCGTGAACATGCGTTGAGATTAATATTTTGTAAATAAAGTGGTAAATTATGGTTAAGGGATAGAAATTACTAATTAGAGTGAATTTTTTTTTTAATTCAGTACAGCACTGCTTTATTGTAACTTATGTAAACGTTTAACACTACTGTTGTCACATTGGATGCTGAACTTTATTTCTTTTTTAAGGTTGGACTAACATGGAGCATTAGCTGAACAGTGAGACAAGCCAGGATCCACATCACGATGCTTGGGGACAAAGAGAACTCGAGTTTTTCATTTTCAGTGTGGAGGCAGTTGAACAGAAGACCTTATTTAAAGCACTGGATGTATGTTTCAGAATTTTTTATACATCTATGACATAAACTATCCAAAGACCTCTGCCCCCATTTAGGAGTTTTTGCAAACTTGAATATATCCAGAGTTCCTTCAACACAATGCTGCTTCATTAAGAGCTTTGATCATCATCATTTGTATTTGTTTTGCTACTTAAGGTATATTTACAACCCATCAATGCCTACAGTGTAGATTTTTAAATAAAGTTGTTTATTTCTGGAAGGATTTAATATGATTAATTTGTCTATTCTGTTGTATAGGTTTTGAATTTAATATTACTGTACACTTTTGTGTAGTTTTAAAATTTGTGTTAATTTTTAATTGTTGTCATCTGTACACATTGTATTTATATTTACTCTATGTACATTTTTGTGTAGGTTTTAAATATAGGTTTTGAATGTGTTCTGTTTGTTATTGTTTTAATAAGTTTTGAATGTATTAGGTCTGCTTTGCATTTTGAATTGAATATGTACACATGTATGTATATTTACATTAAATGCTAGACTCACCAATATTTAGTTTGACATTAAAAAAACACATATATATATATATATATATATATATATATATATATATATATATATATATATATATATATATGTATAATATAAAAAACATATGTATTGTTTTATACAAATAAACCATCTGTATTTGAAAACAACGTGTATTTTATTTATTAAGATAATGACATGAATAAAAATAAAATGTTAACTCAACTGTTGGGTTACTTTTAACCCAACTGTTTTTTAACAATGCATTGGGTTAAAATAACCCAACGTTAGGAAGGTGCTATACCAACCCACAGTTGGAGTTACTTGTTGAGTTATTTTAACCCAACATTTTTAAAGTGAGCACACACACTCTCACACACACACTCTCACACACACTCTCACACACACTCTCACACACACACTCACACACACACTCTCACACACACACACTCTCACACACACACTCTCACACACACTCACACTCACACTCACACTCACACACACTCACACACTCACACACACACTCACACACACACTCACACACACACTCACACACACACTCACACACACACTCACACACACACACACTCACACACACACACACACACACCTGGTGTTCAGACCCATGGGTGAACAGATGCTCCAGAGCATTTGATATTTAAACAATGAGGAGCTGGACGTGAACATGAGACCTGCGTCCGGCTGAGACTAGCAGAACACACTTGCGTCACACCTAGCGTTGCATTGCTCCGGGTGTGTAATAGGACCCAATAAGTTGAAAGCGATAGGTTGCCTTATTTTTTTATATTAGCTTTTTTTACAGCATGGGCGTGTTGTAAACGTTTAGCGGGAGTGAGTTACTTTCAGATTCCAGGGAAGGATCCAGCGCATTGGAAAACGTGTGAAAACCTCTCTTTGAAGTAGTCAACATTTCAAACTGGATGACCATGAATGAACACAGTTTTAGGACAAAAGGGGGGGGGGAACTGAAAGAAACGGCCATTCTGTCAGTTCGGCCTGATCCAAAGAAAGCTGTTGATATAGTGGTCCATTTTTACCATAATGTGATACAATAACTGTTCTGTTAATAACTTCCTGTCTATCTGACTTCATATGGATGGGGATACTATCGACATTGTAGAATACAAAGCGGGTGGAAAATCACTTTACACATTAAACTTTAAAGGGGATCTATTATGCCGTGATATAATATTATGATGCAATATAGGTCTCAGGTGTCCCTAGAATGTGTCTGGGAAGTTTCAGCTCAAAATACCCCACAGATCATTTATCATACCATGTTGTAAATGCCCCTTTTTGAACATGCTGTTTTGTGCATGTATCTTTAAATGCAAATGAGCTGCTGCCCGCCCCCTTTTCCAGAAGAAGGCGGAGCCTGTACAGCTCATGCCTCTGAAACTCTGACAAAAACTAAAACATCTGTTTGGTTTTGATTATCCTCTCTATCACGCTCATGTGACATTGCAGTTCTTCATCATCATGAAAGTTTATTATCTGCATGTGTAACGGAGGCCAGCTAGCAGTCACAGCCTTTAGCCTCCTTGTTAGAGCGTCAGCTCTCATGCCGGCAGACCCGGGTTTGAGTCCCGTTTGGAGCGGGCGGAGAAGATAAACATGGCTGACTGTGTACAGCTCACTGAGAGGCGGGGCTAAGCCAAATAGGGCGGAGTCTGCCAGCAGTCATGGGCGGGGCCTGATAGAATCTGCAAACGGCTTATTCTGAGACACTGCTTATGATTTATGGGAAAAATAAAAACAGGGTGGATGGATTTTTACAAAATAGTGTGGTTTTGTACACACTGCAAATATGTTCAAAAACTATGAATTTTGCATAATAGGTCCCCTTTAAGATGAGGGGTTTGTTCAAATGATTATAGCTTCAATAAGCAATAGTTATAGTGATGATTTGTGCATGAAGACACAGCATGCACCACTAAAACACACTGCCAAATGTCTGCATGGATACGGCTCTGCATTACACAAGCAACATTTGGTTGCTCAGATGTTCTGAAAGTCTGTCTGAAACGCCACATGATGCACTGAACGATTACCAACAGCAAAGCCGCATTACACTGAGATCTTTTCTCCATTTACAACCCTCCTGAAAGTTCAAGACCTCGTATGCAAAATGCCAAGATCCTCTTGATTGATGGAGGAATTATTAAATACGTGGCCTTTTCCGCGGAGCTCCATGAGATTTGGGACAATACTGACTCGTTCAGAAGCGCAGGGAGTCTGCAGTCTGCGCTCCAGTCTCTCAGACAAACAGCTTTTATCGTGAAGCATTTTGCAAGAGCCGTGATATGCTCGATAACATGCACAGCGAATGAGAATGAAAGAGCTGATTAGCATCGCATGTAACCTTCCCGGAGAGAGCAATCCCAGAATGCAACACGAGAAAGGAAGCAATTCAGTGCTAAAATGTAAAAACTACTTCACAAAATGATTCATATAAAATACATATAGTATTGCATTAGGTCATAAAAATTATAGTTAGTGTAATATCCATAATTAAGTATAGCATTATTAATTATAATATTACTATTTAATATAAAATGCAACATTATATATAGTTAAGTTAGGTATTATAAATCATAATGAGTATAATTTTATAATATAACCTCAATTTCCATATTATAATAGCGTCTAAAATATTTAATTATTATATTATTAATTGCAGTATTACTATTTCATACAAAATACAACATTTTATATATATATAATTAAATTAGGCATTATAAATTATAATTAGTATAATTACCTCTTATTTTATATAATATTAATTATAACACTATTAATTATAATATAATATAACTACATAATATTCAATACAATATTAGGTATTATAATTATAGCTTATAATTTTATAATGTGTGTATATATATCCATAATTAATTATAACGTTATTATTATGTTACTATATAATATAAAATACAACATTATATTACTAAATTAGGTATTATAAATTATAAATGATGAATTATAATGCATAACATATCCATAAGCCACTTACGCTGCATTCAAAGCATAGCCTTCATTCACACATTAGATCTCGCTTTCCTGGGAATTGAACACATCATTTTGAATGGTGTGTGTATGAATGCTGTCAATAGCTTAGCAACATGCTAGTAAGCTAACTAATGCAATACTCACAAGCATACAAATAAGGATACAAATATCGAATTTTCGAATTGAACAAAAGCAAATATCGAATTCAAAAAAAGCAAAAGTTTGCCTTTACATGCACATGAGCTTTAATGCCATCCCATTCCTAATCCGTAGGGTTTAATATGGAGTCGGCCCACCCTTTGCAGCTCTAACAGCTTCAGCTCTTCTGGGAAGGCTTTCCTCAAGGTTTAGGAGTGTGTTTATGGGAATTTTTGACCATTCTTCTAGAAGTGCATTTGTGAGGTCAGGCACTGATGTTGGACGAGAAGGCCTGGCTCGCAGTCTCCGCTCTAATTCATCCCAAAGGATTTCGTCACTGTGCTTGTTGCATTGCCTTCTGGGATTATTTTACAGTATATGTGTGGCAAGGTAGACGAGCGAGAGACGTGGGAGGAGCGTGATTGAGAATGAGCGTCACCTGCGGTGTCGAGTCCTCTCATGAGGGAGCTCGGACGAGAGACGACCAGGACTGGACTTTATGTTGTGTTTATGTTTTATTATGTGTGTGCAGTCATCCGTGAGGGGCTGCTCGCTTTACTTTCATTTCGTGTTTTGTTTGATTTAAGTCTTTTAAATGTTCGCTGGTTTCCGCCTCCTTCTTCCTTATTACGAACTTCATTACAATATGCAAAAACAGATTTGCCCAAAACAAGGTAGCTCTTAAAAGAGTGGTTAAGAGCGCACATATACTGTAAACCAGGTTTTGGACGTGTCTTGAGTGGCTGGTTGTCGATGGGATGGCGCTCCGCCATCGTCCCTTGACTCTCCACACCAGCCAAACAAGGAAAAAGACGGAAACAGACTGAAGCGCTGCTAGAATAGAGCTCACTCTTCACCATCAGCTGCTGCCAAGAGACGCAGGAGCTCCGGCATGCGGCGGCACATGGCCCTCGCAGCGAGAGGTCAGCTCAACGGAGCGGCGCGCTCCCTTCACGCTGGCAGCTGGACATGCAAAGACCCAAATACTCAACAACCTACAGCGTTGTCAATAGTAGATGTAAGCGAGCTACTGTACTGTCTGGCTTGTTAGTTGATGCAGAACATATGGATGATGTACAGCAAACCATAGTTCTATGTGATCAACTCAATTAAATACTAAATCACTCAATTCTGCACGCCAAGGCTGCATTTATTTAATCAAAAATACAGTACAAATTGTGAAATATGACTAACAAACTGTTTTATATGTGAATATACAGTCAAATGTAATTTATATCAAAGCTGAATTTATCATCATCACTCCAGTCTTCAGTGTCACATGATCCTTCAGAAATCATTCAGATATGAGGATTTGCTGCTCAAGAAACATTTATGATTATTATCAGTGTTGAAAACAGTCATATTTGTGTGGAAACTGTTTTTCCAGGATTCTTTGATGAATAGAAAGTTTAAAAGAACAGCATTTATGTAACTTTTGCATTATTATAAATGTCTTACTGTCACTTTTCGTTCAATTGAATGCATCCTCGCTGAATAAAAAGTATTAATATCTTTAAAACAAATCGTCGTGTGAGAGATTGTTCAAAAGCGTCGGTCCAAAAGATTAAGCAGAGGCACGCTTGAGAGGTGCCATCGTGTTTTTGAAAAGAAGATCATATGGCAGTGAAGCAGAGAGTAGGCGTTGGGTAACGAGTCATTTCCAGAAATGAAGCTCTGCGAGACTCGAATGACTGTGAAATGAAAAGGCCAGCACAAAAACAATTCATTCTTCTTAAGTGCTGGTTTTCTACCTCACAAGAAAAGTTGTATTGGGGAATTAGTACAAAATGTGCTCATCTATATTCTCAAAAAGGTCCTCTAAGACAAAACCAGATTAAAGAACAACTTAAAGTTCAGTCAAATGTTAAATATTTGAGGACATCTTTTTCTTTTTCACTTTCGCTCCATGAAGAATCTTTCCATTCCTCAAAAGGTTCTTTATAGTGAAAAATATGGTAACACTTTAGCCATGCTTATAATGCAAGTCTACTATTGTATACATATATTTATAAAGACTCATTCGGACCTATACTGCATTATAAGAACAGGTATAGTTACATTTATGTTATTTTTAGAATTGCTTTTTCAATGTGCATGCTCATAATCCATTATACACTGATTTATATATAATCAAATATAAAATAGTCAGAGAGACACCTGTTTGCTGTAGCAATTAGTTATCAATTATGTCTTTAATTGCTCATAAATGGTCATTTAGATTAGTTCAAATCTATATCTCCTCAGCCATATGCAAGGTTTCGCTTATAGCAGTTTGGAATTATACTTTATACTCATATTGTTGCAGTGTTTTGCTAGTATGTAACATACTATTTTCTTGTGCTTTTCCCCATTATTTTTATTACAGGAATTATTGTTCATTATTTACATTTACAAATAAACTACTTATAATGTATAATGAGCACATTCAAATTCTTTACATAAATGATGCATTTTTAAAGAGGTTATTAACTGTATTATCACTCACTATAAGTATTTATAAGAACACAACACGGCTCTTAATAACAATATATTCACTTGTTTGACAGAAATAAATCTGAATGACTAAAGTCATTGTAAGTTTAGTATAAGAACATTATAAAAATACATTCATGGACCCATACGACTGACTAATTAATACTCATAAATCAGTGTATAATGGATTATGAGCAGGCGCATTGAAAAAGCAAATGCATGACTTATATGTAATTCTAAAAATAATATAAATATAACTAAAACTGCTCTTATAATTCAGTGTTTATGAATATAGAATAGTAATACTTATAAATACGTATAAATGGAGCTATAATTCATTATAAGCATGGGCTTCATAGGAAGTGTTACTGAAAATATTATTAAAATAAAAATGGAACCTTTATTTTTTAAGAGTTCTTAAAATTCTCATTCTTATGGAATGTCTTCATTCTTAAAGGGACAGTTCACCATTTATTCAACCTCATGTTGTTTAAAACCTGCGTGAGTTTCTTTCTTTTCTTCTGTTTATCATAAAAGACACCCGTTGACTTCCATTGTAGGAAGAAACTCACAGGGTTTGAAACAACATGAGGGTGAGTAAAGGAGTTTTTTTGAGTGAACTGTCCCTTTAAGAAGACTCTATTTTCAAAAGCAGGCTTACCTTTAAGAACGATGGGGTCCTTTCCTTCCCTCCGCAGCGACTCCAGAACCACATGCAGGGGTTGAGAGGGTGTCAAGCGGCCCGGGTCCACCGTGGTTTCGTCGTACACCACCAGCTCTTTGGAAAAAATCCCTTTGAAGGAGTCCTTGCTTTGGCGGCAGGAGATGAGGTCCAGCACGGTGATCTTGCCCTGCTGGAGCCGCCGGCGGCTGATCTTGTCCGAGCAGTTGATGTGCACGGCGCCCCTGATGTGGCTCTTGTTAAACTCCATGAAGGGCCGGCAGTCGATGATGACGGGCACCGGCCCAACCGGGTGGCCCAGCGGGCAATGCGTCAGCTTCTTGGCCAGCTCGTTAGGGTGGATGACCCGCATGCCGCCCCTGGTCAGGCTGGAGGTGAGACTGGGCGCGCTGCCGTGCCCCACCGGCGCGCTCCCATGGACCCCATAGCCGACTCCGGAGTTCAAGTTGGGGCTGCTGGCGCTGACCTGGCCGTCTTTCTCATAGGTGGTCACCGTGCAACAGCTGGCACTGCTGCATCCACACGTCAGCGAGCGCGTGGAGCCGCTGGACGAGGGCATATACGAAAGCTTGGTCGCCTGGATCTTCACCACAGTGGTGCTGCTGATCACCGTCGTCTGACCGACGGTGCCCACGGTGGCTTCCAGGTAGCTGGTGTCCAGGCGGAGTCGGAGTTCCTGAGGTCGTATAGGCCTTGGCAGCGCCACCACAATTCTGTCGTCTAGAGGAGACGGAGGCATGGAGAGACCACAGAGGGCTGGCACACCACGGAGAACTCAGACGTCCAGACGATCGCAAGCTGAGAAACACACACCAGAATCAGATACCACTTTCTAGCAACTGCATTGGAACGGACAGTCGGTTCTCAAATGATGATTTTAAAGGGGTAGTTCATAAAGTGCATCCATCCATCATAAAAGTGCTACACATGAGTGTTAATAAAGGGATAGTTCACCCATGATTTACTCGCCCTCAAGTCATCCTAGGTGTGTCAGACTTTCTTCTTTCAGACGAATACAGCTGGAGTTATGTTAAAAAATATCCTGGCTCTTCCAAGCTTTATAATGGGAGTGAATGGGGGTTGAGATTTTAAAGCACAAAAAAGTGCATCCATCCATCCATCCATAATAAAAGTGCATCTATCATCATAAAAGTGCATCCATCCATCATAAAAGTGCATCTATAATCATAAAAGTGCATCTATCCATCATAAAAGTGCATCTATCATCATAAAAGTGCATCTATCATCATAAAAGTGCATCCATCCATCATAAAAGTGCATCTATCATCATAAAAGTGCATCCATCCATCATAAAAGTGCATCTATCCATCATAAAAGTGCATCTATCCATCATAAAAGTGCATCTATCATCATAAAAGTGCATCTATCATCATAAAAGTGCATCTATCATCATAAAAGTGCATCCATCCATCATAAAAGTGCATCTATCATCATAAAAGTGCATCCATCCATCATAAAAGTGCATCTATCCATCATAAAAGTGCATCCATCCATCATAAAAGTGCATCTATCATCATAAAAGTGCATCTATCATCATAAAAGTGCATCCATCCATCCTAAAAGTGCATCCATCCATCATAAAACTGCTCCCCACAACTCCAAGGGGTTAATAAAGGCCTTCTAAAGTGAAGCCTTTATAGTAACTTTATAAAGTGTAATCACTTGCTTCCTCAAGCTTTATAATGGGAATTAATGGGGTGTTGAGATTTTGAAGCCCGAAAAAGTGCATCCATCCATCATAAAAGTGCTCCACATGACTCCAAGGGGTTAATAATATAAAAAATATGGATATTTGTCTTACACAAACGCATGGCTTCGCTTAAGAAGGCCCTTTTTAACCTCATGGAGTCGTGTGGAGTACTTTAATGGTGGATGGATGCACTTTTATGATGGTTGGATGCACTTTTTTGGGCTTCAAAATCCCAACCCCATTCATAAAGTTTTAAAGAGCCTGGGCTTTTTTTACATAACTCTGATTGTATTCGTCTGACGGAATAATGTCATATACACCTAGGATGGCTTGAGGGCGAGTAAATCATGGGCTAATTTTCATTTTCGGGTGAACTATCCCTTTAAATGACCCAAAACGCTCATAAAGTGTTAGGAGAGACGTGTGGAACTTTTGAGAACGACAGGTATCCGTATCGCACCGGAATCTCCAGCTCAACCGTGCCCGAGACTCTCGATGTACAAGAGCGAATTGCTGACCCCATTAAATTCAAAAGAGCACACAGCCCATTCCCAAACACAGCATGTGGACGTGCTGGGAATAAAATATGAAAAGGTTCTGCATCTATGGCTAGACATCATCATTATTTCATGCGGTGACAATGCATGCAATTTACAGATGATTTCCTTTGCTGGCAAGAGATCGCAACTACAGGCTCACACATGACTGATAACAGTGAGTAATGCAGGGAAATGAAGTTTGATTTCAGGGAAAACTGCTGTTTTAGAAGCATCTGTGTTAAATGTCAGGTTTCATATGATGAAAAGCATCATAAAGAAATATCTTATGGGTGGGACTGCGTGTGCTTAGCCAGTCTAACAACTCTTAATAGTTCATTGAATATGAGCATCACACTTACATGTGGCGCGTTTCTCAGCAGTGTGTTCTTCCTTCCGAGAGTTATCGATCAGTCTGAGCCGCTCAGCCGGTCCCGGCGCTGCAGACCCGCAACATTTCCCTCCCGTCCTGCTTTGCTCTCTTCGCACTGATGGAGCTGGAGTTTGTAGCGGGTCCGCACTAGTATCACTTCAGACTGACACCAGCCTGAGCCAATGGAGCTCCGCGCTGCCGCGAGTCACGCGGTGATGGAGAGCAACACCGGCCCAGAAATGGGAGGAGAGCGGAGCGGCGCGTGCGGAAGCGCAGGGTGATGTCATTGACAGCCAATCAGAAGAGAGTTCGGTGAAGCCGGTTTAAAGAGTGTGAATGCACTGAAATAATGATGATACTGTGTTTAAAAATAAAATAATGCATAACAAATAATACAATAAAATAAAAATATTATAAAACATGTATATGTTGTAGGGTCCTTCAACACCTTAATACAAAAATAAATTAAATAGGCTAGTCATTAAAATAAAATAAAACCGGAAAGAGAATTTACATTATAATTTAGCCAATCAGAAGACAGTTCGGTCAAACTGCGGGTGCAAGTGTGAATGCACTGAAATAATGATGATACTGTGTTAAAAAAAAATGAAATACAGAAAAAAATTAATAAATAAATCAAATACATGTTGTAGGGTCCTTATATGTCAACACCTTAATAGCAAAAATTAAAATAGGTGTTAAGAAAATACAAACAGAAAGATAGGTAGGCTATAATCAGAAGAAAGTTTGGTGAAACTGGTCTTAAAGAGACAGGACATAAGTGTAAATGCCATGAAAAAAAGATGATACTGTGTTATAAAATAAAATAAAATAAAATAAAATAATTTCAGTGAAAATGGTTTTAAAGAGACGGGACATAAGTGTGAATGCAATGAAATAATGCTGACACTGTGTTTAAAAAAATAAAAAACTTAAAATAAAAATAAATAAAAACATTTAATAAATACAATTTAAATAAACAATTAATTAATTAATTAAATAAAACATATATGTTGTAGGGTCCTTCCTGTCAACACCTAAAGGCAAAAATTTAAATAGTAATTAAAATAAAATACAAACAGAAAGATAATTTATTGTATAACCAATCTTAAAGAGATGGGACACGAGTGTGAATGTACTGAAATAAAAAAAAATAACAATGCTAAAAATAAAATAAAACATAAATGTTGTAGGGTCCTTCCTACATCAACACCTATAGGCAAGAATTTAAATAAATAAATTAAATTAAATAAATCAGCCAATCAGAAGACAGTTTGGTCAAACAATTAGTGCACTGTAATAAAGATACAGTTTAAACTTAAAATAAAAATGATTAAAAAAATAATTTAAAAATATACATGCTACAGGGTATTTTCTATATCAACATCTTAAAAGCAAAAAAATTAAATGTACTGTATAATTTAGCCAATCGGAAGACAGTTCGGTAAAACTGGTCTTAAAGAGACGGGACTCAATGTTATAAGTCTAAACAAATTATTTTAAAAATAAACTGAAATAATAATAAATATGATAATATAATACAAAATAAAATATATCAATGTTAGTGTTAACACTTTAAACTAAAAAAATTGTCATTAAATATTAAAAATACAAACAGAAACAGAATATATTATACATTGTGATAATTTTGTCATTAACGTTCTGATCCTTTTCATAACTTTAATATTTGAAAGCATAATTGCATTATACAACACTTAGCAAATAGTGTTAGTGCATCCAAACGTTATGAAACATTGATTCATATTTTCATGTATTTCATTCAATGACTTGTTAATATGTGAAGCTCCATGTTTAACAGTGATCAGTGAACAGAGTCTGCCTGTGATTCACGGGTGTTGAGTCGCGTCCCATTTAAAGCCCATGAGTGCTGTCCAGTGCAGTTTACAGCAGTCAGGCCTGAGATATAATGTTATCTTTATATTCATGATCTTACGAGCACTTTATGTTGAGGGCTACTCTAATGCAGTCCAGTGTCTTATTATAAAAATCGAGTCTGCACTCAATATCTACTCTTTGCATTAGAAAGTATGAGTTATATATTAGAATTTGTCGTTAAAATGAGTTAATGTGTCTAACTTTATACGCTCGCCTATCCTACAAAAGCTGATCTTGTTTTATTGCCCTAGTACAAGCATAAAATTATATTTAGATGCGTGTATGGGAGTATCAGTCAGTGGAAAAACTGACGTCATGCGGTGTGATATTTAGAGCCCTGAAGAAGAGGAAACGAACAACCACTTCCTCTTTTGCAGAGGTGTTGTGCTCAGTCCCTTTTCTCAGTGAGATCAGTCTCGTTCTTCTTCATGGTGATTCTCATCATCACTGTAATACAGTCTGTGTTTCAATCGGCATTGTTTAAAGGCAGTAAATAGTGTCATGATTAATTCAGGACCCACTTTATATTAGGTGGCCTTGACTACTATATGTACTAACATTTTAATGAATACGTGTTTTTACATTGCACTTACATTTTTAAAAATACCTGCATGTAATTTCTGTAGGTACATTTATAATTACACTGTTGACCCTTACCCTACACCTAACTACCCTTAAACTTACCCATACCACCACACGGTCCCTAACTTTACCCTTAAACTAACCCATAACACCACACCTGTCCCTAACCCTACCCTTAAACTTACCCATACCACCACACCTGTCCCTAACCCTACCCTTAAACTAACCCATACCACCACACCTGTCCCTAACTTTACCCTTAATCTTACCCACACCACCACACCTGTCCCTAACCCTACCCTTAAACTTACCCACACCACCACACCTGTCCCTAACTTTACCCTTAAACTTACCCATACCACCACACCTGTCCCTAACCCTACCCTTAAACTTACCCATACCACCACACCTGTCCCTAACCCTACCCTTAAACTAACCCATACCACCACACCTGTCCCTAACTTTACCCTTAAACTAACCCATACCACCACACCTGTCCCTAACTTTACCCTTAAACTAACCCATAACACCACACCTGTCCCTAACTTTACCCTTAAACGTACCCATAAAAACACACCTGTCCCTAACCCTACCCTTAAACTTACCCATACCACCACACCTGTCCCTAACCCTACCCTTAAACTAACCCATACCACCACACCTGTCCCTAACTTTACCCTTAAACTTACCCATACCACCACACCTGACCCTAACCCTACCCTTAAACTTACCCATACCACCACACCTGTCCCTAGCCCTACCCTTAAACTTACTCATACCACCACACCTGTCCCTAACTTTGCCCTTAAACTTACCCATACCACCACACCTGTCCCTAACCCTACCCTTAAACTTACTCATACCACCACACCTGTCCCTAACTTTATCCTTAAACTAACCCATTCCACCACAACTGTTCTTAACTTTACCCTTCAACTTACCCATCCCACCACACCTGTCCCTAACTTTACCCTTAAACTTACCCATACCACCACACCTGTCCCTAACTTTACACTTAAACTTACCCATACCACCACACCTGTCCCTAACTTTACACTTAAACTTACCCATACCACCACACCTGTCCCTAACCCTACCCTTAAACTAACCCATAACACCACACCTGTCCCTAACCCTACCCTTAAACTTACCCACACCACCACACCTGACCCTAACTTTACCCTTAAACTTACCCACACCACCACACCTGACCCTAACTTTACCCTTAAACTTACCCACACCACCACACCTGTCCCTAACTTTACCATTAAACTTACCCATACCACTACACCTGTCCCTAACCCTACCCTTAAACTAACCCACACCACCACACCTGACCCTAACTTTACCCTTAAACTTACCCATACCACCACACCTGTCCCTAACCCTACCCTTAAACTAACGCATACCACCACACCTGTCCCTAACTTAACCCTTAAACTCCCACCACACCTGTCCCTAACCCTACCCTTAAACTTACCCATACCACCACACCTGTCCCTAACTTTACCCTTAAACTAACCCATACCACCACACCTGTCCCTAACTTAACCCTTAAACTTACCCATACCACCACACCTGTCCCTAACTTTAAACTTACCCATACCACCACACCTGTCCCTAACCCTACCCTTAAACTTACCCATACCACCACACCTGTCCCTAACTTAACCCTTAAACTTACCCATACCACCACACCTGTCCCTAACCCTACCCTTAAACTTACCCATACCACCACACCTGTCCCTAACTTAACTCTTAAACTTACCCACACCACCACACCTGTCCCTAACCCTACCCTTAAACTACCACCACACCTGTCCCTAACTTTATCCTTAAACTTACCCATACCACCACACCTGTCCCTAACCCTACCCTTAAACTAACCCACACCACCACACCTGACCCTAACTTTACCCTTAAACTTACCCATACCACCACACCTGTCCCTAACTTTACCCTTAAACTTACCCATACCACCACACCTGTCCCTAACTTTACCCTTAAACTTACCCATACCACTACAGCTGTCCCTAATCCTACCCTTAAACTAACCCACACCACCACAGCTGTCCCTAACTTTACCCTTAAACTTACCCACTCCACCACACCTGTCCCTAACTTTACCCTTAAACTAACCCATAACACCACACCTGTCCCTAACCCTACCCTTAAACTAACCCACACCACCACACCTGACCCTAACTTTACCCTTAAACTTACCCATACCACCACACACCTGTCCCTAACCCTACCCTTAAACTAACCCACACCACCACACCTGACTCTAACTTTACCCTTAAACTAACCCACACCACCACACCTGACCCTAACTTTACCCTTAAACTTACCCATACCACCACACCTGTCCCTAACTTTACCCTTAAACTTACCCATACCACCACACCTGTCCCTAACTTTACCCTTAAACTTACCCATACCACTACACCTGTCCCTGACCCTACCCTTAAACTAACCCACACCACCACACCTGACCCTAACTTTACCCTTAAACTTACCCATACCACCACACCTGTCCCTAACTTTACCCTTAAACTTACCCACACCACCACACCTGACCCTAACTTTGCCCTTAAACTAACCCATACCACTACAGCTGTCCCTATCTTTACCCTTAAACTTACCCATACCACCACACCTGTCCCTAACTTTACCCTTAAACTTACCCATACCACCACACCTGTCCCTAACTTTACCCTTAAACTTACCCACACCACCACACCTGTCCCTAACTTTACCCTTAAACTTACCCACACCACCACACCTGTCCCTAACTTTACCCTTAAACTTACCCATACCACCACACCTGTCCCTAACTTTACCCTTAAACTAACCCATACCACTACAGCTGTCCCTATCTTTACCCTTAAACTTACCCATACCACCACACCTGTCCCTAACTTTACCCTTAAACTAACCCATACCACTACAGCTGTCCCTAATCCTACCCTTAAACTAACCCACACCACCACAGCTGTCCCTAACTTTACCCTTAAACTTACCCACTCCACCACACCTGTCCCTAACCCTACCCTTAAACTAACCCACCCCACCACTCCTGTCACAGGGAATAAGTTTGCGGTTAAAACTTGAATGAACCCTCGAAGGTAGCGGAGATATAGCGCCTCCAATTGGACCAATAATGAAATTTCTCATGTAACTGTGTCATATCTCTCAGAATCATGGGATCATAACTCAATAATGCTACAGTAAAATTGCTCATAATGTTGTATGGTGACAGTCAGTTGCACTGTTGCATTACGGCTCCAGTTAAAGCTTGAACGCACCCTCAAAGGCAGCGGAGAAATAGCGCCCCCAATTGGGCCAATGGTGCAATTTCTCATGTAACTGTTTTGTCACATCTGTCAAATTCATAGATCCATAACTTAATAATGCTACAGTAAAATTGCTCATAATGTTGTATGATGACAGTGAAGTTCATTGGGCATAAGGTCCCAGTTAAAATTTTAACACACCCTCAAAGGCAGCGGAGAAATAGCGCCCCCAATTGGGCCAATGGTGCAATTGTAACTGTATGTAATTTCTCTCAGAATCATGGGATGATAACTCAGAAATGCTCCAGTAAAATTGCTCATAATGTTGCATAGTGACAGTCAATTGGGCAAAAAGTTGCCTCAAATTGGGCACACTGGACATAAGACACCAATGAAACTTTAATAACCCTAAATGGCTCAACAATGTGATGGCTCTACAAACTGAAGTGTGAGATTGGGTCCATAACTTCAATGGTACAGTAACCAACAATGCAAGAGTTCTTTTGATTTATTGCAATTTAATTCACATTCCCTTTTATAACAATTTTTACTATACACATTTCAGAGCAGCTTTACAGCAAATGCATGTTTCTATGTTACACAACCACAGTCTTATATTGATATCAGATGATATCAGAGAGAACAGTTGTAAGATAATGCATTTAAGCAAAAGTAGTGTGCATTCGAAGCAACCATATACACACATTTATTGGATGGAATTCCTGACCTCAATTAAATTAAGTTTGTCCAATGGGTTATTTTTGCATTTTGTTTCTAAAAATAAGCTTGTTATTTAATATATTTCCACTTATACTTGTAGAGCAAATAGTTAATATAATAAGGTAAATAATTAAGTAAACTGCACACACACATATATATATATATATATCTGAACTTTTGTTCTGAAGATGAACGAAGGTACGGGTTTGGAACCACACACAAAATAAAGTAATGATGCTCAAAATTCAGCTTTGCATCACAGGAATAAATTAGATTTTAAAATACATTCAAATAGAAACACACAGTAATTTATTTAACATTTTAATAATATATCACAATATTATAGCGTTTTGTACTTTTAATAACAAAAAATGCAACCTTGGTGAGCAGAAGAGACTTCTTTAAAACAATTAAAATACCCTTCTCAAACTTTTCACCGGTAGTGTAAATGCTATTCCCTATGATTACAAATCAACAGTTTTTGTGTATATTGAGCATGCGTATAATATAGTTGTGTAAATAGTGTAGTAGGGGTTGCACAGATATGCTCTGCTGTGTTGACGAAGACTATCGCTGATCATGGCCTATAGAGGGAGCAGCAGGATAATACATCTTTAAAAGTCCATTTAATAATAATGTAAGAATCAGTAAACAACTAAAAAGAACAAAATTAGTTGTCCAGTAGTTTTTACATGCGCAAAAACACAACATGAGGAGGATGCATCGATGTAGCACCTCTGTAAAAACAGAATAGCTTGGATTTCAACTAAAATAATCATGCATATAGAGATAAATTAAACCATTTCTATAAACAACAATGCATCTCCTGCTTGTGTAACTGTCTGCCCTAATTATCGTGTGCAAGTCATACTTATATAACCTACCGTAATACATGCTATAGCTAACATAGACTCAATAAGGGTTAAAACTGTGCTGTCACCTGAATCCACAAATCATGAAGAATGGCATAGGCCTAAGATACGTGTCTGAGACATCACACTGCGTCTTCATAGCCAAAATAAATATGAATTTTAATTTTGAACGGCAAATTACATCTGACTACTGCGGTAATCTAAACCCTGCCCACCTGAACACAACTTGCCCACAACAATCCAGAAAGTATCAGTCATGGACATGATGCACTTTTACGAGTGGATCGATATCACAAGTATATTGTTATTTTCGTGTGTGTTTTTATTGCTAAGTGATTATATCAGAAATAAAGCGCCGAAGAACTTTCCTCCTGGACCATGGTCTTTGCCGTTTATAGGAGACATCCATCATATCGATAATAGTAAGATGCATCTTCAGTTTGCGAAGGTAATTATCTAACTAAACGTATATTGCATGAAAATCTGTGACTGCTGCAAACGTTAATCAAAAATGTCTGACGAAAATGATAGGCCTGATGATGGTTAACAGTTTTACATTTAACAAATGCTGGTATGACAATGATGGAAATTGTTATTGTTACTTTTATGCATTTAATACAAATTAAATAAAAAAAATTAACAGACTCACATTTTACACATCATGTGAGCGTTCTAGTCAGAATGAGTTGTGAATACGCCGTTGACGTAACACATATCCCCACATTTCCCATATGTTCTGTGAGCCCCATATATATATTCGTAAATAAATAAATAATGAACGCATGACAAAGGGTGCTATGCTCACAGGGTCAAGGTTCAAGTTTTGCTCACTGCAGAGTCAAATGACGTCCAGCTCCTCCTCTCTGACGTCTGGGGAGGATACATGGCTCTGGGGTTACTAGGGTAGGGACAGAAACATAAGAGATAGAGAGAGATAGGGTTAGGGTGAGGTTGGATATACTAGTTCCACCCATTAGGTGTAAATTACAGACGGAGAGGGGGAGCTGTGGACAGTGACCTGGGAACAAATATGCTCCCACCTTAAAGGAACACTCCACCGTTTTTAGAAATAGGGCTTCTTTCCTATATTTAGATATGCGGGCAAATGCATTTTTGTCTCAGTGCATGCATTGTTTTAGTTTGGCAGGGTCGCCACTAGCTTAGCATAATGAGTGGAATCCTATGTTGCCAGCTAGCATGTCTCAAGTAAAAGTGATCCAAAAAAGAAAGAAAAACCCCCCACCTAATTACTTCTTGTGTCCTGGGTATTCATAACGAGTACAAATAGTGATGCAGATTAAGACTAGGCGATTTCCTAGGCAGATATTGACTCGGGACTATATTATGGGGAAGCACAGGCGAAGCACTGCTACTGCAGAGATATCACACAGTGTCATCTGAGGGTCCGAAGACCACGGGAATTCAATAAAGGTCTTCGGCCTTGTCCCTTACGCACAGAGATTTCTCCCGTTTCTCTGAATCGTTTGATGATGTAATGCACTGTAGATGATGAGGTTTGCAAAGCATTTGCAATTTGACGTTGAGGAACAAAGTGTGAGAGGGTCTGCCTCTCTAAGACATCCCTTTAATAGCTAATCATGTTACAGGCCTGATATCAGTTAATTAGTTTCTAGATGTTCTCCCTGCTGAATCAAAATATTTTAGCCATTTGTTGCCCCCGTCCCAACTTTTATGAGACCTGTAGCAGGCATCGAGTTTGAAATTAGCTCAATTAGTGGATAAAAGTGTAACATTTCTCTGTTTAAACATTTATTTTATCTATGTTCTATTGTGAATAAAATATTGGCTCATGCGATTTGAAAGTCTTTTCGTTTCCATTTTATTCAAATTTTAAAAAACGTCCCAACTTTTACGGAATTCGGGTTGTATCTAATATAATAAAACAGCGCTGCGTTACCCCACATCGGCTTGACCGGAAGAAGCGGAAGCAGAAACTGTTGCATAATAAAAGCTCTGCAGATTTCGAGCCAAGTGTCGCTCGTCTCTCATTAGCAATCGCTCCAGCGACCTCGCTCAGCTCCTCAACACTCGCCCCTGCTCTGCTTCACACTACAGTAACGTTAATAACCGCTTACATCAACATGAGTCCTGTCCGAGTCCGATCCCGATTCTTTTCACCGGCTGTGAGGTGAAGACAACAATCTCGGCATTATCAAGCTACGCCTTTGTTTTGAATAGGTGACCTCTAGCAGATAAAATCTACATAGTGTGCCTTTAATGAATGTTTCGTTTGTTGTTGGAAAATGTGGCTAAAGTTTGGTCTATTATCGATAGTTTTATCACGCTATCTTCAATTAAAGGAACACTCCACTTTTTTTGAAAATAGGCTCATTTTCCAAGTCCCCTAGAGTTAAATAGTTGAGTTTTACCGTTTTTGAATCCATTCAGCCGATCTTTGTATCTTGCGGTAGCACTTTTAGCATAGCTTAGCATACATCATTGATTCTAATCAGTCCATTAGCATCTCATTCAAAAAATGACCAAAGACACTTTCAATATTTTTCCTATTTAAAACTTGACTCTTCTACAGTTACATCGTGTGCTAAGACCAACTGAAAATGAAAAGTTGTGATTTTCTACACCTATATGGCTAGGAACTACTTTCTCATTCCTGCGTAATAGTCACAAATCTTCACAGCTGTACCATGGCTGCAGCGGCGCAGTGATATTACTCAGCGCTGAAAGTAGCCCCCAGCTAGGTAACTTTCAATGTGACTGGCACTAAGTTCGTGTAGTTGCAGAGAAAGTTTCAGGCATGCAGCCGACAAATAGTGTTGTGGATTTCCCTGTGTGATTAGGCATGGTTCTGTGTGTTGTAAAGGGCTTTGATAGTAAGTCGAAGGTGTACTACCACCATGTTTCACAGAATACCAACGAATCACTGCGCCGCTGCAGCCATGGTACAGCCGCGAAGATCAGAGACTATTACGCAGGAATGAGAAAGTAGTTCCTAGCCATATAGGTGTAGAAAATCACAACTTTTCATTTTCAGTTGGTCTTAGCACACGATGTAACTGTAGAAGAGTCAAGTTTTAAATAGGAAAAATATTGAAAGTGTGTTTGGTCATTTTTTGAATGAGATGCTAATGGACTGATTAGAATCAATGATGTATGCTAAGCTATGCTAAAAGTGCTACCGCCAGATACAAAGATCGGCTGAATGGATTCAAAAACGGTAAAACTCAACTATTTAACTCTAGGGGACTTGGAAAATGAGCCTATTTTCAAAAAAAGTGGAGTGTTGCTTTAATGTTATTTTCATGACAAATTGCATCATTGTAGTCAGAATAAACTGAAACCTGATATGTTTTATATGTTGATTTTCAAATGATATTTTACAGTTTGCAGAAAAATATGGCAAGATTTTCAGCCTTAGAATTTTTGGACCAAGAATTGTTGTGTTGGATGGATATAAACTAGTAAAGGAGGTCTACACACAACAGGGTGATAACCTCGCTGACCGACCCTCATTACCTTTGTTCCGTGACATCGTTGGAGACAGAGGTCAGTTTAATATCAGAATGTTAAATTGGTGATTAACACCATAGATTGGGTATCTATCACTAATCTTGTTTTGTGAACAGGTTTAGTTGTCGCCAATGGCTATAAATGGAAGCATCAGCGGAGATTTGCTCTCTCAACTCTTCGAAACTTTGGATTGGGAAAGAAAAGTTTAGAGCCATCTATCAGTCTTGAGTGTTGCTTTCTGAATGAAGCCATTTCAAATGAACAAGGTATTTACTGAGTTTTGTTGCCTGAAAATAATTGACATTGCATTTGAAATGGTAAGCAAAGTGTGATTTGCACCAACTACTTTTCCAGGTCGACCATTTGACCCTCGCTTTCTGCTGAACAACGCTGTCTCAAATGTGATCTGTGTACTTGTGTTTGGTAATCGATTTGAATACAGTGACCATGATTTCCAGTCTCTGTTGAAGAACATCAGTGAAGCTATGTATCTCGAAGGAGGCGTCTGTGCTCAAGTAAACGTTTTTCTCATTTTAACAAGTCAACTTTGCTTTTTTCACTACTCACCTACTTCTTGTTTTGATTTCTTCAGCTTTATAACATGTTCCCATGGCTCATGCGGCGACTGCCTGGACCGCACAAGAAAATGATTGCTCTGTGGAAAGAAGTGATTGGCTTTGCTCGAGAGAGAGTGAATGTACACAGAGAGGATTATGATCCATCAAATCATCGAGACTACATTGACTGCTTTCTTGCTGAGATGGAAAAAGTAAGACCCTTTCTAAGTGGGGCGTCACTAAGTGAGCTGGCACAGGAATGCTCAGGTAATAATATTGTATGACTGTTGAATTAAAATGCTTCTCGTTCATATTGTTTAGCTTAAGGACGACACAGCCGCTGGGTTTGATGTGGAGAACTTGTGCATCTGTACTCTGGATCTGTTTGTAGCAGGAACTGAGACCACCTCTACCACTCTGTACTGGGGTCTTCTGTACATGATAAAATATCCTGAGATACAGGGTGAGAGCTTACAATGAGAAATGACTATCCTATGCACATTGAAAGTAATGCATACTTACACTCTCTCTAAATTTGGTATCGTTAGCCAAAGTTCAAGAAGAGATTGATCGTGTTGTGGGAGGGTCACGGCAGCCATCTTTATCAGACAAGGACAGCATGCCGTACGCCAATGCTGTCATTCATGAGATACAGAGGATTGGAAATATTATCCCAATAAATGTGGTCCGGGCTACTGTGGAAGATACTCAGATAGGACAGTACTCGATCCCAAAGGTGCATGTTTAAAGTGCTATAAGAATGTGAAATTGAGCAGAACCTATCAGTTTAAGAACCGTAAGGACAGTGTGTATAATTCTACTCATGTGGTTCTGCAGGGCACAATAGTGACCGGCGCTTTGACATCAGTGCTGTTTGATGAGTCCGAGTGGGAGACACCTCACTCTTTTAACCCGGGTCACTTCCTGGATGCTGAGGGCAATTTCAGGAGGAGAGATGCCTTTTTGCCCTTTTCTCTAGGTAGAGGCAAACTCTGTAATCCTATATATATTGAGACACACACATTGATTATGTTATACCTCACATTGAAAGATATAATGTTCCCGTATGTACCCAAAATGTTCTCTGAATTTCAGGAAAGAGAGTGTGTCTTGGGGAGCAACTGGCACGGATGGAGTTGTTCCTGTTTTTCTGCTCTCTGCTGCAACGCTTCAGTTTCTCTTCACCAGTGGGTGTGGAGCCCAAATTGGATTTCAAACTGGGCGCCACTCACTGTCCCCAGCCTTATGAATTGTGTGCGGTGCAACGCTAAAGCAAGCAACACACGTCAATTTTCCAGTAACTTTTTTGAAGTACCCATAATGTTATCTCTAAAATTAGCTGGGTGCTTACATGATGGTCTATTTTAGCTTTTTTGTTGGATTCAGACTGACTAGTTGGTTAATATGATACAAAAAATATTTACAAATAAATCACCATTGGATGATTAAAAACTATCATTACAATAAGTCATAAAGGGAAATAATTTAAATCTAGATTCTGTAACTTTCAAATGCCAGCTTTTTCCCTGCTGATCCTTAAAAAGTGATTCACAATCACAATTCAGGTCATAAAAAGTCTTAAAAGGTATAACAATGATATTGATTAAACATTTTAACTGGGCATAAATTTGGGGACAGGAAAAAAAACAGAATCATGGCCAGCTGTGATCATTTAACATCTAAAGACAATGATTTAACTGATTGCCATTGTGAGTAATAAATAAATAACATGAAGTGTTGATTATTTATCTAATGTGCTGGAAATACAATGTTTAGAAACTGTGAGAGTCACTTAGACAGACAGTAACTTTAGACAACTGGTTGTGTTCAGAGCTATTATGAAGACATTACCATTTTTATGTATGTTAGAAAAACTGAAAAAAATGGCTGGCCGCACACTGAATCCAAAAAAGACTGAAGTCTTGGAAAATTAAGTGCAGCAGAGATGTTTTTGTAACCTTGGCCAGATCTGAGCCTAGCCACAATTCTGACTCTGAGCTTTTCCGGCAGTTCCTTTGACCTCATGATTCTCATTTGCTCTGACATACACTGTGAGCTGTAAGGTCTTATATAGACAGGTGTGTGGCTTTCCTAATCAAGTCCAATCAGTATAATCAAACACAGCTGGACTCAAATGAAGGTGTAGAACCATCTCAAGGATGATCAGACGAAATGGACAGCACTTGAGTTAAATATATGAGTGTTACAGCAAAGGGTCTGAATACTTAGGACCATGTGATATTCCAGTTTTTCTTTATTAATAAATCTTTAAAAATGTCAACAATTCTGTGTTTTTTTGTCATTATGGGGTGCTGTGTGTACATTAATTAGAAAAAAATTAACTTCAAATGGCTGCAATATAACAGAGTGTCCATAACCAATTTAGTAAAAAATATTTATTTTTCACTGTCCCAAAAGACAAAAATGACTAAAATATAGTAAGCAAAATGAACACAGACAACATAAATTACATTTTATCACATTATTTTATTTACAAGTCAATTCCAACAGGAACTTTGATGAAAATACATTATTTTCAATAAGGAAAAAAGTCTTCTGCATAACAGGATGTCTTGATGTGATGAAGGTAAAGTGGCACTGAATACAGGTGATAGTCATATAATTAGAAAAGTTTGTTTTATTAATTCCATTCAAAAAGTGAAACTTGTATGTTATATTCATTCATTACACACAGACTGATATATTTCAAATGTTTATTTCTTTTAATTTTGATGATTATAACTGACAACTAAGGAAAATCCCAAATTCATTATCTCAGATAATTAGAATATTGTGAAAAGGTTCAATATTGAAGACACCTGGTGTCATACTCTAATCAGCGAATGAACTCAAAACACCTGCAATGGCCTTTAAATGGTCTCTCAGTCTAGTTCTGTAGGCTACACAATCAACTGCTGACTTGACAGTTGTCCAAAAGACGACCATTGACAGTTTGCACAAGGAGGGCAAGACACTAAAGGTCATTGCAAAAGTGGCTGGCTGTTCACAGAGCTCTGTGTCCAAGCACATTAATAGAGAGGCGAAGGGAAGGAAAAGATGCAGTAGAAAAAAAGTGTACAAGCAATAGGGATAACTGCACCTTGGAGAGGATTGTGAAACAAAACCCATTCAAAAATGTGGGGAGATTCATGAAGTTGACTGCAGCTGGAGTGAGTGCTTCAAGAACCACTACGCACAGACGTATGCAAGACACGGTTTCAGCTGTCGCATTCCTTGTGTCAAGTCACTCACCGCGCATCCGCATTTGAAATGGAAATGTTCACATGGTATGCGTATATTTTTTCGGACATACTTGTTCATCCAACATGGATATTTCACTTAGACTTCATAGATTGACTGAGCACAATTAAATATGTTCGGTGAATATACAATTTTAATTTTGAGTGAAGACCTTAAGCTATGATTAGTACAATGCATATTTTTGCATGGGGATAATTATTTGAAAGTAATTTATTGTGCCAATAAGTAACGATTAAGATACTGTAATATATTTTATATTGATAACTGGAAGCAGTTTGAAATGTGTTTGGTGAAGTAGTTAGATAAATAGGTTGCATTAATTTTAAGAATTTCCACAACACTTCACGCCAGGCTTTGGTTCTGGAAAACAGACATTTCCATTATTTTAATTCAAAGTGAAGCTCAACATGAGCAGATACTCAGTATATAAAGAGTCTTGTGTCATTCATGTCTGGTACAAATCTACAAAAATCTCCATTTTACATGTTTATTATAAAATGTACTAAGACTTGTTAGTCTTCTATATCTTCATCCTCAATCATTTTCTTCTTTAACTTAGCCATCTTAATCATTTTCTTCTTCTCCCTCTTCACCTTTTTCTTCTCCATCTCCATCTTTTCCTCCATCTTTTTTTTCTTCTTTTCCATCCTTTTCGTCTTCTCCATCATCTTTTTCGTCTTCTCCATCATCTTTTTCTTCTTCTTCTCCTGCTTTTTCTTCTCCTTCTCCATATTTTTCTTCTCCTTCTCCTGATTTTTCATCTCCTTCTCCATCTTTTCCTTCTCCTTCTCCATCTTTTTCTCCTCCTCCATCTTTCCATTCTCCTCCATCATCTTTTTCTTCCTCTCCTTCCTCTTTTTCCTCAACTCCCTGACTGTGGCTTCCTTTGTTTTACTTCCAGACTTTCTCTCGATTTTCTTAGCATATCTAATGTAATGTGAACCTGTGAACAGAACACAATGCCCAGGAACTTATTAAATGTGTTATCTGAACACGCATTACAGACTCAAAGGTCTCTGTTCTGGTTCTACTGAGGAAACGGAAACGTTCACATTTTACCTGGAAAAAGACAATCATGTACTTACTGTATATATGTACTGCCCTCAAAACTTCTCTCTTGACCTTCATTATGCCGGCGTTCTCGGCCATGTCTTTCCTGCCGATATAGCTTCTGTAGTGTAAGGAGAACCACAGCGGATACCTGGTATCCCATTCCTTCTGTACAGTCTCCATGCACTTTCTAAAAACACAAACCAACATCAGAAGAAACATTAAAGGGGTCATCTGATGCTTTTTGACATATTCAACTTTCATTGATTTGTAATGTAGCCGCATTTAAATAATTAATTCGCAGAATAAAGGGGAGGGGCGTGGTTGAGTTAACTAGTGGTGTGTTGAAACTGGTGGTTATGGTAAGGGGCGGGACATTTCCCAAACACGCTCAAAGCGTTTGACCAATCACAACACACTGCTACAGCCGCCAATCAGAGCAGTTTGCTTTTCAGTAGGGGCTTCATAGAGACTGGAACTAAACAGAGCGCTACTGACAGACAGGGAAGAGAGGAGCCGCAACAATACAGAATATGAGGAAAATAAGGTGTTTTTTTAACATTCAGGCATGAAAACCTATTCTATTAGATACAAAATCAAGACTCTATAAAATGGCATAATAGGTCTCCTTTAAAGATGAACCCAATGTGTCTCCTTCATCCAGATGTTTGAAAGCAGCTAGCATGTTTGATGGAGCCTATACACTCACCTAAAGGATTATTAGGAACACCTGTTCAATTTCTCATTAATGAAATTATCTAATCAACCAATCACATGGCAGTTGCATCAATGCATTTAGGGGTGTGGTCCTGGTCAAGACAATCTCATGATTTCCAAACTGAATGTCAGAATGGGAAAGAAAGGGGATTTAAGCAATTTTGAGCGTGGCATGGTTGTTGGTGCCAGACGGGCCGGTGTGAGTATTTCACAATCTGCTCAGTTACTGGGATTTTCACACACAACCGTTTCTAGGGTTTACAAAGAATGGTGTGAAAAGGGAAAAACATCCAGTATGCGGCAGTCCTGTGGGAGAAAATGCCTTGTTGATGCTCGAGGTCAGAGGAGAATGGGCCGACTGATTCAAGCTGATAGAAGAGCCACTTTGACTGAAATAACCACTCGTTACAACCGAGGTATGCAGCAAAGCATTTGTGAAGCCACAACACGCCTCATCTCCACTACAAATAGGAAAAAGAGGCTACAATTTGCACGAGCTCACTAAAATTGGACAGTTGAAGACTGGAAAAATGTTGCCAGATGATAGATTCAGAATTTGGCGTAAACAGAATGAGAACATGGATCCATCATGCCTTGTTCCCACTGTGCAGGCTGGTGGTGGTGGTGTAATGGTGTGGGGGATGTTTTCTTGGCACACTTTAGGCCCCTTAGTGCCAATTGGGCATGGTTTAAATGCCACGGCCTACCTGAGCATTGTTTCAGACCATGTCCATCCCTTTATGACCACCATGTTCCCATCCTCTGATGGCTACTTCCAGCAGGATAATGCACCATGTCACAAAGCTCCAATCATTTCAAATTGGTTTCTTGAACATGACAATGAGTTCACTGTACTAAAATGGCCCCCACAGTCACCAGATCTCAACCCAATAGAGCATCTTTGGGATGTGGTGGAACGGGAGCTTGGTGCCCTGGATGTGCATCCCACAAATCTCCATCAACTGCAAGATGCTATCCTATCAATATGGGCCAACATTTCTAAAGAATGCTTTCAGCAACTTGTTGAATCAATGCCACGTAGAATTAAGGCAGTTCTGAAGGCGAAAGGGGGTCAAACACAGTATTAGTATGTGTTCCTAATAATCCTTTAGGTAAGTGTAGAATGCAGTTAGAATGACCCTAAGATTCAAGATTCTCATTTTTATCATAATATAGTTATGTAATATCATACGAGTGCTGTTTTTGTTCAGAATGCAACTGTAATATTGATACACAGGGCAATACATAAAAAGTTAATATATTTTAGACACAATATCATCTGTTCTTGCTCAATTTTGCCAATGAAAATATTACATAAACTTAAGAGCAGAACTGTTGTGCGTTCGTCGCTTCTGAATGAATCTGTGTTTTGAGTGAATCAATAGGGAGAACAAATTATTCAATGACACTTTCATGAAGAGAGCCATTTAAGAATAGAGTACTCTAAAGAATTAAAGGGATACTTCACCCACTAACTATCCCTTTAAGTTTGTGCAACAGCATTAAGCAACCGAGTGACATGCTCGTCTGTGTGAAGACTGTGCACATGCCAATTATTTCTTTTAATTTTGATGATTATAACTGACAACTAAGGAAAATCCCAAATTCAGTATCTCAGAAAATTAGAATATTACTTAAGACCAATACAAAAGAAAGCATTTTTAGAAATCTTGGCCAACTGAAAAGCATGAGCATGTACAGCATGTACTCAATACTTTTGCCTGAATTACTGCAGCAATGCGGCGTTGCATGGAGTCGATCAGTCTGTGGCACTGCTCAGGTGTTATGAGAGCCCAGGTTGACCTGATAGTGGCCTTCAGCTCTTCTGAATCTCATATCGCATCTTCCTCTTCACAATGTTAAGGTCAGGCGAGTTTTCTGGCCAATGGTCCTTAAACCAGGTACTGGTTTGCTTTGACACTGTGTGCAGGTGCCAAGTCCTGTTGGAAAATGAAATCTGCATCTCCATAAAGTTTGTCAGCAGCAGGAAGCATGAAGTGCTCTAAAACTTCCTGGTATACGGCTGCGTTGACCTTGGACCTCAGAAAACACAGTGGTCCAACACCAGCAGATGCCATGGCACCCCAAACCATCACTGACTGTAGAAACTTTACATTGGACCTCAAAAAACGTGAATTGTGTGCCTCTCCTCTCTTCCTCCAGACTCTGGGACCCTGATTTCCAAAGGAAATGCTAAATTTACTTTCATCAGAGAACATAAATTTGGACCACTCAGCAGCAGTCCAGTCCTTTTAGTCTTTAGCCCAAGCGAGACGTTGTTCAAGAATGGCTTGACACAAGGAATGCGACAGCTGAAACCGTGTCTTGCATACGTCTGTGCGTAGTGGTTCTTGAAGCACTCACTCCAGCTGCAGTCCACTCTTCATGAATCTCCCCCACATTTTTGAATGGGTTTTGTTTCACAATCCTCTCCAAGGTGCGGTTATCCCTATTGCTTGTACACTTTTTTCTACTGCATCTTTTCCTTCCCTTCGCCTCTCTATTAATGTGCTTGGACACAGAGCTCTGTGAACAGCCAGCCACTTTTGCAATGACCTTAAGTGTCTTGCCCTCCTTGTGCAAACTGTCAATGGTCGTCTTTTGGACAACTGTCAAGTCAGCAGTTGATTGTGTAGCCTACAGAACTAGACTGAGAGACCATTTAAAGGCCATTGCAGGTGTTTTGAGTTCATTCGCTGATTAAAGTATGACACCAGGTGTCTTCAACATTGAACCTTTTCACAATATTCTAATTATCTGAGATAATGAATTTGGGATTTTCCTTAGTTGTCAGTTATAATCATCAAAATGAAAAGAAAAAAACATTTGAAATATATCAGTATGTGTGTAAAGAATGAATATA
The DNA here is from genome assembly GCA_023029165.1 of Gobiocypris rarus. Classification (NCBI taxonomy): domain Eukaryota; kingdom Metazoa; phylum Chordata; class Actinopteri; order Cypriniformes; family Gobionidae; genus Gobiocypris; species Gobiocypris rarus. The sequence continues at coordinate 2,742,329 of CM040917.1, forward strand.
ATATACAAGTTTCACTTTTTGAATGGAATTAGTTAAATATTAATAAAACTTTTTGATGATATTCTAATTATATGACCATCACCTGTATATATTAGGGCTAGGCGATATGGCCAAAAAAAATCATAATACATTTTTTCACATTAGTCGTTATCAATGTTTATCATGATAAACGTAAAATCTTTATTTCTTTCAAATAAAAGCAAAAGTTGTAGATACCAGACCAATAATTGTGGTTTTAAACTTTATTGTCAGAACATGACAAACACTTCCCATTTTGGATTCTTTGTACTTTTCTGGTAAATTTTCCTTAAAATAAATATATTAATAGAAAAAAATTTCTTAGTTTCTGCATGTGCTAACGGCTGATATTGTTTCTAGTATTGAAACAGGTTTGTGTTTCCCGACTTTGATAGCACGTATCTTCAGCACTGCTTGCATTGCAAGCTGCAACATTAATACCATTAAATGTTTTGTCTCTTAGAAATGCAGTTGACAGTAGTAGTTTGAGTTAGGATACAGGTGTAAATTCTGATGATCACGTGCCCACTGTTGGTGCTTTCGGTGGTGGGGTCTATGCCGCCACATACGCAACAAACTGCAATGCACTGTGTATTCTGACACCTTTCTATCAGAACCAGCATTAACTTCTTGAGCAGTTTGAGCTCCAGTAGCTCGTCTGTTTGATCGGACCACACGGGCCAGCCTTCGCTCCCCACGTGCATCAATGAGCCTGGGCCGCCCATGATTTGTGTTTATGTATGTATGTGTATGTGTATATATATATATATATATATATATATATATATATATATATATATATATATGTTTGTTTGGCATTACAACTAATTTTCCAGAATATTACAGTATATTAACTGTAACTTACTTCCGTTTGAGTATCTTCATAATATTCAGAAGACAGGACCAAGCCCTTATGTCACATTTCCAACTGGAAAACTCCAGAAGGTCCATTGAAATGGTGAGAGCTTCTTCTAGATCGCTCATGAGTTCTGGGAAACAAAAACAGAAACTGATTTAAATCAAAGACTTTTACATTTCAGTCGCTGGTGGGTGATGAATCTAACAAATAAACCCAACAGACCTAGAGTAAAGAGGACCCGAGCCCCCCAGAACACCCTTATAACCGCACCGCAACATGCTAAAAACCAATCGGAAAAGTCTAGTTTTCATACGTACTGGTGCACAGCAGGAGAGAGCAGAGGTCCAGCATCAGTTCATGACTCGGGACTAACGTGCGCAGAATCTGAGCGACACAAAGAATTGAAATGATTAATTTATTCTGGTTTATGCGCGTTCTGATTGGCTGAACCATTTCATACCCTTAATGAACCGATGAGTCTGTCTTGTGAGGCATCGTGTCTCTTGAGGAACTGGTACAAGTACACATGAGCGTTGGGATTGGATGGGAATTCCTTGTTGTAAGCGTAATTCTCCAGAATCTGCAGAGCGCCTTCCTCATCGTAAAACTCCAGCATCTGCAGTGGACGACACATAGACAGCATGAGATCATGCAAAGTCCACTTTAAAGGAGTTCGTTTAAACAAAAATTACAGTTGTGTCTTCATTTATTCATGTGATCCCCAAACATGTGTTAGTTACCGTCTTGCTTTGTTTACAAGTTTGGGGTCAGCAAGTTGACCTTTTAATATGACCTCAGAAGACTTATAACATAAGTGGTATGAATTATTTTCATAATGGATTTTGATCTTTTAAGAGCTTGTCTGATTGTACGAAGCTGTGTGAAGATTCTTCAAACAAATCTGCTTGTGTTTTGAACATCACAAGTGTGAGATGATGACAGAACTGTCATTTTGGTCTAAATGAGCATTTAAACAAAGACAATCGTCAAATTGCACAAGGTAAGATGGTGTCTCACATTAATGTAGCTCAACACAAAAGGGTCCCAGACTCCCGGCTGAGAGATGATATCCTTCAGGGTCACAGACGCTTGTCTGAAGTAGCTGTGCATCTCATGGTTACTGATCGCCTCATCTGATACCAGAAACATGGACAAGAGCGCATTCAATTGATCAAAAGTGACATTGTAACATTACATAAAGATTTCAGTTTCAAATGAACGACATTCTTTTCACACACACGCACACACACTCCAGTCATGACACATTTATTTACAGCCTACTACTAAGTAATAATATTTGTAGCTTTAAAGCAATATTTTATAGTTATCTAAAGGCCTACTGTATTTATTGAGACATTTATTCAAGAAACGAATTACAAACAGAAACACACACAGTACAGAGAAATTTAATGTAGTAGCATAAGTCACAAAATTCCTCATTTAAATAATTTTATATGCAGAATAAAGCAGCAGGGCCTGGTTGAGTGAGTTAGTCGTGTGTTGAAACTAGGGGTTATGTTAAAGGGCGGGACATTTCCCAAACACGCTCAAAGCGCTTGACCAATCACAACACACTGCTCCAGTAAGTAATTTGTCAGAGAGAGTACATTGTGCTCTGGTGTCAGAGAGAGTACATTGGCGGCAGTGGCTCATGTAGATTGTCTGCAAACCGGAAGGTTGGTGGTTCGATCCCCGGTTCCACCTGACCAAGTGTCGAGGTGTCCATGAGCAAGACACCTAACCCCAGCTGCTCCCGACGAGCTGGATGGCGCCTTGCATGGCTGACACTGCCGTCGGTGTATGAATGAGTGAGTGAATGGGTGAATGTGAGGCAATGTGTAAAGCGCTTTGGATGGCCATTGGTCTGTTAAAAAGCGCTATATAAATGCAGTCCATTTACCATTTACCATTATTAAATATAGATCCATTTTTATTGTCAGTTTATTGTTCCACATAACTCAAATATCCTCCTACCGTCTGCAGCTGCAGCGGACTTCTTCTTAAACCAGACCAAGAAATCTAGGAAACCGCTGTAGGCATGGATGAGTTTTTTGGTGTCGCCTTGAGCAATCGAGAAGTTGCCATATCTCCAGCTTTCTCCGATGGACAGCTGCCGCTTGGCTTCTTCCATCTCCCCGGTCAGCATGAGATGAAAGCAATGCTCCAAACAGATCTACAACATTCACAGGACGTCCTGATAAAAATGCATGCCTAGTAAAAGGGAGGTTTGGGATTCTCAATGCATACCTTGGAGAAGTTTTTGACTCCGTTGTGTTTCAGCTGTTCATATACAGCGTTGAAATCTTCAGCATTGGCGTTAGGGAGATGACGCAGAATTTCTGTGCCTAATCTCCATGTGATCTGATGGACACAATTATGCAGTCAGCAGTGAAACACTTCATCCGTACAGTAGCGCACACACACACACACACACACACACACACACACACACACACACACACACACACACACACACACACACACACACACACACACACACACACGACTAGGATAGGATTCGGAATAGGAGGATCCAACAGGAAAACACAAACAAATAAACAAGACAGGTTGAAGATGATTTCATGGTTTTATGATAAAAAAAGAAAAGAATCCATGGCCTGAAAAACCAGCATTCAATTCCTTTATACTTATAAAAATGTTAATCTTTATACAGTGCATTTAATAATTAATTTTAAATCATTTAATGTCAAATCAACCAAATTTCAGAATCTTCCCCGGCTCGAATGTTTGATTTTGTTAATATTTTTTTTTCTAATAAAGAAACATAAATCATGATGAAAGCCTAAATATTAAATGTAATGGCTGTATATTTACTGAGAATCCACTATTTTGCAAGGGAAGGGATGTAAAAATTTTGATCACTGATGGCCTAAGACACGAAACGAGCGGTTTGTGTGAGAAAACCAACAGAATTTATATAGTTTTTACCTCTTGTACACCACTACGTCCGACTGATGCGAGGGCGCGCGTGCGTGTTTCCTGTTGTGACATTCACGCGTTCTGGCTTTAGTGTGTTCGTTTTCTCACACAAAACGCTCGTTTCGTGTCTTAGGCCATCAGTGTGTACTTACGATGGGGCATTGTTTAATTTGGACTTCTCTGTGTATGCTCTTTGAGGTGGTGACCATAGACCTGCATTATGTGAGGCACAGACAAGAACGGTTTGACCTAAAATGATCAAAATTGAAACTACTGGGAAAACAAATACTCCTACATCTCGGATGCCCATGAGGTAAGCTAAAACATATCAAAATTGAATTTCAAAGTGAACTATCCCTTTAAAACGTCTTAAGTTACAGACATGCAAACTCGGGGCAAAAAACACAGAGCCTTTCCCCCATTTTTGAACGGTCACCGTTGACATATAAAGCAACAAAGATTGCGAAAGTAAACAGATTTACCTAATAGACCTGTATTATAAATAAAATAATGATGCTGCCATCTTTCTAAAGTCATGTTTACCCCCCTGTAATTTGGCAGCAACTCTCAGATGAAAGTTGTAAAAGGCTGTTGTACCTCAGAAGCCGTTGTATTCACTGTATAGCCATCCATAGCCTCCAGTGTCTGAATGTAGGAGTTGTAATAAACCGCAGCCTCCTGCCAGTGATGAAGCAGCATCGCATCTCTGATCCGCTTTAGACACCTTCTGTTCGACTTGAGGAAGCTGGTAGTTGTGCGAACACCTGAACATGAACACATCAGTGGGATTGAGTGGCTTTGACCACATACACAACAAGTTAATATGATGAGATAACAGCAGAACATCACCTTTGTCGTCCTTGTAATAGTGGATGGTGGGCTCTTTAACTCGTTCCCGATTTGTCGTTTCATCCTCTGGAAAATCTTGTGCAATACTGAGCTCATCCTCTATATCATCCATAACTCGTTTGCTCTCCTCTTGAGAGTATTATGAAGACCGTGTGAAAAGGTCTCAACGCGTGGACATGTGAAACTGTTCCTCATCATAACAAGCGGTGAGCGTGACCGGCGGACAGCGCCACCTGCCGCACGGGCGGACAATAACACCTGCAAGATTTTCTAACTTATGTGAAAACAGTTTTGGCAGGTAAAATAAAGAGTCTATATTTAATAGAGCATCTTATTTCTACCTTGTACTGAGTAAGAAATCTATATATGTCCGTCCATCCTAGACTGTAAAGGTCCATCCCCAGTTATACATTTTTGGTTCCCAGAACGTTCTGGGAACGTTAGTTTTGGGTTTTTGGAACGTTCTGGGAACATTCCCAAAACATGTATTCGTAACGTTTGTTTTTGGTTGGACAGAATATATTTATTTATTTATTTTTGTTACGGAAATTGAACGATTTTTTTAAGGATTCCATACCGTTCCCTTAACCTCTTTTCATATTTATTCCCATGGATGAACGGTTGTGAATATAAACCATGTCTTGATCCGAGCACATAAACCGTAATATGGAGGATTAAATAATTGTTTTTATGGATTATTATATAAGATAACGTAATTTATCAATGTACCACAACAGATTTTACGTTAAGTGTTGACAATATGATTAACATTAAAAACGAGCCTACAACATAAAAAAATGAATAACGTTATATTCGTTTATTACCACTGAATTAGCAGGACTCGCGTTTATCTTTAAATACTATAGTATATTATAGTAAAATTACTGTAGTAAATACTATAGTGTTTTTGAACCATTAAATTAACAAAGTGTAGTAAATACTATAATATACTACACTGCAATTTACTGTAGTATCTTTACTAAATCAGGTTCAAAAACATAGTATTTACTAGAGTAATTTTACTATAATATGCACGTTTTTTAAATGGGGGTGGTCAGTAATTAACGGTTAACGTATTCTCCTCAACGTGTCAAATCTCTCTGAAATCACACTATTTATTCTCGTGTAAAAAAAAATTATATATATTATATATATATATATATACATATATATATATATGAATTATAAGCAATAACTAAACAAAGAGGCCGATAAACATAGTCAGTCAGCACAACGAACCGTTAATTTTTAAATTACGCAAGCGCGCGTCTTTTTCGGCGCCAGTAAGTTACAACCCGTATGTGATCTGTCTGTTTTTCCTACTACGCTTAAATTTGGCTTACTATTTTAGATACAATTTGATTTGAAAAGTATAATGCGCTTTAATGTAATCCAGGTAGCCTAATGAACTGTATCTGCTTTGTTTATGAAAAAATGACACATTTAGCATTACAGGTTATACAAAAAATATATAAAATACAAAACAATCTGCAGGGAACGTTCTCTTTATATTATATAAAATAAAACCTATTTAGTTAGCAAAGTAAGATCCTACAGAGGTCTAACTCTATTTACACAACTCGTTCAACGAGTCCTAAACAATCCCAGTTGAAGATCATACAAGGAATAAAAGACCAAAGATGAAGAACAATTAGAAACATATCTTTTTATATATATATATATATATATATATATATATATATATATATATATATATATATATATATATATATAAATTATGTATATATACATTTTTAGATATTTTTCACACCAGGATTTGGTTCTGGAAAGCAACAGGCTTCAGAAAGGCAGCATTTGCGCTCCCTGCTGGTCACAATCAAGACTCGTTCACTGCATTTCCATTATTTTAATTCAAAGTGAAGCTCAACATGAGCAGATTCTCAATATATAAAGAAAGATTCTTGTGTCATACATTAGACAAGTGAAATGTTGTCTGGTACAAATCAACAAAAATGTTCAACATTTATTATAAAAATGTGCGTTTAGGTCGTTGTCTTCATTTTTTTCTTCTCCTTCTTTGTCTTCTCCATCTTTTTCCTCTCCATCTTCAACTTTTTCTTCTCCTTCTTCATCTTCTCCTTCATCTTTTTCTTCTTCTTCTCCCTGACTGTGCATTCATTTGATATACTCTCAGACATTCTCTCAGCTTTCAAAGCAATTTTATAGTATTCTGCTGTGAACAGAAAACAAAATGCACAGGAACTTATTAAATATCAAAACCGTTTTAATACAAGTTAACATAAAAAAAGAGTTGTAATTCATGTCAGGAATCACATCAGGTCCCTGAGATGGTGAGAATGAGCTTTGCGTCAGTCTTTTAATCCGAGGCTATTGGGAACACAGTCCAATAGCGCCGTGCTACAAGTGCAGAACGGAAAACCCATCCTGCGAGCCCAGCCCAAAGCACTCAGGGATGAACGCTTAAAATGGGCTGACATCGGAAACGCTAAAGGTGGAATACCAAGAGACGAATTTGCCCCATATGGTGAGGCTCGGGCCAATGAGGTCAAAACTCCTGGGGCATGAGCCCTCAACAGGCTTGACCATTACAGGTCATAGACTGTTAAACCAGACAAAATCCATGCCTGAAGAGCAGGGACATCCAAATTATAAAACCAGGTAAAGGTAGACGGCGAGGAATAGCTGGACATTGCGCAAATGTCACCAATGGATAATCCAGACCCAACAGGACATTGGAACCACTCATCAAGGTTACTGTGGGTGGGCTCTTTCGGGAGACCACTCCATGCAAAACTCTTCATTAGCCTTGGTCAGGACATGGATAAGTTCGGTGCCCAGACCAGGCCTGAAACCACCTGTCACCTCAGCACATCAGAAGCTGCCAATGATATTGTGAACCCTGAGAAATAGACTAAACCGCTTGCACCAGACAAGGGTGCCGGGGAATCCCGTCGCTGTGGGAAGACTGATGTATGCGGGATCTGGACCAGCGTGAGCTTGCTTAGTCCTTTCTGCTTGGCCTTGCGACTCTCGTTAAAGGAACACTCGACCGTTTTTAGAAATAGGGCTTACTCAACATCTTTCCTACATTTAGATATGTGGGCAAATGCATTGTTTTAGTTTGGCAGGGTCGCGCTAAGCAAGCTTAGCATAATGAATGGAATCCTATGTTGCCAGCTAGCACGTCCTGAGTAAAAGTGACCCAAAAAAAAAACCCCCACCTAATTACTTCTTGTGGCCTGCGTATTTACAACGAGTACAAATAGCGATGCAGATTAAGACTAGGCGGATATTGACTTATATGGACTATATTATGGGGAAGCACAGGCGAAGCACTGCTGCTTTGCCCCAGAGATATCATGCAACACATGAAATCCCCAAACTTTTTTTTTGGATCACTTTTACTTGGGACATGCTAGCTGGCAACATAGGATTCCATTCATTATGCTAAGCTAAGCTAGCGGCGACCCTGCCAAACTAAAACAATGCATTTGCCCACATATCTAAATGTAGGAAAGATTTTGAATAAGCCCTATTTCTAAAAACAGTGGAGTGTTCCTTTAACTCCTCTCAAGCTATTGAGAGGAAGGGAACGGCTGAGCTAGAAGGCCGGAGTCGCTTTCTTAAAATAAAGCGGCCCGCCAGCACAGTGAGGCAAGACTCATGCTCTTGAGCGGCCACAGAGGAGAAGCGCCATTCTCATCTGCTGGGGCTCTTCCACGGCAAGCAGAAGGCTTCTTATCTTTGTCTCCTCTTCATCGTCTTCTGAGTCAAGCGAGATGATCTTCGTGCTTGAAGGAGAAAATGGAGGCCATGCCCGTTTTAACGGGCTGAAATGCCAGTTGTCCGTGCAGATGCACAGACGTGATTCCATCAGGCTTCAGCATTCGGAGAAAAAGTCAACTAAAGTCTGATGCAATGTGAGTGAACCATATCGAAAGGAAACATCTGAAGACACATTACAGACTCCACACATAAACTGAGACCCCAATGTTTCTGTTCCGGTTCAACTGAGGACACTGAATGGAAACTTTATCATTTTATCTAGACAAAGATAACCATGTACTTACTGTATAGACCTACTACCCCCAAAACGTCTTTCTTGATCTTCATTAGGCTGACGTTCTCGGCCATGTCTTTCCTGCCAATATAGCTTCTGTAGTGTAAGGAGAACCACAGCTGTCGCCTGGCGTCCCATTCCTTTTAATAGTCTTCTTGCACTTTCTAAATAAGTACAAATCAACATCAGAAGTGGGTACAGTAGTGTGTTGATTTAGATTCTTTAAATTTGACCCAGTGCAACTTATTTCCCGGAATATTACCATACATTAACCGTAACTTACTTTTGTTTGAGTACACTCATAATATTCAGAAGACAGGACCAAGCCCTTATGTCACATTTCCAACTGGAAAACTCCAGAAGGTCCATTGAAATGGTGAGAGCTTCTTCTAGATCGCTCATGAGTTCTGGGAAACAAAAGCAGAAACTGATTTAAATCAAAGACTTTTACATTTCAGTCGCTGGTGGGTGATGAATCTAACAAATAAACCCAACAGACCTTGAGTAAAGAGGACCCGAGCCCCCCAGAACACCCTTATAACCGCACCGCAACATGCTAAAAACCAATCGGAAAAGTCTAGTTTTCATACGTACTGGTGCACAGCAGGAGAGAGCAGAGGTCCAGCATCAGTTCATGACTCGGGACTAACGTGCGCAGAATCTGAGCGACACAAACCAGAATAAATTAATCATTTAAATTCTTTATGCGCGTTCTGATTGGCTGAACCATTTCATACCCTTAATGAACCGATGAGTCTGTCTTGTGAGGCATCGTGTCTCTTGAGGAACTGGTACAAGTACACATGAGCGTTGGGATTGGATGGGAATTCCTTGTTGTAAGCGTAATTCTCCAGAATCTGCAGAGCGCCTTCCTCATCGTCGTAAAACTCCAGCATCTGCAGTGGACGACACATAGACAGCATGAGATCATGCAAAGTCCACTTTAAAGGAGTTAGTTTAAACAAAAATTACAGTTGTGTTGTCATTTATTCATGTGATCCCCAAACATGTGTTAGTTACGGTCTTGCTTTGTTTACAAGTTTGGGGTCAGTATGTTTAAAAAAAAAAAAAAGACACTTTTATTCATCACGATCGGATGCATTACCAATGATAAAAACACTGATAATGTTACAATACATTTTCTTTTCAAATTAAATGTCAAATAAGTAAATGTTAGAACGATCATTAGTAATGATGCTGAAAATTCAGCTTTGATAGATTATATTTTACAATGTATTCAGTTATTTTAAATTGTAATAAAATTTCACTTTACTGTATTTTTTATCAAATAAATGCAGTCTTGGAAGACTTGAAATACAAATAAATAAATTATTTTTAATGATGGACTTGGAAGTTTTTAGAGCTTGGTCTAAACGAGCATTTAAACAAAGACAATCGTCAAATTGCACAAGGTTAGATGGTGTCTCACATTAATGTAGCTCAACACAAAAGGGTCCCAGACTCCCGGCTGAGAGATGATATCCTTCAGGGTCACAGACGCTTGTCTGAAGTAGCTGTGCATCTCATGGTTACTGATCGCCTCATCTGATACCAGAAACATGGACAAGAGCGCATTCAATTGATCAAAAGTGACATTAAAGAAATCTGTACCGTTACAAAATAAGTAATGGTAAGTTTACCGGGACGTTCTATTCATCAAAGAACCCTGAAAAATTAAATGAATCACTGTTTTAACAAAAATATGGTTCATCCACCACCTCCAGACCATAGAAGCTGATAAAGGTGTGCAGAGAGGACCATCCCACTGCAACACTAAAATCTTCCAAAGAAGAGCTCTTGTAAAAGGCCAGAGAAGAAGCCTTTCCTCTGGTGGAATCAGCACCAACATCTAGAGGTGAACCCAATAAGACATCCTCTGTGACAGCTCTACTGTTTTGACCACCGAAATACAAATAGCTTGCCAGACCTATGCCGCCAGACCATGCAGGGGTCATAAATCTTCAAAGCCTTTACCAGGCAGAGCCCATGAAGCTGCACATCACTCCCTGTCTCCGAATAAGGAGAGGAAAAAGGCTCCAAGACCACCAGCTGGAAGTGAAATGCGGTCAAAATGACCTTAGGTACAGGTCCTTCTCAAAAAATTAGCATATTGTGATAAAAGTTCATTATTTTCCATAATGTAATGATAAAAATTAAACTTTCATATATTTTAGATTCATTGCACACCAACTGAAATATTTCAGGTCTTTTATTGTTTTAATACTGATGATTTTGGCATACAGCTCATGAAAACCCAATCTCAAAAAATTTGCATATTTCATCCGACCAATAAAAGAAAAGTGTTTTTAATACAAAAAAGTCAACCTTCATATAATTATGTTCAGTTATGCACTCAATACTTGGTGGGGAATCCTTTTGCAGAAATGACTGCTTCAATGCGGCGTGGCATGGAGGCGATCAGCCTGTGGCACTGCTGAGGTGTTATGGAGGCCCAGGATGCTTCGATAGCGGCCTTAAGCTCATCCAGAGTGTTGGGTCTTGCATCTCTCAACTTTCTCATCACAATATCCCACAGATTCTCTATGGGGTTCAGGTCAGGAGAGTTGAGCACAGTAATACCATGGTCAGTAAACCATTTACCAGTGGTTTTGGCACTGTGAGCAGGTGCCAGGTCGTGCTGAAAAGCGAAATCTTCATCTCCATAAAGCTTTTCAGCAGATGGAAGCATGAAGTGCTCCAAAATCTCCTGATAGCTAGCTGCATTGACCCTGCCCTTGATAAAACACAGTGGACCAACACCAGCAGCTGACATGGCACCCCAGACCATCACTGACTGTGGGTACTTGACACTGGACTTCAGGCATTTTGGCATTTCCTTCTCCCCAGTCTTCCTCCAGACTCTGGCGCCTTGATTTCCGAATGACATACAAAATCTGAGCGACAGTCCAGTGCTGCTTCTCTGTAGCCCAGGTCAGGCGCTTCTGCCGCTGTTTCTGGTTCAAAAGTGTCTTGACCTGGGGAATGCGGCACCTGTAGCCCATTTCCTGCACACGCCTGTGCACGGTGGCTCTGGATGTTTCTACTCCAGACTCAGTTCACTGCTTCCAGGTCCCCAAGGTCTGGAATCGGTCCTTCTCACAATCTTCCTCAGGGTCTGGTCACCTCTTCTCGTTGTGCAGCGTTTTTTTCCTTCCCACAGACTTCCCACTGAGGTGCCTTGATACAGCACTCTGGGAACAGCCTATTGGTTCAGAAATGTCTTTCTGTGTCTTACCCTCTCGCTTGAGGGTGTCAATGATGGCCTTCTGGACAGCAGTCAGGTCGGCAGTCTTACCCATGATTGCGGTTTTGAGTAATGAACCAGGCTGGGAGTTTTTAAAAGCCTCAGGAATCTTTTGCAGGTGTTTAGAGTTAATTAGTTGATTCAGATGATTAGGTTAATAGCTCGTTTAGAGAACCTTTTCATGATATGCTAATTCTTTGAGAATTTGGGGTTTTCATGAGCTGTATGCCAAAATCATCAGTATTAAAACAATAAAAGACCTGAAATATTTCAGTTGGTGTGCAATGAATCTAAAATATATGAAAGTTTAATTTTTATCATTACATTATGGAAAATAATGAGCTTTTATCACAATATTCTATTTTTTTTAGAAGGACCTATATATACCCTGGCCTAGGTCGCAGCAAGAATTTAACCAAACCAGGTCCACACAAGAAGGGCTGATTGAAAGAGCCTGCAGGTCCCCTATTCTTGAAGCAGGGATAAAGTCACAAAAAGGATTGTTTTAAGGGTCAGAAGCTTGTCTGACACTAACTCCAATGGCACAAAGGGCTACTCTTGAGTCAGAGCATCTGATTATCGACGAAGTAGGCTATGAGAGGATGTGCTCGGAGCAAACAGGCTTGGGCGAACTTCTGCCATATCAGGCTCACCCCTCGAGGGTGTAGTCTCCACTCTCCGGGCTCCAAGCCTTGCCTTTAGAAGAGAGTCAACACTGTGGTGCATCATTTAAGACCCATTTCAATTGTAGGTTCATTGTTACATAACAAACATCCTCCTACCGTCTGCAGCTGCAGCGGACTTCTTCTCACACAAGATCAAGAAATCTAGGAAACCGCTGTAGGCATGGATGAGTTTTTTGGTGTCGCCTTGAGCAATCGAGAAGTTGCCATATCTCCAGCTCTCTCCGATGGACAGCTGCCGCTTGGCTTCTTCCATCTCCCCGGTCAGCATGAGATGAAAGCAATGCTCCAAACAGATCTACAACATTCACAGGACGTCCTGATAAAAATGCATGCCTAGTAAAAGGGAGGTTTGGGATTCTCAATGCATACCTTGGAGAAGTTTTTGACTCTATTGTGTTTCAGCTGTTCATATACAGCGTTGAAATCTTCAGCATTGGCGTTAGGGAGATGACGCAGAATTTCTGTGCCTAATCTCCACGTGATCTGATGGACACAATTATGCAGTCAGCAGTGAAACACTTCATCCGTACAGTAGCGCGCACACACACACACACACACACGACTAGGATAGGATTCGGAATAGGAGGATCAAACAGGAAAACACAAGCAAATAAACAAGACAGGTTGAAGATGATTTCATTTATGAAAATAAAAATGAATGCATGGCCTGAAAAAGCAGCATTCAATTCCTTTATACTTATAAAACAATGTTAATCTTTATACAGTGCATTTAATAATTAATATTAAACAAAAACAGGTAACAACCCCCTTCTATTGACTTTGCAAGCACATACAGGCAAACAAAGTTATGTAGTCTCGATTTGACAGTTTTAAAAGGCTGTTGTACCTCAGAAGCCGTAGATTTCGTTTCTTTGCCATCCATAGCCTCCAGTGTCTGAATGTAGGAGTTGTAATAAACCGCAGCCTCCTGCCAGTGATGAAGCAGCATCGCATCTCTGATCCGCTTTAGACACCTTCTGTTCGACTTGAGGAAGCTGGTCGCAGTGTGTACATCTGAACATGAACACATCAGTGGGATTGAGACAATGTCCTCATAAACATGTAAATATGATGAGATAACAGCAGAACATCACCTTTGTCGTCCGTAAAGAAGTGGAGGCTAACGGGCTTTTTAAACTGTTCCTGGTTTGTCGTTTCATCCTCTGGGAAATCATGTGCAATATTGAGTTCAGCCTCTATATCATCCATAATTCAATGCTTTACGGAGCCTTGATTTCCTCTTGAGAGTATTGTGCGAATACAATACATTATACTTCTCAAACCTGTGGACATGTGAAACTGCTCCTCATCAAAAGCGGTGAGCGGGACGGCGGACAGCGCCACCTGCCGCACGGCGGACAATAACAGAGGGTTGTTTATCTCATAAATATATAGTTTATCTATCTCAGGGTTTCCCAAACGGGGGTTCGTAAGTTGATGACAAGCAATTCATTAAATTGTAATTAAATCATTAAAAACTAAACAAATATGCTTAATAATGTTAAAGTAAACATTTTTTTAAGTAAACATGCAAATGCGCCAATAACCCTTTCATGCTGTGTTATTTTTTGCTCTTAGGGCATGAAAAACAAGATCTATCATCCATCCATCCATCATCTATCTATCCATCCACCTTTCTATCTATCTATCTATCTATCTATCTATCTATCTATCTATCTATCTATCTATCTATCTATCTATCTATCTATCTATCTATCTATCTATCTATCTATCTATCTATCTATCTATCTATCCATCCACCTTTCTATCTATCTATCTATCTATCTATCTATCTATCTATCTATCTATCTATCTATCTATCTATCTATCATCTATCTATCCACCTTTCTACCTATCTATCTATCTATCTATCTATCTATCTATCTATCTATCTATCTATCTATCTATCTATCTATCTGTCTATCTATATATCTATCTATCCACCTTTCTACCTATCTATCTATCTATCTATCTATCTATCTATCTATCTATCTATCCACCTTTCTACCTATCTATCTATCTATCTATCTATCTATCTATCTATCTATCTATCTATCTATCTATCTATCTATCTATCTATCTATCCACCTTTCTATCTATCTATCTATCTATCTATCTATCTATCTATCTATCTATCTATCTATCTATCTATCTATCTATCTATCTATCCACCTTTCTACCTATCTATCTATCTATCTATCTATCTATCTATCTATCTTCCATCCATCCATCTTTCTATCTTTTGATCTATCTATCTATCTATCCATCCATCCATCCATCTCTCTCTCTCTCTCTCTGAGCTTAAAGAAACACCATTTATTATCAAATACCTCTTGAAATAATAATATAAATAATGCTAAACAAAATAATAAATATAGTAAAACGCAAAATTATATAAAGAAAGCTTTTATTGTGCATGATGCAGGCAGAATTAAAGTCCTCAGTGAAGTCTCTTCTGCATGAAGACACACGTGACCAGAGCAGGTCCAGGGTTTGTTGTTTTGGTGCTACTATCTCTTTAAGCGCAGTGTAACATGACTCCAGTCTTTTCTCCTCCTCGCTGAAGCAGCTCGAGCTCGCCTCGGATCTGCTGACGTGTCGGCAGCGGCTCCCGGATCAACAGCTGCCAGCATGGCTGCACGGAATCCATACGTTTATTATGTTTTCACGCTTGTCCTGTACGCGTGTTTCCACAGAGGCAGCGCGGAGCGGCGCTTCTCCGACCTGAAGCGATGCGCAGATGAGGACTGTAGCAGTGAGTATCACACTGTAACTTTGGATCAGGATGCTGACCATAAAACTTCCGCGCTGTTGACGTCATAAAGGCCGCATCGCCGCCACGGCTGTAACTTTGTAACATCCTGTAACAGCAAAAACAGGGATAATGGCGCATAGAGGGGTGATGGGACGAGTGACGTCCTTGAAGATCCCGTGTGTTGATACTGAGCTCAGTTTAGCCAGTCGAGCTAACAAGCAACATAAAGAGCCCTGTGCATGGATAAGAGTCTTTTATGCAACTAATATGATATTTTCACTTGCTGCAACAGTTATCAATGTTAAAATAAGGCCTGGTTTAATTTCTCCGGCGGTTTTCATGTAAAACATACCGTTGGGAGGTCGTTAATTGCCAACATATGCATGTGTATACACACACACACACACACACACACACACACACACACACACACACACACACACAGTCAAAGCGAAATTTATTCAGACACCTTTCTCACATTATCACAGTTAATTTGCTATAGTTTAGAAAATGGTAATGAAATATGACAAAAACTAACAAATTCATCTAGATAATGTCGGTTAACTTTGATCTGTAATGGATTACATTCAACCAATCAGCTGTTACATTTAACTACACAATTAGATAATACCAATGTTGGTCAAACAATGACCAAGCAATGCTTAATTGTGTTCAGTCTGTGGTGTCAAAGGTCATATTAGTAATTAAAGAAAAAACACTGAAGTAAAACATGCTCAGCTCAAAGCGTCTGGATACACACACACACACACACACACACACACACACACACACACACACACACACGTATATAATACATTATTCTGTGCGCTTAAGATGTTCGGTCTTATTTTTTCCCCATTTGTTTTAATGTTAGTTTTAGTATAACATTATAATACCTATTTTAGAACCATATATATATATATATATATATATATATATATATATATATATATATATATATATATATATATATATATATATATAAAAGAAGCCAATGTATGTTTGACATTTGAGGTGTAAAGCTATAGAAAAGAGTGTTTTCAGGTTGTTTATTTTGATATAAATATGGCATATGTCTTCACACAATGGTATAAAGCTATTCAAAACATCCAATGTAAATTGTGATAATTTATAATTACATATTATGATTTTTGTTGCATATATATATATATATATATATATATATATATATATATATATATATATATATATATATATATATATATATAAAAAATTATAAATTATCACACTTTACATAGTATGTTTTGAATAGCTTTATACCATTGTTTGAAGCGACATATGCCATAGTTATATCAATATATACACACACACACACACACAGATACATTTTTTTTCACAGATTTTTACAAAAAAATTCCATTATTAGGTGACCGGAGATTTATGGGATATTAAAACATAATGCCAATGTTGTCGAGATGTTAAAATGTTTACTTTCAGCATATGTTTGTACATTTTGATTAGTATTTCTTGATTAAATATTACTATCCGTTCAGCCAAATCCATTCTCCTGAAATACAGATGTTAAAATGCACAAGTGCTATTCTAGGTGAACATTTTTCATTCGACTTTCATGCATAACACTGTTGTGTTCTTCCCTTAAAGGAACACTCGATTGTTTTTAGAAATAGGGCTTATTCAACATCTTTCCTACGTTTAGATATGCGGGCAAATGCATTTTTGTCTCAGTGCATGCATTGTTTTAGTTTGGCAGGGTCGCAGCTAGCTTAGCTTAGCATAATGAATGGAATCCTATGTTGCCAGCTAGCATGTCCTGAGTAAAAGTGATAAAAAACAAACAAACAAACACCTAATTACTTCTTGTGGCCTGAGTATTCACAACGAGGGAAGCACAGGCGAAGCACTGTTACTTGGGCGCAGAGATATCACTCAACACTCAATGCATGCACTGAGACAAAAATGCATTTGCCCACATATCTAAATGTAGGAAAGAAGTTGAATAAGCCCAATTTCTAAAAACGGTGGAGTGTTCCTTTAAAGTAAATGCTAGATTATAAAGGCTTGCCATGTTTTGTGTCTCTTTAGTGCTTCTCGTCAGAGGGAAGGCCGCTAAGGATTTCACGGGGCCGGACTGTCGGTTTCTCTCTTTCAAGGAAGGAGAGACAATATATGTGTATTATAAACTCTCAGGGCAGAGGTCGGACATGTGGGCTGGTAGTGTGAGTATCCTGTTAATGAATGATTGATTGATTGATTGATGCTCTTGGTTGATTGATTGATTGATGCTCTTGGTTGCTTATACTGACATGTATTTCTTCTTCCTCTGTATGCATAGATTGGAAACCACTTTGGTTATTTCCCAAAGGACTATCTTAATATAAATCATATATATACTGAAAATGAATTTGAGGTTCCTGCAGAGGTGAGTTCATGTGGTTTATGCTGACAGATATCTGGCCCTTTATGTGATGCATGGTTAACGTGAATCTCTCTCTCTCTCTCTTTCAGGAAACCGATTTTGTTTGCTTTGAGACTGGCCTTGATAAATTTGATAGCTATGATTTAGATGCGCTGTTGGGCAGCACATTGTTGACAGAAAATGAGAATTCAACAGAGGAATCAAAAGAACCAGATCAGAATGAAGATGCTTCTGTAGAAGAGTCAGATTCAGAGTCAGACGATTCAGAATCAACATCGCCTCTTGAACCGGAGTCAGACGATTCAGAATCAACATCGCCTCTTGAATCAGAGTCAGACGATTCAGAATCAACATCGCCTCTTGAATCGGAGTCAGACGATTCAGAATCAACATCGCCTCTTGAATCGGAGTCAGACGATTCAGAATCAACATCGCCTCTTGAATCAAAGTCAGTCGATTCAGAATCAACATTGCCTGTTGAATCAAAGTCAGTCGGTTCAGAATCAATATTGCCTATTGAACCAAAGTCAGTCGGTTCAGAATCAATATTGCCTATTGAATCAAAGTCAGTCGGTTCAGAATCAATATTGCCAATTGAACCAAAGTCAGTCGGTTCAGAATCAATATTGCCAATTGAACCAAAGTCAGTCGGTTCAGAATCAATATTGCCTATTGAACCAAAGTCAGTAAGTTCAGAATCAATATTGGCTATTGAATCAAAGTCAGTCGGTTCAGAATCAATATTGCCTATTGAATCAAAGTCAGTCGGTTCAGAATCAATATTGCCTATTGAATCAAAGTCAGTCGGTTCAGAATCAATATTGCCTATTGAACCAAAGTCAGTCGGTTCAGAATCAATATTGCCTGTTGAATCAAAGTCAGTTGGTTCAGAATCAATATTGCCTATTGAATCAAAGTCAGTCGGTTCAGAATCAATATTGGCTATTGAATCAAAGTCAGTCGGTTCAGAATCAATATTGCCTATTGAATCAAAGTCAGTCGGTTCAGAATCAATATTGCCTATTGAATCAAAGTCAGTCGGTTCAGAATCAATATTGCCTATTGAACCAAAGTCAGTCGGTTCAGAATCAATATTGCTTGTTGAATCAAAGTCAGTCGGTTCAGAATCAATATTGCCTATTGAATCAAAGTCAGTCGGTTCAGAATCAATATTGCCTATTGAATCAAAGTCAGTCGGTTCAGAATCAATATTGCCTATTGAATCAAAGTCAGTCGGTTCAGAATCAATATTGCCTATTGAATCAAAGTCAGTCGATTCAGAATCAATATTGGCTATTGAATCAAAGTCAGTCGGTTCAGAATCAATATTGCCTGTTGAATCGAAGTCTTTCAAAATTGAACCAGAATCTGTAAAAGCTCCTGAAACAGAGAGATTACATTCAAAATCTACTGAAGAGGACACTGATATCATTCAGCCAAAGACAGAAGATGTCCCATCAAAACCAACATTAGACACTAAAGATGCAGTAAAAGAAGAGATGGGAGATATTTCAATAAGCCAAGATGCCGATGTCATTTTAGAAGATGTAGACACAGAACCGTCAGATTCTGATGATATTGATTATTTTGATCTTTTGCACAACCAAAGAGACTCTGATGCTAACCCTTCACAACTACAACTTGAAACACAAGCAGCAGGTTTACATGCAACACGTGAAGAACCTGCCAAAACAGAGCTAAACCCTAAAGATGTACCACTACAAGCACCAGAGAAAACACTTGAGGATGAGAACAGCTCGTCCTTTGAGGACACTTTCAAAGGTGAATCACAAGGGACTGAATCCCTTCGAGAACTCCCCAAAGAATCGCTTTCAGTTGCGGATGTCACAGAACAAGCTGGTCTTGAGGTCAAGCATGCACAAAGTGATCTTGAGGTCAAAATCCCTGCACTTTCTAATCTGCCACCAGATGCTAAACCTGCTTCAGATGCACGTGAAGTCGTCCCATCTGAACCGACGCTAAATGTAGACCAGTTACATGCACGTGAAAGCACTCCAAAGACGTTAGACCCAAGTGAAAACCTTCTTCAGAAGGCCAGCATGAACAAGAATGAAAATGCACACAAAAACACAGCAGACGACGATCCTCAGAATTTAAAAAATGCAGATGAATCCATTGATGAGGACGAACCGGAGAAGGAAACTGCGGCCAAAAGTAGGGAACTCCTTTTAGAAAGCCAAGAGGCTGCACCTCTACTTGAGGAAACCGACGGACGGATTGATAAAGTGAAGAACGAACTGGTGAATCTACTGAAAAACACACTGGAATCAGAAGAACAAAGTCTTGAGGACGAAGACACCGGCGAGCTTTTGGAGGACGAGAACGCTCTTCTTTCGCTCATGGAAAGCGTTAATAAACCTGAAGAAAATCCTCAACCTGGAGGAGATGATTTGGTTGTTTCCCAACAAAGTGAAAACGCCACAGAGCAAGAAGAAAACAACGAGGTTCGTCTTCCTCCCGACGAGCCTGAATACAGCGATCACGTACTCAGACTCACAATTTTACGAGATCACTTGAGGGACGAAGAAACGGAGCGCATGCAGAAGTATTTCGGCCTGAAGAACCTGTTTAAGATCGAGGCCATGTTTTCCGACCTAGATCTGGAGATGAAGTCCGCGAGAGAGCTGAAGACGGATACGGAGGAAATCGAGCAGACGCTAGACCAGATCATGGAGGCCTCGGAGAACTCCATTCTTGATGCGACTGAAGAGATGTTTAACGAGAGAGACCAGAGAGCTCAGGAACACGGACAGCAGAAGGAGCCAGAAATGTTCGACGTGGAGGCTTCGATCTTGGACGTTTTTCAGGAGATCGTTTTCTCTTTGCGACAGAAATATTCAGCCGCCAGTGACAGCGTCCCATTGGTCGAGGAAGAGCAACCTGCATCTGAAACGGGTGAGGAACGTTAGTTAGGTGCTTGTTTGAATCTCTAACTCCAGATTTAGCTGTACTAACAGCAATGCTTGCCTTTGCAATCCAATAATTACATGCATTTGCTCGTTTCAATGAATCATTTCAGGGTTTTGCTCTGACCAGATGCTGTTAAAATAGTTTTAACCTTATAAAGACTACTGTATCATATTTGATACATTAATTTCTAAGGCCTCTGACATGATTAAATCTTTGCTAATAAACCAGTCACACACAATCTCCTACAGTCCTTCTTTCATCTGATTGATAGTTCAGACTTTTTTAGCAAGTAAAAATCTGAGTATAATTGTTCAAACATCCTCCAGCTTGTGCTTCACATGTCTTTTTGCTGTGAAATCTGATTTGTATGAAGTAAACTTAAGAATAATGATTGTGATATTTGATAATTTTATAGAAAAGCCATGTTAAAAATAATGAGCTTTTAACATAAAACTAAGCATTTAAGTATCATCTTCCCGAGACATTATTGGCAGATATAGAGTGACGACTGATATTTATTTAATTTGAATTAATATTATATACTGTTATAAAGATCTCATTGAATTACATTACAAGCATCAGAATTTCATCTCACTTTTTAGCCATATAAATATCAGCATCTGCACTAAAATGCATATTTGAATACAATTTAGCAGTTTTTTTTCTTCTCCATATTCTCATAATATCATACAATATGAGCCACAAAATCCTTATGTATCAAATATGATACTCAACAAGAAACATGCAAATATTTATTATATTTTGTCTTCATTAAACAGTTCTATAAAAATAAAAAATATATTTTTCAGACTATTTCATATGTCAGGCTTTCAATTTTAATGATCTAATAAACGTGTTTATGCATTTTTCCCCCAGATGAGAAAATTGCCTCTGAAGAGGTGAAGAGTTTGGATAGTAACATCGAAATGATTGCACCGCCTGAAAGTCCTGAAATGCACGAGGAGCACAACAAATCTGAATTGATTCATAATTCTGAATTAAATACGAATGAAGATTTGTCCCATAGTAAAGAAGCGGGTCTTGAGGAGGGCGGACATTTCAACAGAAACAAAGATGCCCAAATAGGGTTCGAGGACGCTGAGGAGATTCAAAAGGGGCCTCATGCTATTTTGGACAAACCGGTGGACATCGGCTTTCATTTTGAAATGGATCCAACCTCAGGTTTGTGAAGGTTCTTTTTATTTCAATTATTGTTGCTGTTTGTCTTGGGTTATAACCAGTGCATGACATTAATTTACTAGCCACTCAGCATTTTCACAGGCTGCAATTTGACATTGATACCAAGGGGAAAATTGCCCATAAAGATATTTTTAATATTATCACATAATTTGTCACTATAGTAGGCTACTGTCACTTTAAGACCTGCCGCACGGATCCATTATAACTGTTATACTGTTACGACTGATGTTCACTTAAAGGAACACTCGACCGTTTTTAGAAATAGGGCTTATTCAACTTCTTTCCTACATTTAGATATGTGGGCAAATGCATTTTTGTCTCAGTGCATGCATTGTTTTAGTTTGGCAGAATTGCGCTAGCAGCTTAGCATAATGAATGGAATCCTATGTTGCCAGCTAGCATGTCTTGAGTAAAAGTGATCCAAAAAAAGAAGAAAAACACCTAATTACTTCTTGTGTCCTGCGTATTCACAACGAGTACAAATAGCGATGCAGATTAAGACTAGGCGATTTCCTAGGCAGATATTGACTCTGGACTATATTATGGGGAAGCACTGCTACTTGGGTGCAGAGATATCACACAACCTAATATAGTCCCAACTCCCAAGTTGAATACCTGCCTAGGAAATCGCCTAGTCATAATCTGCATCACTATTTGTATTCGTTGTGAATACGCAGGCCACAAGAAGTAATTAGGTGGTTTTTTTTTTTATCATTTTTACTCGGGACATGCTGGCTGGCAACATAATTCCATTCATTATGCTAACTAAGCTACTCTAAACTAAACAATGCATGCACTAACATCTTTGATCTACGTGTTCCTTTAAAACAGAACTGACTGTGTTTATGTGAACACTCTCAAAGACTGTTATATTGACATTATTTTATGTGTGTTTGAATGTGTAAGCGCAATAAGCAGCGAAAAATAACTAAATTTAGTGCTGAGAGGCGGCTTTATGTGTGCACACTTTGGTGTGAGAACAGGATCTGTGGGAATGAGTAGAATTATGCACAATTAGGGGTGTAACGATATATCGTCCATTCCTCTCAAACTTAAAAGATGCAAAAAATGTCATAAAGGCATCGTAATAATGAGTGGTCTTGAGTGGAACTTATTGAGTGGTCTAATTCAAAGTCTTCAAGTCTTCTGAAGAGACAAAATGGCTTTATAATATGATGAATATATTTAACACGACGCGCGTACTGTTGTAAACACGGATGTTCAAATGACTGAGTGACGTGCGAAAACAACATGAGAGAGAGTAAATGCAGATAGTTTAATTCTTGGATGAGCTAAACATTTACAGTTTGAGAGCGGCCATTTTGACACACTTTCTTGCGATTAGAACTGTGATTGATTGCAGCTTCTGAAGTCCACGCGCTGCCGGAACGGCACTCTTCAAAGTGAAAGTGCAAACATCATTTAATTCACTATATCACATTTAGTTTTAGTAATATGATTATTCAAAGCAATTTAGATAGTTCATTCATACATACTGTATTTATAGAGAGATTGGCGGGACATAGCGAGCATGGGAGAGTTGCGAGCATGGGGTGAGGATGCTGCCTGCATTTAAAGCGCGAGTAATGCGTGAGGGGAAAAAAATACAGTTTACGGAGTTTCAGGGACATTATTACATTAATAACCTTATTACATAGAATCATATAACGACTATACATAATGTTGAATATAATAATAATGCATAGGGAGAATGTTTGCTGGATCTGATAATAATGCACAAATAATAAAATTATTATTTTAATCATAATACAAAATAGTATATATATATATATATATATATATATATATATATATATATATATATATATATATATATATATATATATATATATATATATATATATATATATATATATATATATAAGCAAAAATAGTAAAAAAACAACAACTTTATTTTGGCTTAATATATCGTGATAAATATCGTATCGTGAGTTTAGTATTGAGATACATATTGAATCATGACACGAGTGTATCGTTACACCCCTATGCACAATGTGCCAAAATTCATCCGGAGCAAATGAAACGAGTGAGTGAAGGGAGGCGGGTTTGTATGCAACTCTCTGTCGAGAGATGAGAGCGAGAGAAAGAGTGGTGTAGTGTATCTATTTTGTGGGAAATGAGTATTGGAAGCATTTCAGATATTTCAGTATCCATTGAAAAATCTATATTTTTGACACTACATTGCACTTTCAGATGCCTTTTTAAAAACAACAATTGAAAAATGTATAAAATATAAAAATTTATATCCAAAGTGGCTCGTAGGAGTGACTTCGTTACACGCCACTGCTGAAAATACACACGCATTTGGCCGCCCTGGTTGTAACGGTTATATTTTCTGTCTCCAGGTTCACTGGATTCCCCAGGTGTCTCTGATTTCCATGACACTGAAGCAAGCAGTGATTCCTCCAGCTCCACGACTTCAGATGAGCTTTGGGGTTTGCTGCTTCTCATCAAAGAATATTTTGGGGTGTATGGAGAAATTGTGAGTAAGACAATATTTTGAGACATTAAAGCAAGTACATCAACACAAAAGTCTTATAGCCATGCAACATTTGTGCAGTTTGTGAATTCTGAAAATGTTGCATTCTCATACAATGGTGTACATTTCTCCAGTCGATGCAGTTAAAAAAGAGAAAAGAGTAGCTGGTGTGACATAACTCCGACAGAAAACAGTCCTGTTAGTAGTCTTGTTTCTGAGTTTCTGAGGAGCAAACCAGCAATTTGAGAAACTTTTGTAGTGGTTTTTAGAGTCATTTGTTGTTGTGTTGGGTTTGTTCATGTTATTTCTGGTGTTTTGGCCTCTGTTTTTTTGGTTCTGAGCTGGATCTAAATACATAATTCAGATATGTAAGAGACACTTAACTCAGCCTATAGTAAATGGTGCATCCGATGAGACCTCAAGAATGTCTGGGTTATATTTAAATAAATAAAATATATATTTATGTATAGGTCACAATTATTGATTTTTCTTTTATGCCAAAAATCATAAGGATATTAAGTAAAGATCTTGTTCCATGAAGATATTTTATAAATTTCCTACTGTAAATATATCAAATGTATTATTAGTAGTAATATGCATGGCTTAGTACGATATTTGGACAACTTTAAAGGCAATTTTCTCAATATTTAGATTTTCTTTTGCACCCTCAGATTCCAGATTTTCAAATCTGTCCCATTGTCCTATCTTAACAACATCAACTGAAAGCTTATATTTATTCAGCTTCCAGATGATGTATACATCTCAATTAAAATAAGATGACCCGTATAACTGTTTTTGTGGTCCAGGGTCACATTTGTATTTTGATTTTAGGATGTTATTTGACCTAGTATTTGTATGAACCACACAAAAAAGAATTCAGTCACTTAATTTAGATTGTATTTGTTGTTGAAATATATTCATAAAGGAATGTCTGCTCTATAAATACATCTATTTATAAGATCTGCCATGTAATCAATATCATGGAGTAACTTCTGCTGATTTAATATGAATGAAATCCAATAGGGCTCCATGCTAAACTTGTTAATAAAACTCCATACAAGACTAATATGTGTGTAGGACCATAACTAGATTAACTTCCAAATCGTGTCAATTAAATATTACTCTATTTTATAGCACATATCGACACTGAAGACTCGATTTGTTATTCTTTTAAACCCGCTAGCATCACTGCTAAATAATACGATCCCCTGCGCTTACCCAGTGTGGCCAATCAGACGCCGCCGTTAGCATCACATGACCTCGCGCTTACACACAGAGTGGAAGCACCGCTCTTCGTGAGAGACTCTTAGCTCAGCGTTTTGAAATGTTGACGTGTTGAAAGAGACCAACACTGATCTTCCTCCAGCCACGATTTCAAAACGCACTTGTATGTACTTATAATCCTTCAGTACACGTTATTATTCAACGTCTATTAGCTTTGAAATACAAGCGTGTCAGAGTGGATTTACAGCAGAAAACACCGGCTTCCCGATGTGAACCAACGGTCCGCCATTTATACTGTGTTCATCGGCTTCAACCTCGGTCTCTGAGCGCTAACGTTACGTTACCCTGGTAAAATTAGTTTAAACGCTATAAGAGGATGGATTCACAGCCAAGTCTTACCTCCACACCAGCTGACATAGAAAACACAGCCTTCGTTCTGTCCAGACTACAGGAAGTAAGTGTTTCCACTCTAGACTCGTCTTCAGGAGTGAGATGTGTGCGTTTAAACGGCTAAAACTGCTTGAAATCGATCCTTCAATCAGTATAAAATAAGTACATAGTGCTGTATTTTCATCCCTTCTTATACACGCAGCTGTCCTTAGTTCTGTAAATCCACTAAGGATCGGATAAAATCCCAAGGCAACTGAATTGGTTCATTTAAACCGATGTGCTTAAATTGACTATTGTTTCATCAGAGGTTAAAGTCCAGTAAACCTCCAGTGTTGTGTTTTGGTTGCATGTGGCTGGTGATAAGGGTCAGTGCTTAAACAGACTTAGATTAGTTGATATATGAGTGCAGAAATTTATCTAAAAGTGGCATTCAGGCCCCTTACTAATACTAGCTAACCCCAAAGCTGACAGCCTTGTTGTCAAATAATGAATCGTTTCTGGTACTGATGACATTTGGTGTGTTTCTGTGCCATCTAGGTGATCACTGCTCTTCCGGAGGAATGGCGACCGGGTCCCACTTTCCACGGAGTCCCCTGGGAGCCTGTGCTCGCCACGGCGGTGGTCGGGAGCCTCACGATGCTGATGTTCTTCTGGAGGACGGTGCTCGCTGTAAGACATCGCCTTGATTACATGATGAACGTTCACATTCCTTTGCGATTGATCCCATTACATCTGTGCCATTTACCTCTTCTTTTCTCCTCTAGATCAAAGGCAGAACCTATCAGTGTAAGTCACTTCTCAGCCTTGATTGAGATATCAGCTAAATATACATGTTATTTTAAAGGGTCTCCTAGGGTTGGGTGATATGATGGGATATACTCAAATGGTGCACATGTTTTTCAGTCTCCAGTGCACCTGGAGAATTGGTTTGGTGCTCTTACTGTGCGTTAAATATAACAATAAAAAAATAAAGTAACAATAGCATTATTGCACTTTATTTAGTTAGTTTTTTTTTTAAAACAAAAAACAGTGTGATAATGCTATTATATTTTAAAATAATACTATTATTTTATTGTACACTTATAAACACAATGCTTATATTTACATTTATTTATTTATTTTTTCACATGAATTTTCAACCTAACCTAAAATTAGCAAGCTTTTATTTTGGCGGGTTATATGCATTGCCAGTTTTATCACTGCCATGTATAATTGTGGAGCATTATGGGACAGAATAAGTGTATTTCATAATGTCCACTATGGTTTTGTCGCTACTACAAATGGCCCTATTTAAGGGTATAGGGGTTTCGGATTCAGCCACAGCTCTGCGTTTTGCTCTGAAACCGGCAGATTTATCTAATGGTTAATGCTTATCTAATTTATTTAAATGATGCATTCAGTTCTAATGGAAACTTTTACAGTATTACAGTTAGTTGAACTGAAATGATTGTGCATTAACAGCTGTCAACCATGTCGGTACGCAAGTGAGTGGTCTGAGTGGCATTTTATTTCTCTTACAATAATTCATATTATCAAGAAGTATTGTGATAAAAGTTTATAGCTCAGATGTAAACACTGATGTCTATAGTAGCATTAACATGGTGCTTCAATGATTGTATTTATTACATCATTACACCAGTAGGTGGTGACAAGTGACTGTTAAAACAATGTCGTTGAATCCTTCATTTGAGATTCTTTCAAAAATTAAACAAGTGAAGTCTTTATGAGTGAGTCATTGAATCATTCACTCAAGAGGTTCATTCAAAAACACTGATTCATCCAGTAATGAAACAAGAGAAGTCTTTATGAGTGAGTCATTGAATCATTCACTCAAGAGATTCATTCAAAAACACTGATTCATCCAGTAATGAAACAAGTGACGTCATTGAATCATTCACTCAAACCGATTCAGATTAATTCAACGTTTTTAATCAACTGCAGCAATCAACATTTTGTCAGAATCTGTAGTAAATTACACATTTTGTTTAGTTGTGGGAGAATCGTGATCTCTGTTTAAAACAAAAATCTTGATTCTCAATCATGGGACTTTGTTTTTATGCAAATGTCAGATTTATCCAATTAAGACTAAGCTGATCTTTTGGTTTGTGTCCAACAATAGACTTTTAATTCATAAAATATTTAATATACTGAATAAGACTGCATGCATGAGGTCATGCGACCCATTTCTACCACCTCTTAAAATGTTATTTTCTGCTTTAATATATTTAACATTGTATTTTATTTCACAGTAACTGAAAAGCAGCTCCGAGACAAGATCCAGCGGCTTCTCAGCGAGAAATCTGATGCTGTTAACAAGATCACAGAACTGAATGACATGGTAAACCTTTCTTTCTCTCGACTCGTGTTGGGTTTGTTTTCCGTAAAGGCTGATGAGCCTGATCAGATGTAAACGTTTCATTTGTCTCCTCGCAGATAAAAGAGCGTGAAGAACAGCTGAAAACCTCTGCCAAATCACTGAGTTCCAGCCAACAAGAGATGAAAGGGCTGAAGGTGAATCGCAGCTGCAGGGTTCATCTGTTGCCATCACAGTTTCTTCACATTTCTTTAATGTGCTCTGTTGTTTTTACTGACTAGACTCATCACCAGAAGCTCCAGAGTCAGTGGGAAGAGATGTCTGGGAGTGTCTCACAGCTTAACCAAAAAATTGTGGACACACAGGAAGAAAATACAAATCTTAATGACAAGGTAAGCTTTGATTTATTACATTTTTTGCCACATTGTCTGTCAGTTTTTTCAGAGCTGTTTTGTTTTTCATCAACCAAAGATTGCCAAGATGCACCAGAGAATCGAGAAATACCAGAAAACACTGAAGAACTATGACGAGGAGCGTGCAAAGGTAATTTGCAATCTTTTACTGCTTTGGGTGATCTACCGTTGAAATGAGAAACCAGTAATTCGCTCTAGTGATGCGAACAAGCATCATACATTCTCTATTAGGACTGCACGATTAACCAAAATTAAACCACATGCGATTTGGTAACAGTTGCACAGGGCTTTACGCTAACATTTTTCTTGAGGAGCACTTGTGCTCCTAATTAAAAAAAAATAGGAGCACAGTCAACAATTTAGGAGCACTTTCTGATCAATAACACGCATTTCAATTGTAACTTTCCCATTACAGGATGATCTTTGTCCCTTTAAATTAATGTCCAGGGGCATTTATACCATTATAAGAGCAATGTTTTCTAATCTTATTAAATGTATGCATCATCTTTTGTCAATTTCTTCATTTAAAATAGAAAAGTTGTTTTAAAAATGTTTATTTAAACAATATATTCAGCAATAATACACAACCAGACTGTTACCAATCTAATGAAATCAGCATCAAAAGATCAATCTCTGCACTGCAGGAGTGGCACAGCAGCTCAATCTGAAGTGCTGTTTAGACATTTACATTATACTTAATGCAGCTCATGGGTAAATAATGTTGAATAAATGTTTTAAGTGTTTGAAATTAGAAATAGGCTATGTACGACTTAAACCTGAACTTAGTTGAAAGATTTATATTTTAAATAAAAAGTCAAATATGCAAAGTATAAATATGAAAATAAAACAGCCAGTTGGTGGCGGCAATTCTTTGGCAGTTGTAGTTTTTATTCCGATTGTAATATACAGCTATTCATGAGAATCGATCGGGTCACTCGCACCGGTGTGCCTAAATATTTTTTGCGCAGTCGCATGCAGTAATTTTCAGGCGCAAATGCACCCGAAATGGTCGCTATGTAGAGCCCTGTTGCATTTAAAAAAATATATATATTTATATATATATATATATATATATATATATATATATATATATATATATATATATATATATATATATATATATATATATATATATATATATATATATATATATATATATATATATATATATATTAGCCCGATTTTGACTCACCAACAGGTTTTGCCAAATCTCCAAAATCATATCGGTGATCGTGCATGTGAGGAACAATCACACAGTGTGAGTCGCCGACGCCCGTGAGATATTTGGCATGCTAAATATCTGGACCTGTCTGCGATTCAAACTGACTGAAAAATACATCTGCATTGACCTACAACCAATGAGAGAGCAAGATACAGGGCAGCGGGAGGAGTTATAAACCAGAATATCAGTATAATAATACATATATAATACAAACAGAAACATAGCACAAACATTTGCTTGACCAGCCACAACAGCAGCACATTGCAAAATGATTGATTTACCTTCAACTCTCTTCGCAGAACACTATCATTGCTCCTGTGTCTCCAACCATTTCCTCCACCATAACCTTTTTTCCTTTTTCTCCTTTTCGCTGCAAAATCAGCACACATACAATTTGGATCGCAAGCTTTCTGAAGTCTATATTTTTTATAACAATTCCAGTCTCGTGTGAGAACTCCGGTCTGACGCACACGTGATCTCGCATTGTTTCCTTTTCACATCTTGCCTGTGTTTGTGAAACGTAGTTTGCGCACCATAGAGAGTTGTCTGCAATTCTTCCAGGCTTGGAAAAGTCATGGAAATTAATCAAAATCTTGAAAAGATTTCTGTAAGATTTCTGTAAAGTTTTTAATTATGCTTAGCTCATAAATATTTAATCAGCTAGAAGATCAAAAGAAAATCAAAGAAAGGTGAAAGGAAATTATTTTATTTGACAAATTTGTTTCCAAATAATTCAAATATTAAATATCACTTCCAGAAATGTTTGTATCATTATTGAATATTAAAGGGGGTGAAACACTCAGTTTCAGTCAGTCTCATGTCAATCTTGAGGACCTATTGAGTAGCATTGCAGCCTGCATATCTCTGAAAAGTCTTTATTTTTATTATAATTATAAAAGAAAGATGCGCTGTTCCGAGTCTTTCCGAAAAAAGCCGAGCGGCTGGGAGCGTATCATGTGGGCGGAGCTAAAGAATGTCGAGCGCGCGCCGCTGTTACTGTTTTGAGTGCGTCTGAAAGCTGTGTCATCCCTAAAAGCGGGAAGTTTTTCACAGGCAACATACATTTCAGAATAATCACCTTGCTAGACTACAATCAAACCGTTATTCTATGATTTTAACTTTAACGCTGCGTTTTTAGAACACCATGTCAAGCACGAGTGTTACAATGTGTGTGTGTTTGTGTGTTTACGCGTGGTTTGTGTAGACATGATTTGTAGTAAGCGGACTGGTTTTGCGCGTCAGGCTAGTGTTTAACTTGCATAGAAAGACATAGAATAGTAGCGCATTTGAATGAAGAAGCGCGCTTATTTAGTTATACATATTTCCTCACTCTTTGTGTATTGTTGTTTGGAGTGCTTTTACAATACACAAACATACACATATAGTGGCCAGCTAAACATATGTACACACAATATACATCGCATGCTCCATTGATCAATACGTGATCATGTTTGGGCTACTTGATGGGCATAGGCAAAAACACAGACATTTGAAGCAGTCTTCAGTATTAGCATTAGGCGATCTGAAAATCCGGCGTCGACTGGGCCTTGTTTATTAAACAATCGGCACCGAAATGCAGGGAACAGACATAAACAATTGAGCAACTCAGTTGCTGATCCGGAAAAGCAAATTCCATTCACTGTTGCCTTAACGCGGGGTTATTTGGCAATCTTTACAGGACTGTCTTGGCATGGCAACCAAAAACACACTTTTTTGGTGACATTGTTAATTTCTTGAAGTCACATCACCTGTGCAGCGCAGCCTATGAGCCAGCGATTTGATGTGCGTAGCCTTAGTGCTTTCTCTCTCTCGCTCTCTCGCTCTCTCTCTCTCGCTCTCTCTCTCGCTCTCTCTCTCTCTCTCTCTCTCTCTCTCTCTCTCTCTCTCTCTCTCTCGCTCTCTCTCTCTCTCTCTCTCGCTCTCTCTCGCTCGCTCTCTCTCGCTCTCTCTCTCGCTCTTCCGGTAGGAAATTCCGCCCTGTTGACGTCAAGCGGACCCATGATCGAAAAAAACTTTCAGAAACTTATGACTAACAGGAGGTAGTATTTTTGGCAAAGAAATACTCCCATCAAACGTCCACCTTAGCTTTTGAAACTTTGTCCATGTTTAGCATGGGAATCCAAGTCTTTAACAAGGCAAAAAGATCAGTATGCATGAAACAGCATTTCACCCCCCCTTTAAAGTCAGCATGAAACAGAAGTTGCGCTTGTCTTTTCTCCCTTATTGTGCCGTATATCCGAGTGAAACGCTTCTCAAACAAGAACAAATGTAGGGCGGGGCTTGATTTTGTCTGTGGGGAATTGATTGGATGGTTGTGGTTTGCTATTGGTGGATCTCATGTGAGTGACAGGTTGCCCCGCCCTCACCTCGAG
This sequence comes from Gobiocypris rarus, assembly GCA_023029165.1. Lineage (NCBI taxonomy): Eukaryota > Metazoa > Chordata > Actinopteri > Cypriniformes > Gobionidae > Gobiocypris > Gobiocypris rarus. The sequence goes on from CM040917.1 coordinate 2,774,686, forward strand.
ACGAGAAGAGGGGAAGTTATTTTGATTTTTAAAGATTATGAGGCACATGAATAAAAAAATATTCAGGAATAGTCCATTTTGGTTTCATGGTGACTCTAATTTTTAACTAAATTGACAATTCATGGTATATTATTACATTTGTATTACCTTAGATGTAGTTTTTTTTCCCCCTCCTAAATGATCTAGATTATTTTGTAGTCATGCATCTGAACATTTGCATTAGCCCTCTCATGACCTGACGATATTAAATGCTCTGTGTGTTTCTGGGGTTTGTTTTGAATTGATAACAGGTTCACGTCCTCATGGATGAAGCTAAACTCAGAGAAGATGCTCTCAAGGCTCAGGTGCTGTCCTTTGAAAAGGAAAACGGGGTGTTAAAAGAGCAGAAGAAATCTGTAAGTCCTGCTGTCAGAGCTCTGACCTTCCTTCCATCAATGTTAACATGACTTAAAAAAAACATTTCATTTCTGACAGCTCCTTCGTGATGCTAAAGACTGGCAGGAGAGGCACAAGAAACTGAGCGAGGAGATCAGAGTTTATCACAAATCCCAGAAAGAGCTGGAGGACTCTCTGGTGCACAAGGAAAATGAGATTGATGTGAGTGAAATTTGTTTTAAAACAGATGCTGAAGATCCCTTTAGTCATGACTGTGTTTAGAATATAGCGCGTCGCATCTCACGCTTAGCTTAATTATAAATGATAGCAAAATATCACATGACATCAAATGATATTGTGTGTGTTTCTCTGGTTTGTAGGTTTTGTCCAGCTGTATTGCAGAGCTCAACCGTCTGGGAGCCTGTGATTCTGCTGAACTACAGAGAGATGATGCTAAAATGTCTAATGGCGATGAAGCTGGTGAGCGCTCTATTCATAACTCAAATACATTTTCTTTCGTTTTTTTTTGTCTTCAGCTTTCATTCGTGTTTAGTAGATGCTCTAATCTTGTTTGTAGGACTGTACAATTTTGCCAAATATGACAATAATACTTTTTAGAACCAAAATAAGATGCTTTAGTATTGTGATATTTCACTGTAAATTGAAAAGATTGATCATTTTAAGATTTTTTTTTTACTGTAGAACTGCAAAATTTCAACAATATTTATGTCTGTCTTCATTTCTTCATTTTCAAACCTTATCCACCATGCTTTTATTTTTGTGTAAAACCTCAGAGTCCATTCTACGGATGTCACGGTACCAAAATTCCAGTACTCGGTAACTCAGCAAAATTGTATTTCAGTTTTTTTAACTATTTTTTTTATTTTTATTTAATTAAACTCAATGAGTTAATATTTATGATAATCATTATAAGTAAATAATACTTAAACATTTAACAGCTGTATGCTGTTTAAAAGTAAACAGTGTTTATAAAAAAAAATGTTTTGTTTAATTGTTTATTATTATTATTAGTAGTAGTAGAGTCGTATTATTATTATTATTATTATTATTATTATTATTATTATTATCACATAGAGATGTGGCTGAATCTACTTTACAACAGTAGCCTAATATATTCTGGCAATTTTTATTCAAACCAAGCCTTTTTGACGGGTTGCTGTGAAGACCTTTGAGTGTGTGTGTGTGTTCATGATATGACCGTTTTCTCAAATTAAACAGTAAACGCTCCTGAAGTGACGGTTAATGCGTTCGTGTCCTCATATAGTGACACGTGGCAGAGGCTACAAAGATAGCAAGCGAGTGTCACGCGTGTGTGTCGGCACCCATCATTCACACAGAGACACAGAACATGCAGGAGTAATATTTAAATACACAGACACTAGTATATATTCGACTACAGTCTGGAGCCCTGAGCGCAAATTAACTTAATTTTAGTTTGCTAACGAAATAAACCAATTAAAAGTTGAAACATGCAGTTTATAGGAGACGTTTACTAGCCGTGGTCTCTAATTAACATTAATTTGTGTGCAGCCTACATTGCGATAACGGTCCTGGTTAAAGTGCAGCATAGTGTTGTCAAAAGTACCGACCGCGATACCAAATCGGTACTGAAATTTAAAAAATGTGCCGCTTTGAGCGCTGTTGAGCTGTGATCGTAAACACCTCTGACTGGCCATTGTGCTCACGCGCTCATCGGATGTGCCTGTGATTGGCTACAATGATCAACGCACGGCAGCGCTTGAAAGCACACGGAAGTGTTTGAAAATGTTTTGAAAGCGGGAGCGTTTGAAAGCACAAGCAGGCATCGACCAGCGGACCGGTAGGCTGACAGACTCCTGCATTCAAACGCTCCGTGTGTATCTGTGTAAGCGCTCTGTGAAAAGCGTCATTAATGATTGTTTATGACGTATTTGTGAAGCGCTGATCGTTGTAGCCAATCACAGACATGTTTGATGAGCACGATGGCCAGTCAAGAGGTGTTTATGATTGCACTCAAAGCGTCACACTTTTAACATTTCAGTACCGATTTGGTATCGCGGTCAGTACTTTTGACAACACTAGTGCAGCATTAATGCAATTGATCAAATCGGTGTTGTTTTGAGCAAATTAACTGCATTCCCGCTGAAAAACAAGCATTCTAGAGCGAAAATATTGTCTATAAATAGTGTTGGGCGCCTTCTTATCAAACCCGCCACTGCAATGATCAACTTCTCCTCCATTTGCTTTGGGAACGGATGTGGACGGATCCAGAGTTTACAGGACTGTGTTCTCTGGAATCCTCTCAAGCAGAGCATTTCTCTATTCCCATTGGTTGCCGCCGAACCGCATCACAGCTCATTACCATAAAGTTGTCCTGATTTCAACTTTCCTCAACGCTCAAATCATCCAAGACGCGCCGCGCCGCTCTCGCCGGTGTGAACGCTGGTGTTGATAAGCTCTTCTCCTCACATGGTGGCAGTGGTTGTGCATATTGCACTGTTAAATGAACTTTAAAGGTGTCTAAAACTCATAGCGTTTGCAGAGCAGTGTTAATTTCGTTGACGAATAATTTTCGTCATAATTTTAAATCAACAACCTTTTTCACTGGCCAAACGAGACGATAACTAAATAAAAACTAGTGCTGGATTACAAAAACTATGACGAAAATCTTCTGTCATTTTCGTCAACGAATAAAAACGAGACGAAAATGTCAGGGAGGGACGATTAGGGAAGAGATCCAGTCAGAACTGATGTCCTGTGTAACAGATGCGCACATTTTAGTTGTAACCATGGTTGTAATGTGCGGATCTAACCGCGGGCAAACACGGCGCTGTTGAGCTTCTCCAGGCTCACGCATCTCCAATGCGCGCTTCAGAGCAGCTCAATCAATCAATAGCACACATTTATATAATGCAATTGTTTATGAATTAATGCTGATGAACAAGGACAATGTTCACTTTACGATGTGTATATAGTAATATGCTTTAGACGGTTGTAACAATGCATATTTTATCTCCCTCATCTGAACTTGAAAGAGCAGCTGCAACTGCAATAGTGATGTGTTTCAAAATAAGAGTCCCGGTGTATTCAGAGCTTGTTTATAATTAAGAGTCACGCATTATATATTCGTTGTTGGTTACATAATAAACTATATTTAATTTCATTCCCATTTAATTCATAGTCAGGAGGAAAGACCAGTATTTGACACATATTCAATAAAGTATCAGGGTTATAATAGTTTCATAAAACCATTAAAAATCTCCATTACTTAAATAAATAAACAAACTTGAAGTTTTAGCTTAACCTGATATACTAACTAAAACAGAAATACAAAGTTATAAAAACTATATAGATGTTTAAAACAAACAAGAACAGTGAATTAAGCTCTCTTTCGTGTATTTTTTGTCAAACACAATGATGTCACAATGTCAGTTCAAGTAACAGTCGGTTATGTAATGCTTAAATGCTCATTTAATGCATTACAATTTAACTAAACTCATTAGATTTTAGTCGACTAAATCTACTGTAGATTTAGTCGACTAAAACTAGACTAAAACTAAAAACAATTCAGGTGACTAAAACTAAATGGCATTTTCGTCAAAAGACTATGACTAAAACTAAATCAAAATTTGCTGTCAAAATTAACACTGTTGCAGAGATGAGTTCGTGTAGAGCATCATTTACTGTGTACTCATAAATCATGAGCTGCTCATGTATAAGAACAGATTGCTGTGCTTCACCCTGAAACACGCAGTGCATTTATTGTATTTAATTGCAGCCGTTGCTCATTAATAATCACAATAAACCATATCACAATTTTGTTTTGTTTTTTTCAAGGTCCTTGGAGATAGTTAGATGAAACATTCTCCTCTATGCTGAACATCAAGTGTCTGTTTTTTTTTTTCAGAGAAGAAGATGGACACCACACGAGTGCGAATCAAGCAGATGATGGACGTCTCCAGGGTACGTCTGCTCCGGGCAGATTCTTTTTTTGGAGGATAATTAACACTCTTCTCATTCCTAATGCCGTTTCTGTTTCGCAGATTAAAGCAACTCTCAATGTTGTTGAAGACGAGAGGAATCGCTACATGGAGAGTTTCCTCGCCGAGCAGAAATCCAGACAGGAGCTGGAGGGTATGAAGACTGTGTGTATTTGAACACCTTCCAGTTTGCCTTCAACATCTTCATTTAATCATGTACTGTTTTTAATCTAGAGCAATATCAGAAGGTCATGCACGACCAGATGAATCTGAACAATGAGAAAACGCATCTGGAAAACCAGTTCAGGAACCTGCAGCAGAGACTAGAAATCACCACTGAGCTCTACCAGCAGAAAGAAAACGCCCTACAACAGTGAGACCACACACCGTATTCACACTGCGCACGACGACCGCTAGATCTAATCAAATCCATATATTTAAACCATATTTTAAAGAAAAACTGAAATGTAATAGTTATGTAATAGTTATGTAAAATAAGATCAGATCCATCACAGACATTTTGCAAACCTGAAATCATGTCTGTGATGCTAAAATCATGAGATGCATGTCATGTTGTGACTATATTTCACACAGATGTTGTGTATGACTGCGTCCTAAATGATGGGGGGGAAATGACATAAATTCTTATCTGAGTTTCTAACCTCGAATAAGGCCTGCGTTTCATTTTGCTGCAAAATCGAAACTCGAGTTAGATGTCCCGATATGGATTGATTTGTTTACTTTCCATGTTAACAAAGCCTCGTCCTGCATTCATTTTAATAGCAGTGGTAAACACTCACCACTCCTGGATTTCCTCGCTTAATGAACTTCCTTTGTGCTCAGGAAATTGACTCAGGAGGAGCTGGAGAGACGCGAGAAGGAGACGAAGCTGTCGGAGGTGGACAGTAAAGCTCTGCGGTCGGATGAGGAGCTGCGAGCCCTTAAACAGAAGATCAAGGACATCGAGGAGGAGATGCAGCAGAACGAGCGCTCGCTGAAAGCTGAGGTGAGGAACTCGGAGCACGTTTACTGCGCAACATCAGACACTTAAGTCTCATTTAGTGGTTTGGCATTTTTTTTTATTTTTTGCCATTGGCCAATAGTGTCGGAAGCAGTGTTATTTTAGAAGTAGTGAACTTTTTAAAGTAGCTTTAATTCTCATATTTTAGTTTACTTTTTTTGTGCTGTCAATCGATTGCAAATTAATGTAGAATTGATGTACTCAAATACTTGATGTAATGGTATCTATTTATAAATGAAGGCCAGTATCACTGAAATGTATTGGTTTTAAAAACAAATACTTTTAAGTGAACTTTAAACATAAACATTATTATATTAGCTGTTATATTTACCTTTAGCCTTTATATATTTATATACAGAAATTGAATAAAGTTATCAAAACATTCTGCACTGCAAAAATAATAAATTAAATATGGATAACGCGTAAGTATTCTCTCTTCCCTTTGATCTATGATTAACATTATGATGAACAACACTTTAAGATCTGCCGAACATGAAGCGGATCTGGCACGCTGTCACACGCATCTCATTTCCTCACAACTCTTTAAGTTCATTTAAGACATTATTTAACTCATGTAAGACTGCTCTTGACTCCACAAAACAGGCATTTTGGCAAAATTATGTGTGTTATTGTTCATTCAAGCGCAAAAGAGAAATCGATTCTGGTGCGCCGTCTGTGCGTGCGTTACTGGCGTGTGTCATAGGACATTCACACACACACACACACTCTTCTGTCTTTCTGAGCGGCTTGTGTGTCATAGGACATTCACACACACACACACACACACACACACACACTCTTCTGTCTTTCTGAGCGGCTTGTGTGTCATAGGACATTCACACACACACACACACACACACACACACACACTCTTCTGTCTTTCTGAGCGGCTTGTGTGTCATAGGACATTCACACACACACACACACACACTTCTGTCTTTCTGAGCGCCTTGCGTGTCATAGGACATTCACACACACACACACACTCTTCTGTCTTGTCCCGCTTGAATGGTTTGAAAGCAGTTGCGTGAATAAGAGCGTAACGCTAGCCCAAAGATGACAGAAAAACAGATGCTGCATTAATTGCGTTAAATATTTTTAAATGAAAACGCTAATTTTGACACCACTACTTTTTAGTAACTTTGTGCTAATTTTGTCTGGGTTTTGTAATATTAAGCTTTTTTTTTTCTTTACAAGTTAATATTTTTTGCTCTTCAACTTAAATGAAATGCAACTGAAATAAACAGAAAAATATATTTAACAGAAATATTTGTATTAGTTTTATTTAAAGATAATATCCCCGGTCGGAAGCTTTCATTTTGACAGTGCTGAGAATGCAACGCCTTTTCTGAATATCTAATAACATTTTATTTTAATCAGCTTTATTTTTTGCATATTGAAATAGTTTTTTTCTTTTAGTAAAAATGATACTTTTTAGTGCAGCAGTTGTTTGCATGTGCTATTCACGATCTCTAAATTAAATTAAATAATTTGACATCAAATATTTATATTGGCCACCCTGCTCTGTAGGATATCGGCCATCAAAAAATCCTATCAGTCGATCAATAGCTCATTCTCATCTCCCTCCCATCTTTCCTACAGGTGGCAGTCCAGGAAAAGAAAGCCCATGAGAACTGGGTGAGTTGCATTTCTTAGTCTTTGTATTATAAAGTCTATTATATAAAGAATGCACCAGCTGATACCGATAGCCTATAATAATTTTGGGTTATGGCCAGTAATGAGAGATATAATTGTACACATTTCAGAAAGCAGTGAAATCAAGATTGTTTAACTAGAAGCGTTTGTATTATTTATGCATAATTAGGGTTAAATAATAATAATGCCTAATACTGATATATTAATCTTGTCTACTTGTTTGATTTTCAATAGTTGAAAGCACGCACCTCCGAACGAGCTCTGGTGGAGGAGAGAAGAGAGTTGGCCAACCTCCGTCAGAAGTGAATATATTCATCAGATCACACTGTTCATCATTGCTGTATTCTTTATGTTGTTTCTGAACTCTGATGTTTGTGCGTTTATAAAGGCTTGTGGAGTACAGAGATAAAATCTCAGACATGGAGCAAAGTCTGTTCAAACTCAACACGGGACCCCCGGATCGCCACATGCCGCCACAGCGAAGAGGTGAGTAGTCATCGTCCTCTAATTCAGCGTTCACAAGGTCTTTAACACTAGAACCGCCACGCGGGGGAATTTACACATGGCTCTACTCTCATATGTACAGAACAGATTTTTCAATAAAATGTCCAAGTTTCCCAGTCATCGACTTTTACTAAAAGTTAATTACCGTAAATACCAGAATATAAGACAACCCCCCATTTTCAAGACTTATTTTATGGAAAAAATAGATTTTTGTTGGAAAAATCTGGTTTTCAACAGAAAATGATTTTATTAAAAAAGTCTACTGATAATTCATTGGAAAAAAACATTTTAACACCATTCATTAAATACTTTGGATTAATTTGTCAGAAAATAAAGTGCACTCTGTCAATGAGTAGAATGTGTCGTTCCATCATACATCGATGCACTGCCTGAAATATTATAGCTCTTTATTGTCTATTTAGGGTATTTTAGTAATTTAATTAACATGGGTTATCTTAATATGTGATTAATAACATTTTATTATAATATTACACCGCCCAAATATGTATTTCTTTCCTTCTAATTCTCGTTGTCATTGCAGGCTGGTTTTAGCCTATATTCACTAAAAATGTATTATTGTAACCTGCTTAAAATAGCATAAAACAATCTGACAAAAACACAGTTGATGACTAAAAATTAGTGGTGGGCATAGATTAATCTTTTTAATCTAGATTAATCTCACTGTGATCTTGGAATTAATCTAGATTAAAATGGTTCATTTGAATTCTGCCGAAGGCATTCAGAATATGTGTGCTACCCAAATAATGCCTGGTGCTTTCACACTTGGTTCGATTGCCTGGACCGAACCCGAGTTCGATTAATACCCCCTGCTGGTCTGTGTTCATACTATATTATTTGGGTCTGAACCGGGGTGCGTTTGCGTCATCAAAGCAGCAGCTGTACCCCGTTACTTGGGTTGCCAAATGAATAGCGTTGTTCACCTAACTTTTATATATATTTTTTTTAACCGTTAGTTTTGTTACCAAAGCTTCAGTATGTAATGGCACTTGCGTCTATCTGCCGCGGATACTGCAAATGCTCTAAAGAACGCTGACGACGAGCAGAAATGAGATCTACAGCTCTCTGCTTACAGTACGTCAGTCACGCTCGTCAGGACTCGAGTACGGTTCGCAGGTACGCACCCGAGTTCGGAAGACAGCGTTCACGCTTGATGTGGTAATGTCACAGCATACACGCAGGTTCGAAGACTCGTTCTCGCTCCCTACAGTGCAATTCGGCTAGGTATATCCGCGCTAAAATATCACGGTGAAAGTCATCATAGCTTGTGTAATGTAGACCCAGCTCCCAACCCAACTTTGAGACTACATTAACGGCGATATTTTTTTTTCGCCCGATAAGTCTCACGTTAATGCCGATAACGGCCCACCACTACTAAAAATAATAGCTTCATGACTCTAGGCATTACTTAGTGAAGTAATACGTTTTTAGACATATCAAAACAGTAATCACGTGCGTGGGTAAATTTCCTCGCTGGCAGTTTTAGGTATACAACGCCCCCTGGTGGTTCTAGTGTTAAAACACCGCAAACCCACAGAACGGCTGCTGTCCACATGCTTTTGTGAGTGTGTAATGCAGTGTTGCCTCCTCTTATGTGATTGTCATGGTTTGGTCTGAACAGGTGATTCGTACGGGCCGTCTCCTGTGAGCGGGGGGGCTCCCTCTCCTCCTCTAATGATAGAGGGTCCCGGACGCCCCCCCTCTGCACCTGTAGGGCGTCGGGGTGAACCGTTCGGTGAGTCGGCGCTGCATCGTCTTCCATAGCAACTTCCAACTTTATCCTCCTCCTTTCATTTTTTTCCAGCTTTCCTGTGTTTGAGTCACTCTACGTTTTAAGATGGCCGTCATTTCCCCGCCTCAGTTTCTCTCCTCAAAGCATTTCCTTCTGTGCTTGTCCCTGTGGTCACTGAAAACGCTCCTGAGCTCCTGATGTTTAGGCCTCAGGCTGAAGTGATTGAGAACACCTCCTGATTTCTTGTGATCTGTTGCAGGTCCACGACCCCCGTCTGACCCTCACGGGCGCTTCTCGGACCTCGGACACCCGCTGCCATCCCGACCAGGTGCTTTTGCTACAACCGGTTACAGACCAGCACAGATTTGATTAAAAATATTTTTAGAGTTGAAAACAAATAATTTATTCCTGTGATCAAAGCTGAATTTATCATCATTACTCCAGTCTTCAGTGTCACATGATCCTTCACTAATCACTCTAACATGATGTTTTATGACATTTATGATTATTATCAATGATGAAAAGTCATATTTTTGTTGAAATTGTGATTTTTTTTATTTCTCAGGATTCTTTGAATGTTCAAAGTTCAAAAGAACAGCATTTATTTGAAATATAATTATTTTGTGACATTATAAATGTCACTTTTGATTAATTTAATGCATCCTTGCTGAAATATTTTCATAATTTAAAAAAATCCAACTGACCCTTAACTTTTAAATAGTAGCGCACAGTTTTTTAGTCATTTTCTGTTTATTACATTAACAATTAAACACATTTGAGATTTCCATTATTATTATTTTTTTGGTTTGCGTTGCCATTTTGAGTGTCCTATTTCAGATCTACATTATATCTGCATTCATGCATCTCTAACTGTCTTTGTCTTTTTCAGAAATGTTTCCTCCGATGACATCATCCCCATGTGCACACGATGGACCAATGGTAAGGCTCACCGTTGTCATCTGTCTCTGTTTGTCATTTGATGTGAGCAGGCAGATCTCCAGTAAATATCTATGAGAAACACTCATGCATATCTAGATGTTGTTCTCCATTAAACCGCGGTGGGTGTGTTTGCTTTGAAGCAGACCGCGCCGGTCACAGAGACGGCCGAGGCCTCCGAGCAGGTCTCGTCTGAGCCCGTAGAGCCCGTGAGTACAGCGGCTGGGTGCTGGGATGAAGGGACGGGTTTGTGCACAGTGGCTCATGGCTTTTGTCAGCTGTGTTTGGGTCTTCAGAGCCTTATTAAACACAAGTTTTGCTCCGATGTGTTTCTTTTCACTTTCTAATCACCGTGTGGGTCTTGTGCTCAGAGTATGTTTAACAAAACTCATGTTCATGAGTGACTTCCTGCATGTTTTAGGCCTGAAACATACTCTATGCAAGTATGCATGCCAGTGATTTCTAGCTCGTTCATCGCCACAATCACATGTTCTACCCAGAGTTATTATAGGAAACTAAAACCAATTATTGAAACATAATTGTAACTTTTTATAAACCTTCATTGAGAACAGCAGTGAATGCTTGTCTGGCTATCACCAGACCAAGCTCAATTTAAGATTGAACATTAGGGAGTCTGCTTTTTCTACTGCACAAGAGGTGTGATCAACGGGCATAGTTCAAATGACTCTGAACGCAATTGGATAGTCCTTCAACCAATCAGACCACAAGAGGCGTGATCATCGGGCAACGACTCAACATGCGTAAGGTTTATTGTATTCACTCATTTAAATAATTCAATAATTCAAAACCTTTTTTTTTTTTTACAGTATTTTATAAATATTCCGCCAAAATAAAAGCTCAAGGGTTTGTAAGTGAAGAATTGAATATATAAAAAAATTTTACTCTAATATAGTTCCAATAGTAATATTTAATTATAATTAAAAAATATATTTTTGTTTTACTGTATAATTGTAATTTATGAGTGTAATATTTTGTTCCTTTTTTATTCGAGTTAGTCTAATAATCAACACTTATAGTTCATTTGAGGCGTTGAATGTTTAAAAGAGAAGATTTAAAATATAAATAAATATTACTATTGGAACTACTATAGTGTCAAATAAAATTATAAGTTACAAATTATTTAATACACTTTTTACTGTACAATTGTAGTTTATGTAATTTTATTGTAATTTTCTGTTAATTTCTTCACAATTAGATTTATACTAATTTAATTATTAAGCTTCAGGGTTTGAAAGTAAAGAATTTAAGACAAATATTAGTATTTTTAACTTGTATAAAATTATATTAAAAATTGTAATTGTAATTTACAACAGTAATATTTGTCATACTTTTTTATAATAAGACTACTCAACCATTATAATTATTATACTAGTAATTATTTTAGTTAATAATTAGAACTGATGTATTATTATATTCAATGTAATTGGGTTCCTAAAACACCAGCATAACTAATCAGAGAACCATGAACTGTGTCATTAAATTATTGAAATAGTTAGTAAATATTTAGTGTCTGTCGTTGCGTTCTTGTTTAAAGTATGTTTCTGGTCTTCATTGGTTCACTGACATCTGCTTGGGTCTGTTAACAGGAGTCCACCGTTAAATCAGCCCAGTTATTATTATTTTTCCATAACCTGTTGTTCTGCATCTTCCCTTCCAGCTCTCCAAGTCTCAGAGTCATGGATCCTTCCTGCCGTCTCCCATCCGGGATTCTCCGGTTCCGCCACCCAAGTCTTTCGGACCCCCAGTCATGCCGCCCAATGGGCCGCCGCCAATGATGATCCGACCGCCCAATGGCCACCCTCCCATGATGCCCCCTGAGCCTCGCTTCAGACCGCCACACATGGATTCTTACGGCCCTCCGATCGGCCCGTTTGGACCTTTACCGCCACCTTTTGGTAAGTTATCCAACACTGTTTTTTTTTGTTGTGCTTTATTAAAGGCACAATATGTAAGATTTCTGGATTAAAAACCACTAAAACAATGTTATATATTTTGTTGACTTCTGTACTTACATTATCCCAAATGTTTCCTAGAATGTTTAAATCCTGAGAAATAAGCGATTTTAATCCGGACACTGATCGTGTGTCGATTTCCGGTTTTATCTTCTAGAAACCATGGAAACACCAAAGACACTTTTAATATCTGATGTGTTTTATTAGACAGGAGAGCAAAGGTTATTTAATCATATTGAAATCTGAGTTGTATATAAACATTGAAAGTTTAAAAAACAACTTTTTAATAATATTGTTGAAATATAAACATCCAAATGGTTGTAATAACTTGTTTTCATGACGGATTTATTCAAACATACTTTAAATAACACAGATATCACTAACAGGTCATGTAAAAATATAACCTCTCTAATATAGTGCATACATTAAGTATCAACAAATGACGTCTCACAAGTTCGTTCTTGGAGTAAACCGGGCCTTTAGTCAGGTTAGACTCCATATTGAATTTAGCGCAGATGAGAACAGGGCTGTGAGGGATAGACGACTTTCCAGTAGGGGTTGAGTCGGTACCAAAATGTCAGTCCTCTGTACAGATTCAATCTCTCATTTAAATATGGCTGTAAAAGCCAGAAACTTTGGAATGATCCAGAATCCATGGGTACCGAATATATCTGGTACTCTGTACAGACATGCTTTCTTCAGCTGAACTATCGTTATGTACAATCTTTTCCCTCAGCCTAGTTTTTATTCTTGTCAATAATGGTGCTCTTCAACATCATCGTTCCTCCAAAAACTTGATTTTCATTGCATCACTAACTGACACTGCATTTTGTTTCATCAGCACGAGGCCCACCGTTGGGACCGCTGCCTCCCCCACCGCTCGGACACCGCGACATCCCTCCGGAATTTTTCGGACCTCGCGGACTTCCCCCTCGCTCCTTCCCTCCCGGACCTCTGCCGCCCCCTGGAACAATGATTCCACCTCCATATGCCGGACGCGGTTTCCCGGGACCCCCTCCGCTGATGCCTCAGAGCTCCAGAGACGGTGATGGGAACGCCACGCCAGCCAACGCCCCACCAACGGACGGCTCCCATCAGAGCGCGGGCGGCTCCGCAATGGCCGAGCCTTGAGAGAACGAGCTGTTTCGTCAGATTGACTTTATTCGGTCCTGGTTCTTTTCGATGCTTAAGCATCAAAATACCACATTTGGTCTGGGTGGGAAGATAAAGTTTGATTTTGTGCTTAAATAACACATTTGTGACAGAAATTATGAGGGTTTTGATTTTATACGTTAGCAAACCTTTCCTATGGAAATAGTTTTGATTTAATATACACTTAATTTTCTTCTTTTTCCGGTGGTCGTCATGTGGTTAAAATATATCTACCACTCACCCAGTGCTGATGCATTTTGGGATATCAAACAAATATTTAGGCACGTGAGACAAACCCGTCGTAAAGCCATTTCCTCATGCCTTTAATGTGAGAGGAATCTGAATTTTTATGCCTTTTTCACAATTTTTGAATGCATATTTTCCCATATTCCTGTCCGGCCGCTTTTAGTCATGATTCGCCAGCTCACCTGTTTATTTTAACGTTTGATTCGTCGTGCGTCTTCTCTTATGATTTCTTTTCCTAGCGGAAAGGCACATATGATGTCATATTGACAAAGTATTTATACATTTCTTTCAGCTGCGTATACTCATAAATCAGACGTCCCTAATGTAACAAATAAGCTCGATGGAGACAGATGAACCTGTGTTTGTTGTGCATCTGAGTTTTCATACAGCCAAATGTAATCAGTGTTGGACTGAAATGTTTGTGTAGAGACAGAATCATCTCACGGGCGATGCTTTTTCAAAATGAAACACGAGCAGAATGAATGTGGGAATTGTTCTTATGTTAATGGCTGCATTAATGCATCTGTTTGCATTAGAATGATTTTTATGAACGATTTGTCTCATTCAATACACACAGGAATGATTTACGAGCAAACAATTCACTGAACTGCAATAATTTAAAGAATTGTTTTTATGAACCATTTACTCTCATCTTATTGAAAATTGTCGCGTTTCATGAGCGAGGCCCGTGAATAATGTTCTCTGGGTTTTTGATGCAACGCTCTTGGAAAAACAAAAATACTTAAGTCCTCAAAATCCATAACAACTTTTCTCTGTGGCATAGTTTTGTTGATATTAGAATAAATTATTTTAGTAAGTGTGTTGAGAGGATGCATCGTGTGCGCTGTAAGAGTGTCTGCATCATGTGTTGAAATCTTAGGGAAGAAACGGTTTTAAAAATAAGTGGCATTGATTTCATGGGAATGAATGATTTGAATAAAGCTGCTTTTTCCTGTAGTTTTGATGAATGTGTTTACTGGCAGCATTCCTGTCATGCAACACCTGCCTATCTGACATAATAGGAAGTCTCTGAGGAGGCATGGAATAATTAATCCAGGACATTGGAGTAAGTAATTCATCATGCAAGATTTTGCCTCAGAGTATTTAGACACTTAGAAATGTTTTAATGTCATTGGTTCTCTATTTTATGAAACACGCACAAATTTAAGATGATTGACAAGTAGTAGTTTGCATCGTTTGAAATGCTTAACTAATACATGAGGAGTTGCAAATGCAGTATTGTGTGGTTTCTAGGTTTTTTTCTGGTTAATGTGATTCTCTACACCTGTGTGAACTTCATATATCCACTTCATAATCAAAACACTAGTTGATTCTAATACATTAGCATTTTATCTAATGCAATAAATTTGTACAATTTGTTTATATGTATCCTATAGATAGAAGTACTTTTATTCAGGCCTGAATCTGGCAGGAACTCGCATGGGATTTCTCTGAGCTAATGCACTTTCCATAAATCATCCAGGTAATTTGCATTTGGTAATTAATCATGCCAGCGTTTGCTTGCATGTTCTCAATTCATGTACATGAAGAATAAACTTTTTTAAACTACATTAAAGTGTTGTCAACATCCAAAAAAAGAAAGAAAAAAAACTCGTTTTGAGTTTTCTGAAAGCTAGACTGATATGTCAGGCTTAAGTGTATGAATAACGTATTCATAATTCAAGCAGCATTGTAATTTATTAAAAACGAGACATAAAAAACTAAAATACACCCCATAGGCAGCGATCTTCACAGAAATGCAATTTTTAGCCATTTAGTGTTTTAATACAACAAATTACAATTAAACAGCCTGATCTGAAGACATCTTTATGTATTTCCTTAATAAAATATGTATTAATTTGGGAAAATCCTGTCAGAAACTGAATGAGAGAACATGGGCTAGTTCCCAATTTCCATAGAAACTTATGTAGTTAAAACTGTTTGAGAAACTAAGCCGGAAGTGAATTAAAATTAATACGTCAATTTCCTCGAACTAATCAGACTGAACTATTAATCAGAGCAAACTGCGGAGCTAGCCGAAAAGCCGACGTGCTAAACATTAGCTCCATGCTATCAAGTTCCGTATATTTGCTGGCTTTTCTTTTTCATACTCAAATACACTTCTTAAATATCCATTATCGTGATTTTCAATTATATTAATGCACCATATGCCATATTTCTAACAAATATGCTAAATTAATACTAGCCAGCTAAGCAGTTAGCCAACCTGGAAACTGTTCAATTAGTTGAGAAAAACACGAAGATATCTCAAAAAACAAACATATATTTATATATTTGAGTTTGTCAGTGTTGTTTCTTCAGGATTTTTTGTTCTCCATGTGTATATGATGCAACTCCATACAATCAACAAGCTTGTCTGTTAAACAACATTTATAAGTAGCTCGTCCAAAATGTAGTTTTCTGTCTTTATTTACTCACGCTCAAATAGTTCCAAACCTCTTTGCTGATTTATTTCACCCACATAATACACACATACACAACAAATCTCAACATGTTTCAATCTGTTTAGAACCAAATACTGAATCTTGCATTTCATAACCGAACTGAACATGATGCACTGGTCAACTGGGCTATTTTTATGTCTTTTTTTGAAGCGCTATTTTTCATTGTATGAAAAATAGATGTGAAACATCTTAAAAACTGATAACAGCATACAGGTTTGGAACATGAGGGCGAGCTGTTTCTTTAATGGAATAAAAATATAAAAATACAATTGGAAATGTAGCGTAAACATCAAGAAGTTATATTAGTCTTCATCAGAAATCATCATACAGAGCATTTGCACATATTCCATTTTTGAAATGCTCGTCTCTTCCTAGACGAAGAGCAGTGGAGACATCAGACTGAGTGTCCCAGACTTTGGGAGATATGAAGAAAAGTGTCCGATATTGCAAGGAACGTGAGAGAGACGCACCAAAAGAGCCTCTGCTGTCCTTCATGTGTTTGGCTGATCTTTGTTTAGTCTTTGTGCAAAGTCTGGTTAAGGTGCAGGTAGAGTGGTTTCTTCGTCAGGAGGTTGAGCTTTTTCCTCTTGAAGTCAGTTGGTTTCTTGTACCTAAAACCATATTGCATTGCATATTAAAGGGATAGTTTATTATAAGTCATTGTTTACTCACTCTGGTGTTGTTCTGTCTTTTATGGACCACAAAAGGAGAGAAAAAAGAAAATGTCCCTTTTTTAACACAGAAAAATACACAAGCTGAGATTTCATTAAATAATACATTAAATGTTGTATTGTTTTATATAATATATTCCCAGAACACTTGGAACATGTGTCCCATGGGATCATTCTGTGATATTTCTGTCTTTTTTCTGTCAACAGCTTGACGCCGGTCCCTATTCACTGCCATTATATGGACGAGCGTGATCTCCTTTTGTGGTCCATAAAAGAAAGAATGGCATTACAACATCATCAGGGTGAGTAAACAATGACTTGATTTTCATTTTAGGGTGAACTATCCAAGCTGTTTGTTTGTTAGTTAAATGCCAGAATCTGTAATAACTCATGGTGTACTCACAGTTCTATAACAATGGGACCTGGTTTGATTTCATCCATTTCCATGAAAGCGAAACACTTAGTGCTGGTGAATCTTTTCTTGGGTTTGTAGTGTTTGAACTCAAAGAAAATAGCTGCACCTACAGAAGAGACGAGCGCAATATTGAAGCCCAAAAATGTAGTGAAACTACATTATTTACCATGAACTAATAATGAAAAATACTTCTAAAGCATTTATGAATCTTAGTATATGCTAATCCTGAGTTATGAAATGACAATGAACAGTCATATTTGTATTAAATAACATGTTAATGTAAGTTAATGAATGGAAGCTTATTTTATATTGTTACCACTGGAATATATACACCGATCAGGCATTCCATCATGACCATCTTCATACATTGTGTTGGTCCCCCTTTTGCTGCCCTGACAGCCCTGACCCATCGAGGCATGGACTCCACTAGAAGGTGTGCTGTGGTATCTGGCTAAGATGTTAGCAGCAGATCCTTTAAGTCCTGTAAGTTGCGAGGTGGGGCCGGACTTGTTTGTTCAGCACATCCCACAGATGCTCGATTGGATTGAGATCTGGGGAATTTGGAGGCCAAGTCAACACCTCAAACTTGTTGTTGTGCTCCTCAAACCATTCCTGAAGCATTTGTGCTTTGTGGCAGGAGCATTATCCTGCTGGAAGAGCCACAGCCAACAGGGAATACCGTTTCCATGAAAGGCTGTACATGGTCTGCAACAATGCTTTGGTAGGTGGGACGTGTCAAAGGAACATCCACTTGGATGGCAGGACCCAAGGTTTCCCAGCAGAACATTGCCCAAAGCATCACACTGCCTCCGCCGGCTCGCCTTCTTCCCATAGTGCATCCTGGGGCCATGTGTTCCCCAGGTAAGCCACGCACACACACCCGGCCATCCACGTGATGTAAAAGAACACGTGATCATCAGACCAGGCCACCTTCTACCATTGATCCGTGGTCCAGTTCTGATGCTCACTTGCCACTGTTGGTGCTTTCGGCGGGGTCAGGGGTCAGCATGGGCACCCTGACTGGTCTGCGGCTATGCCGCCCCATACACAACAAACTGTGATGCTCTGTGTATTCTGACACCTTTCTATCAGAACCAGCATTAACTTCTTGAGCAGTTTGAGCTCCAGTAGCTCGTCTGTTTGATCGGACCACACGGGCCAGCCTTCGCTCCACACGTGCATCAATGAGCCTGGGCCGCCCATGACCCTGTGGCCGGTTCTCCACTGTTCCTTCCTTGGAGCACTTTTGATAGATCCTGACCACTGCAGACCGGGAACACCCCACAAGAGCTGCAGTTTTGGAGATGCTCTGACCCAGTCGTCTAGCCAATCTGGCCCTTGTCAAACTCACTCAAATCCTTACGCTTGTTTACAACTTTGAGGACAAAATGTTCACTTGCTGCCTAATATATCCCACCCACTAACAGGAGCCGTGATGAAGAGATCATCAGTGCTATTCACTTCACCTGTCATAATGTTATGTCTGATCGGTATATATATATATATATATATATATATATATATATATATATATATATATATATATATATATATATATATATATATATACATATATACATATATATATATATACATACACATTCATGACTGCAACAAGCAATGCACAAGGATTTTAGAGCAAAGTGAGACCTTTTGGTAGTTTTTCTAGATGTTTCTGGATTTCCACCTCCACGCTAAAATTAATATACGTGTCCTCCTTCCGTGTGGCCACTGGGGTGTCTTGAACCGGATTCAAGTCTATACCGTTCAGATCTGGGAGAGGAGAAGAGAGAGTGTATCAGAAAGAGAGTGTTCCAGCAGCACTTGACCAATAAAGAATAGCACTTATCACTCTATTCGTTTCTGTTTATTTAAAAAAAAAAAAAAAAAAAAAAAAAAAATTTTGTGTTTCGTGAGACTTGTTACAGCGCTTGCATATTGTTGCCCTTGACTGGTGTTGGTTGCTTCTATTACTCTCATTTGTAAGTCGCTTTGGATAAAAGAGTCTGCTAAATGACTAAATATAAATGTAAATGTAAATGCAGAAAACATCAGGGCAGAAAGTCTGACGATAAGAAACGCTGAGCTCTACCTTTAACACTGACTGTGATGTACGGGTCGATGCACTGTCCGGCATCTTTCAGACCGATCTTCTCTATCGTCAGCGTGAGCAACGTCATTCCAGGCTCTGAGGGTAACCGTGGCAACAGAGTACCTGTCAAAGACATCAAACTTTTATTGAAACCATGACGAAAAAAAACTGCACGAATGAGAATTTGTTGAGAAAAATGTCAGTACTTGATATTAAATTAAGGTTAATTTAAATAAAATATAAAAAAGATAACATTTTATTTCAGCTAGTTGCCAAGATGTCACTTGTTTCATTACTGGATGAATCAGTGTTTTTGAATGAATCTGTTGAGTGAATGATTCAATGACTCACTCATAAAGACTTCACTTGTTTCATTACTGGATGAATCAGTGTTTTTGAATTAATCTCTTGAGTGAATGATTCAATGACTCACTCATAAAGACTTCACTTGTTTCATTACTGGATGAATCAGTGTTTTTGAATTAATCTAGTGAGTGAATGATTCAATGACTCACTCATAAAGACTTCACTTGTTTCATTACTGGATGAATCAGTGTTTTTGAATGAATATGTTGAGTGAATGATTCAATGACTCACTCATAAAGACTTCACTTGTTTCATTACTGGATGAATCAGTGTTTTTGAATTAATCTCTTGAGTGAATGATTCAATGACTCACTCAAAAAGACTTCACTTGTTTCATTACTGGATGAAATCAGCATTTTTGAATGAATCTCTTGAGTGAATGATTCAATGACTCACTCATAAAGACTTCACTTGTTTCATTACTGGATGAATCAGTGTTTTTGAATGAATCTCTTGAGTGAATGATTCAATGACTCACTCATAAAGACTTCACTTGTTTCATTACTGGATGAATCAGTGTTTTTGAATGAATCTGTTGAGTGAATGATTCAATGACTCACTCATAAAGACTTCACTTGTTTCATTACTGGATGAATCAGCGTTTGTGAATGAATTTCTTGAGTGAATGATTCAATGACTCACTCATAAAGATGTCACTCTTTTCATTCCTGGATGAATCAGTGTTTTTGAATGAATCTCTTAAGAGAATGATTCAATGACGTCACTTGTTTCATCACTGGATGAATTGGACTACCGGGATTGTGATCTTTTAACGATTAATCATGCAGTTCTAAAGTGCATAATGAGTAAGTCCAGCTGAACGTTGTGCACTATGCAGTGAATCACCTGGCACCCGTGAAGGGAACGATGGTGTTGAACCTGCTCCAGTACCAGCGTCCAGCTCCTCCTCGACATCAAGGTTTTCCTCCTCACCTGGTGCAAGAATCTTCCTAAAAATACAGAGTTGAGAATCAACAACAATCTGTTCCGGAATTAAAAACTCCACTCATTTTCTCCATAAGGAAATTGATTTTTAATGATAACTTATAACCCTTTAGAGACCTACTATGAGCTACGAGGTTGTTAATCAATGGTATTTGCTTCTGTTGAAGCCGTCAGCCCACATTATTTCAACTTAGTTTTAAAATAAACGTGGTTAACAGCTGAATTCATGGTGAGAACTACATTACCCATGATGCAGTACAGAAAATTCCACCAATCAGAGTCGAAACAAACAAAATAACTTTAGCCCCGCCCACACTCATGAGGCACTGTGTATATATGTATGTAAAATCAACATTTTTAAGTGAGTAGTTTTATATTTCTCAAACATGTTTAATTCAATGATGTTTGCAATACTTCATAAGATTGTAGTTCTTTCCATCACTTAAGCCGATAAACTCACAGTCTTGTCTCTTTGTGCTTTTTTTCGATTTTCAAATACTTTTTTGCTTCAAATCAAAGTTTGCAATGTTGTGATTCTCCTAGTAGCTGATTGGTTCATGGCTTATAACACTTTAAAAAGACTCTGAAATCCCTACAGGAGATATGAATGGAAAAAAAACACTTCTGGAACCAAAAAAGTGGGTGGGCGCTAATGTGCTCTACAGTCAGACACACTGGATTGGCCAATCAGCATCCAGGACCAGAACTAGCCATTCCTTAAATAAACATTGAAGAATTACCTCAAAGGCACTGGCTGGACATCGAAAGGGAAATCTTTGTTGTAAGTCAGAATGTTCTTAATAACTGCAGAGAAACAGAACAACAGCAGTGATGTATACATGGACGAGTTTATTGTAGCCTGTAAAAAAATGTCTGCATGGGTTTTGTTCTGTATATATAAACTACTGAAAAGTTCAAAGGTTGCTATATCTTTTCAAAACTGATCTGACTTCAAAACAACAACAACAAAAAGGAGTGTTTAAGCTTCATCCACTACATATCTATCACTGAAAAAACCAAGCAACTAGCTTAGGACATGTTATCAAATGTGCTAAATCATGCTAGCAACATATTAATTCATGCTATCAGCACTATAATTCATTCTAACAACATGTTAAATCATGCCAGTGACATGCTAATCCATGCTAGCAGCATGTTAAATAATGCTAATGCTAACAAAATACTAAATCTTGCTAATAAAATGATAGTACATGCTTACGACATTAAATTATGCTAGCAACATGGTAATTAATGTGAACATGTTAAAACATGCTAGCAACATGTTTAATCATGCCAGTGAGTGACATGCTAGCAACATGTTTAATCATGTTAACAACGTATTAAATAATGCTAACACCATGATAAACCATGCTTATAACATTAACAACACCTAATTCATGTTAAATAATGCTAGCAACATGCTAATTCACACTAACAATGTGTTAAAACATTCTAACATCATGCTAATGCTAAACATGTTAAATGCAAGTGACGTTAATTCATGCTAAAACATGTTAGCAAAATGTTAATTTATGTTAAAGCTACACTGTGTGATATTTTCCCCCATCTAGCGGTGAAAAGGAATATGACCATCCAGTGAATATTAGTTTCTGTTCCTCTCAATTCTGATTTCGTTTTAACTCCTACGGTGGCTGATTTAGTCCAAGATTAATATGGCTTCCAGTTCGATCGAGTGATGAGGTTACTTTAGAAAACTATTATAATTTGCAGTTATTTAATTTGTCAGTTAACATGTAGGTTATGACATCTATGTAAAATGAATAATAGTTTTACCTTTTCGTTATTTTTTACCATTTCATTGCTAACATCAGCGATCAGGTTCCCAGACGAATGCAAGCTAATCTTAGTAAAGTTACTTTTATCGGTGCTATCGTTATTCTGTATATTGTACGACATCACTCGCGTAAGGCAAAGTTTACATTGTAGGCTTTATCAGTCTCAAGCAATCCCCCTCTTCACATTCGACACAGTGCCATCGAGTGTTAAACGCCAAAGGCGAAGCTTGAATTTACGGGTATGTCCCTCTTTGGCTACTGTACTTTCAAGATGGAGGGGCAACATGGCGACGAGCATTCGAACCCCTCACCCGTATGTATTTCCAATGGCATATTATACACTTACGAGAATACTTTATTACTTGAAAGAAGAAAATATACATTAATGAGCACATATATTTTTGAAAGAACTAAGTGTTTTTAGCTAAGAATAAACCAAAAAGTTACACAGTGTAGCTTTAACATCCTGTTAATTAATGCTAAATCATGCTAGAAACATGTGTGTTCCCCCGCTGTCCCAAACTTCAATTCCAACAATTCAAACTTTCAAGCTTTTGACTACTAGTTTATAATATCATACAGTAGGCTTTATAGGGTTAAATGGATTCATATCCACATATTTATGTACATACTGGGTTCCAGTTTTTTCAGGTCTTCTAACTTGAACTCCTCTTGAGATTGTGTGCACTGACAAAGACAAACAGCAGATTAGTTTAAAAACTCAAAATGACAGAAAATGTGTTTGTCATCATCAATTATTATATTCACAATGTGAGATAAACAGACTGCAGGTGGGGAGATTTATAAAATATCTTCAGCCAGATTTTTACATTTCCCGATGAAACTGTCAGTGTTGTTTGGCTGTGGATAAGCCGCCATGATGATTGACTTTCATATCGTCCTGTAGAGTCATCCCAAACAATACTAACCTGTAAGGCTGCACTTCGCATTTCAAGGCATGTTGCAAACTTTCCCAGGGTTTTCTGGAAAATAAAAAGTTAATATTGCGAGATAACAACAGACAGCAGATCTAAAATGAGTTTGATCTCAATTGAAATGGTGTTATAATTCAAAATGTGAAATTGCATCTGTCATGTTGAGCATTAAAGGGTTGGTTCACCCAAAAATGAAATTTATGTCATTAATGACAAACCCTAATGTCGTTCCACACCCGTAAGACCATCTTCGGAACACAGTTTAAGATATTTCAGATTTAGTCTGAGAGCTTTCTGTTCCTCCATTGAATGTATGCACGGTATACTGTCACTTTCCAGAAAGGTCATAAAAACATCTAGCCTGACAAGCCAGATGTTGGGTCTGGAAACTCACCGTTGGCAGGACTCAATCCGAGGGGCGGGATAAACGGCCGTCTTTCAAAATCCCTCTGCATGCAATTGGATAGTGCTACAACCAACCAGAGCAACGAAGAAGGTGACGTAGTTAGAGCATTTTCCCACCAGCGGAGCTAGTTGATAAATTAAACTTTTGCCGTATCCGGTCGGCAAAACTCCGAACACATCTTCCTTTTTCTTTCCTTTCGAAAGACCGCTGTTCGGCAGCATCTCCAGCCACCATCTCCTTTGTTTTCAAGCAGCAGGAACCGTCGCAACTCTGCCGTCACTACGTTAAGCCCGCCCACCGACTCTAAATACATGATGTGATTGGCCCGTCCAGAGTTTGGTTTTTCCAGCTCGCAGGTCTACTGAGAGTTGCTAGACGACACTCGCAGCAAATTAGATTTACTGCCGCTAGATTTCTAAGCTAAAAAACACCATCAAAGTAGGTCATGTGACATCAGTGGGTTAGTTAGAATCTCTTGAAGCATTGAAAATACATTTTGGTCCAAAAATAACAAAAACTACGACTTTATTCAGCATTGTCTCTTCCGTGTTTGTTTTCAATCCGCGAACAAAGATTAGAACGGTTATGAATCAGCGTATTGATTCATGATTCGTTACGCTGATTCATAACCGTTCAAATCTTTGTTTTCGATGCTTCAAGAGATTCTAACTAACCCACTGAAGTCATATGGACTACTCTGATGATGTTTTTATGACCTTTCTGGAAAGCGACAGTATCCCGTGCATACATTCAATGGAGGATCAGAAAGCTCTTGGACTAAATCTAAAATATCTTAAACTGTGTTCCAGGAGATGAACGGAGGTCTTACGGGTTTGGAACGACATTAGGGTGAGTCATTAATGACATAAATTTCATTTTTGGGTGAACTAACCCTTTAAAGGAACACAGTGATTTTTTTTCTCTGACTTTAGCTTATTCACCATATCCCCCAGAGTTAGATAAGTCCAAACATACCATTCTCATATAGTGTGCTGCCTAATATCATTACGCCGCTGACCTCCTTGATTATTGCGCAGGAATAAGAATATAGTGCCTAGCCTTATCGGTCTAGAAAATCGCAACTTTTCTTTTTTCGTCGGTCTTAGTACACAATGTAACTATACACATCACCAACATGTAAATAGGCAAATGTTGGCGTTATTTTGTCTCTTATTGAGCAGTCGGCTAGATGGAGCCGTTTACCTCCAGTCTTTGTGCTAAGCTAGGCTAGCGGTGTGTGCGTCAGACAGAGCTATGGGACGCACGGAGATGAGAATGGTATGGACTTATCTAACTCTGGGGGAGACGGTGAATAAGTTAAAGTCACAAAAAGTCGGTGTGTTCCTTCAAAGTCAGGTTGGACATTTTGGATTATTTTGCAGTGTTTAATATAAATGCACAATACACATTAATTTTGTTAAATTCATGCACTCTCATAATCTTGAATCAGAATAATGACATCTCTGATGAGGAGGGCAGGGCAACCTGTCACTCACATAAGATCCACCAATAGCAAACCATAACCATCCAATCAATTCCCCACAGACACAATCAAGCCCCGCCCTACATTTGTTCTTGTTTGAGAAGCGTTTTAACTCGGATATATGGCACAATAGGGGAGAAAAGACGAGCGCAACTTCTGTTTCATGCTGACTTTAAAAAAGAGAAGTGATCTCTGGGAATACATACCTTCTGCTCCTCCGTAAAATCATGCAAGTTTGATGACTGCACTTCCTTCTGAAGTTGCCTCGCGAGTCTGACGAAATCAATCACAGTAATAGGTTAGTAAACGACAGAATGTTATTCTCATTTTAAAATTCACATGTTTCTGTGTTTCGATCATGATGACACAGGACTTCACATTGAAGAATTAAAACATTTGGATGATGCTTTGCTTATGGACAAAATCCATGTTCTTGCACCTCTCCAAAAATGTAACAACGCGTCAATTCTACGCGGACCGCATAAGTGCTGTGATTGGTCTGCCAGAACCCCTCCCTCAGGTCAATAAATAAATAAAAAATCTGCGATAGGAGTGTGTGTGTGTCCAGTAATGGATGATAGTTTCATCCTTACATCTACTACATAACACAATATTTTGTAGTCCAGAGATTCTTTATGTCAGTGAAATATACACTCACATAAAGGATTATTAGGAACACCTGTTCAATTTCTCATTAATGCAATTATCTAATCAACCAATCACATGGCAGTTGCTTCAATGACTTTAGAGGTGTGGTCCTGGTCAAGACAATCTCCTGAACTCCAAACTGAATGTCAGAATGGGAAAGAAAGGGGATTTAGGCAATTTTGAGCGTGGCATGGTTGTTGGTGCCAGACAGGCCAGTCTGAGTATTTCACAATCTGCTCAGTTACTGGGATTTTCCCGCACAACCATTTCTAGGGTTTACAAAGAATGGTGTGAAAAGGGAAAAACATCCAGTATGCGGCAGTCCTGTGGGAGAAAATGCCTTGTTGATGCTCGAGGTCAGAGGAGAATGGACCGACTGATTCAAGCTGATAGAAGAGCAACTTTGACTGAATTAACCACTCGTTACAACCGAGGTATGCCGCAAAGCATTTGTGAAGCCACAACACGCACAACCTTGAGGCGGATGGGCTACAACAGCAGAAGACCCCACCGGGTACCACTCATCTCCACTACAAATAGGAAAAAGAGGCTACAATTTGCACAAGCTCACCAAAATTGGACAGTTGAAGACTGAAAAAATGTCGCCTGGTCTGATGAGTCTCGATTTCTGTTGAGACATTCAGATGGTAGAGTCAGAATTTGGCGTAAACAGAATGAGAACATGGATCCATCATGCCTTGTTCCCACTGTGCAGGCTGGTGGTGGTGGTGTAATGGTGTGGGGGATGTTTTCTTGGCACACTTTAGGCCCCTTAGTGCCAATTGGGCATGGTTTAAATGCCACAGCCTACCTGAGCATTGTTTCTGACCATGTCCATCCCTTTATGACCACCATGTACTCATCCTCTGATGGCTACTTCCAGCAGGATAATGCACCATGTCACAAAGCTCGAATCATTTCAAATTGGTTTCTTGAACATGACAATGAGTTCACTGAACTAAAATGGCCCCCAGTCACCAGATCTCAACCCAATAGATCTTTGGGATGTGGTGGAACGGGAGCTTCTTGCCCTGGATGTGCATCCCACAAATCTCCATCAACTGCAAGATGCTATCCTATCAATATGGGCCAACATTTCTAAAGAATGCTTTCAGCACCTTGCTGAATCAATGACACGTATAATTAAGGCAGTTCTGAAGGCGAAAGGGGGTCAAACATGGTTTTAGTATGGTGTTCCTAATAATCCTTTAGGTAAGTGTACAACACTATGTCTAACAGCCGCGAGCGCGCCATCACTTCCGCCGAGTGAGGTCAAAATACACAATATAGCGTATCTCAATGGGATACAAGCAGCGGAAGTGATGTCTCACACGTATTGTACGCCATGTCGTGTATTTTGACCTCACTCACCGGAAGTGATGGCGCGCTCGCGAGGCTGTTCGACACAGTGTTATATCTGAGGTAAAAAAATGATATAAATACTGTTGGGTTTCTCACACAAACTGATCGTTTCGTGTCTTAAGACATCAATGTGTCGTCATGAGCCGCAGGGTTTAATATGGATTCGTATGTGTATGTTTTTTTTACTCTCATAGAATTAAACCCCATTGACATGCATTATACGACAGGCACACTGCATTGGTTGGAGTTTAAAATCTTCATTTGTGTTCAACTGAAGAAACAAAGACACCTACTGGATGCCCTGTGAGTAAGCAGATCACATTTTCATTTTTGGGTGAACTATCCCTTTAATAAAGTGGTGGAGGAGGTGGTGCTATAACTTTTTTAATAAAACTTTAAATTGCCTGTATTGGCTGTAATTCCATCTATGGTCAAAGTGTTTACATGCTTGATGAATACACAAAATATATACATATTTAAACAAAGAGCTTGAACCCCATAATTGCTGCTTGCAGCTATGTTTGTGATTGTGTTCCGTAAACAATTGCACATAATCTACTTTAAAACCCCAAAGAAAGGGCGAGAGCAGAATCTGTTGTGTGTGATGGCTGTCAGCATTGACCTAAATGGCATGCATTCAGATGAGGACAGACAGTGAAGCTCCGCCCCGCGCGCGAGGAGGGTGTGGCGCGCGACATAATGCAAACAGGCTGTCAAACACTCAACAGTTATTCACTGATGCACATTGATGCATGCATTAACGCGAACCATGCAAATACATCTATAATGCAGGAAATAAAATGCAACTTTGTGTGATTGCAATGCATGTTTTATTTTATTATAATATTTTTTTTAAGAAAAGAAAAATTCTATTGAGCTCTGATCCAGAAATTATGATCAGAAATGCGCAACTTACATTTGATATTCATCGATGGCTTCCACCAGCTGCCCCCACGAATCAAAGTCCGTGCCCTTTTTAAAACTCGCGTGCCATTTCTGCACGGTTTTGGTGACATCTGACATCTTCTCGGGTTAAAGTCGCGCGAAAGCCTCGGGTTCTGACATCGCTGGTGAAGTTTTATCTCCAGCGCCGCATTGTTGCGCACCGCCGTGGAAACGCACTGGGCTCCGGAAGCTCCGGTGGCAGCGCCGCTCACCGCCACAGGCCTGATGCGAGTGCAACCGAACTACCTGCGACTGCACCGGAAGACGCGCTCACTAGTGGCGTTTTCAAAATAAAAGTCCTCAAAATTGACTGTCTCTAGTCAGTAAATATATACATATATAATTACTATTTTTAATCTATTCTGCTCACCAAGGCTGCATTTATTTGATCAAAATACAGTGAAAACTGTAATATTGTGAAATATTATTACAATTTAAATGAACTGTTCTATTGTGAATACATAGCTAAATGTAATTTATTGTGATCAAAACTTGATTTTTGTCTTTAGTACACATGATCCTTCAGAAATCATTCTAATACGCTGATTTATTATCAACAGCTGTGCTGCTTAATATTTTTGGGAACTTGTGATACTTTTTTCAGTGTGAATTGATGAATAAAAAGTTAAAAAGAATAGCATTTATTCAAAATTTAAATCTATTCTAACAATATAAATATTTACTATCTACTAATTTATTTTTAAAAAATCCATTTAACACATCCTTGCTGAATAAAAGTATTAATTTTTTAAAACTTTTTATTCATCAATGAATCCTGAAAAAAAGTATCACAGGTTATAAAAATAATATTAAGCATCACAACTGTTCCAACATTGATAATAAATCATCATATTAGAATGATTTGTGAAGGATCATGTGACACTGAAGACTGGAGTAATGATGATAAATTCAGCTTTGATCACAGGAATAAATCACACTGCACTATATATTCACATACCAGAACACAGCTGTTTTAAATTGTAATAATATTTCACAATATTACAGTTATATTTTTCTGTATTTTTGATCAAATAAATGCATGGATTAATGAGCATAAACATCTTTCAAAAACATTACAATTAGTAAAGTCCCCAACTTTTGACTGGTACTGCATAAGTAAATACATTAATATAAGATTTGATTTATTCTGTGTAATAAAGGTTTAAGAAATTCACAAGGACGTGGTAAGACTCTAATGTTAAATTAACTGGGTTAATTAAAGAAATGTTGTAACTCTTCTTCTTTCTTTCTCATTCTGACATATTTAAACATAAACAACAACAAAAAGACAAATAAGTCCTTTAGGCGTGCATATAAACTTTTTTTTTTATTGCTTATTCAACCAAAACGCATCAAAATAAATGACGTAAGCGGGGGGTTTAAAATCAATGGGCGTGTCATTGACGTCACCCCTCGAAATACGTCATACAGGAAGAGCGTTCATTGTTTTGGCGTTTCCTGATCTTACATCTCAGAAGTCTCGCCGATTAAAACAACAAACTTCTGACAGACGGCACATTTCTGGTATAAATACATATCTCTTTCATTTAAAACCAGCGTTATGAGTCTGTTGTGAGATTTGAGCCGGTGTTTACTCGTGAACTGCTGTTGAATAGCGAGTCTCTGACTCGGTTCATTTCTCTCTGTGTATTTGTGTTATAAGCCGCATTAATATCACAGATCAGCGTGTTTTCATATGTAGATGATAAAGCATCAGCTGTAGATGGTTTTTAGCCGGTGTTTTGGGTCAGTGCCGGTTTTTATTCATTTAGAGCTGTTGATAAACAAGGCCGAGATGTTATAAATGGACCTGCATTATCAAATGACTCGTTCACAGTTCACACAGAAACAATGATCTTTTGATCTGAGCTCATGTGATCTTTTGCATATTAATAGATGTGAAATGTGCTCAGATATGACTTTTATATCTGTCACGGCCATTGAACATGTCATCTGTGTAGATTCTGTTATATAGAAAATCACATAATGTCTAGTTGAGTTAATCAAGCGTTTCTCTGTTCCTCAAGATTAACATTTGTAACCAGATGGTCAAGATCCAGACTTTATGTCGGACGTTTGGTATTGTATTGAAATAGTTTCATACAACGGTAAATGAATTGTCCTTAAAGGGTTTGTTCACCGAAAAATGACAATTGTGTCATTAATTACTTGTTAAACGTCGTTCCAAACCTGTAAGACTTTCCAAGATCTTTTTGATGAAATTTAAGAGATTTCTGTACCTCTATTGACAGCTACACAACTACCACTTTGACGCTTCGATAGGTTCATAAAGAGATTAAGATAATCCATATGAATTGAGTGGTTTAGTCCACATTTTCTGAAAAGACTCGATCGATTTATATGATGCGTAACACGAGAATGAACCTCATTGGTTCTCGCTGGAGCTCAAACGTGATGTGTAACACGAGAATGAACCTCATTGGTTCTCGCTGGAGCTCAAACGTGATGTGTAACACGAGAATGAACCTCATTGGTTCTCGCTGGAGCTCAAACGTGATGTGTAACACGAGAATGAACCTCATTGGTTCTCGCTGGAGCTCAAACGTGATGCGTAACACAAGAATGAACCTCATTGGTTCTTGCTGGAGCTCAAACGTGATGCGTAACAAAAGAATGAACCTCATTGGTTCTTGCTGGAGCTCAAACGTGATGCGTAACACCAGAATGAACCTCATTGGTTCTAGAGAATCTCAAACGTGATGCGTAACACGAGAATGAACCTCATTGGTTCTCGCTGGAGCTCAAACGTGATGCGTAACACAAGAATGAACCTCATTGGTTCTTGCTGGAGCTCAAAGCGTGATGCGGAGAATGAACCTCATTGGTTCTTGCTGGAGCTCAAACGTGATGCGTAACAAAAGAATGAACCTCATTGGTTCTTGCTGGAGCTCAAACGTGATGCGTAACACCAGAATGAACCTCATTGGTTCTTGCTGGAGCTCAAACGTGATGCGTAACACGAGAATGAACCTCATTGGTTCTTGCTGGAGCTCAAACGTGATGCGTAACAAAAGAATGAACCTCATTGGTTCTCGCTGGAGCTCAAACGTGATGCGTAACACCAGAATGAACCTCATTGGCTCTCGCTGAAGCTCAAACGTGATGCGTAACAAGAGAACGAACCTCATTGGTTCTAGAAAAGCTCAAACGTGATGCGTAACACGAGAATGAACCTCATTGGCTCTCGCTGAAGCTCAAACGTGATGCGTAACACAAGAATGAACCTCATTGGTTCTTGCTGGAGCTAGAACTATCCCTTTAAAATCAAACACTGAAATGCATTATTTGATAAACGCCTCTTTCTTCAGGTTCAGGTCACCATGACTCACTGGTTCCACCGAAACCCTCTGAAATCCACAGCACCCGTGTCCTTCAACCTGTACGGGGTGGCATCCAGCCCCGCTGCCAATAAGATCTGCAAGTGAGGATTCCCTTCTGGTGTTATACTCATTTTGTGGGCCACTGTATTATGACATGAATGTTGAATCTCTGTCTCAGTGACCTGAGGACGACGCGGGCCAGACTGCTGGACATGTTCACTGATGCCACATGTACCCCAGAGATCATGAAGAAATCCAGTGATGAATATTTCGCTCTATTACAGGGTTTGTGAACTATTATATTTCCTCTCTTGTGGCTCTGGGGCCCGTTCTTCGTACGTCGCTAACTCGGTTAGCTGGATTTGATTGTTGATGATTTGGCATGATCTCGGATTGTTTGGTTCTTCGAAGCTCATCCTGGACTTGCTGTCATAGTAACAGGTCCGTAAGCTAAACCTGCTCGGGAGCTTATTTCATGTATACAGGATTTAGAGGTGATACTTAAAATCTGTCGAAGCCACTGCCACTATATTACAAGAGTTCATTACTGAACCTGGGGCAATAATAATAATTTTAAATAATAATGTTATATTGTATATGTTTTTGAGAATATATAATGTTGTGTACACAGACACTTGATTGAGCGATTTATTTGTGATGGAATAATTACTTTATATTTTTATTGGGTTGCACACATGTTGTACAGTTAATCTGAGCCGTGCATTAATTTAAGTGATGACGGATATCATGGGAGTGGCTTGATGCAGTGAAAGAGAAGATATTTTGATCTTGACCATTAAGAAACTTTACAAATCTGCTTCAAATTGAATAACAAATTAAATTACAACATTGAAATAAAAATGTTACGGGTGTACAAATACTGTATAAAATCTTGAATATAAATAATTGGTAATCATGTTAAAAAAAATGTATCTATTATAACTTTTATGTTGGTTTGGTCGTTTGGCTGTTTCCTTATAAAGGTCCAGAAATTTGTGGGTTTTTGTGTGTAATTTCTCAAGTTTTTTTGCCAGGTGGCTTTTTAATTATATGATGTAATTACGTTCCTGTCTTGACGGCAGTCGCCAGCCAATCACTGCTTTGCTGATTGTGGTTTCGAGTATCGATGCATCTGCCCTCTTCAGGGAACACAAGAACGCGCAGTAATCTTAGATCATTTAATCCAGATATTTTAATCCAATCCGCAAATTCGTTTGAAGAACCAAATTAGCCAGAGATCAGTTATCACGTTTAAAAGATCAGATATTTCCATGGAGCTTATTCTGCTGTTATTCATTTGCATTTATTTTGCTCAGAGGCATGTTGTTGTTTTGTTGGCATTGTTGAAAGTATCTCTGCTTTCTTATTTTGAATGCACATAGGATTCATTTTGCCGCTGGATGGTACCACACAAGAGAGCAAGCTCCGGTTCATCCAGAACTTCAAATGGACTGACACTTTACAGGGAAATATTGCAAGGTAACTATCACACAATGTGGTGTTAGTTCAGCGGTTTTCACCTGCTTTCATATTTTACATTGAGTTTTATTGTGGGAAAGTAAACAAAAATAATTTGATGCCTTTATATATAATGCACTATGAAAGTATTTTAATACATCAGTAATACAGTTTTTTTAGTTGATGATGTGCAAGACTGGGGCTTCATTAGTGCTGTTCATTGATATGAGTTAATGTATTGACATTTGGGTATAAAGTGTTTTAATTCTACAATATATGGTGTAAAAACCAAGCGGCACCTCCCGCGGTCTCTCTTGAAGCCGATACGAAAGTGACTTAAACTGCAGTTCATCGACTGGCCACTAGGCGATTTCCTAGGCAGATATTGACTCGGGACTATATTATGGGGAAGCATAGGCAAAGCACTGCTACTGCAGAGATATCACACAACACATGCAAAACATACACCGGTATGTTGATGGAAGTTTGGGGATTTCATGTGTTATGTGATCTAAAAACTGTGGAGTGTTCCTTTAAAGTGTAACTAAACCCCTGTTCACAGCCTAACTCCACCCACTGGCAATATCTGAAAAATGCTGGAAAAGTGGGCCGAGCCCAGCAGAGAGCGAGGGGACGAGCCGAGGGCGGGGTTGATTTACAGCTGTCTTAACTTCCAACGATGCTTGCGAAGCAGCAGCTCAAGAGAGAATCCTAATCTATGAACAGTCAAATCCTTATACTGAATGCCACTAAAAACAGATCAGATACATGTGATGTATTTTTATTAAAATGAACTGAATCAACAGGCAGCACAGGAACTATAAATTCAAACCAAGCGGCTCTAGAAGGAGCAGAATCTCATTGAGCTCATGTTAAAATGCCCATCTTTACAGCTGAATAAAACACGTTTACAGCCTGGGACAAATTGTGGTTTTGGTCTAAACGGCTATTTTTGCCCTTCATGATGACTGTGAGGGGGGTGAATTTCTTTATAGCTCATTCGTTTACATTATATAAAGCCTTAAAGTTTTGCATAATTAAGGGCGTGGCCACTTTGAGTGACAGGTGGGTAGCCGTTTATCTGCTGTCTGTTAGTCATCACATCACCTCAGCTCCGCCCACGTCCCGCCTCTTTGCCCATTTTTGTTATCCGGGAGTGACGCGCGATGATGCGCTGCTAAGATGGCGACGGCCAGCTCGACTCTACTTTACACTTCAGAACTGCTCTGCAGAATCCTACGGGTGACGTCACGTCCATATTTTTATACAGTCTATGGTAAAAACGTCTGAGTGCTGCCATCTTAAGGTTGAACGGTGGCTACTGCAGTTGAATTTTCCTATTGGATGTTGTTTGCCATCATGACAAAGGCACACTATCCACGCCTTAAAAAATGTGTTCCAGATCACATGATGAGAACTGCTTTACTCCAGTATGAACGCTCATGTCACATGAAGTAGAAACATTGTGAATGAAACTTACTTGATACATGCTATCACCATTCTAATGATGAAAATACAGTTAAATAACGCAGTTGTCAGCACACGTCAGGATTGTGATATTTTTGCCGCCCATCATGTGTAGATACTTTTCAGGGATTTCAAGTGGTTGCTGAGGTAACGATCAACAATACCGTAACGGGCTGGCGTATATAGTCTAACTTTTATTTGAGGAAATCTGTTTATAATTGGCTATTAGGTTCAAACCATAGACTGTAAAAAAAAAATATGGATGTAGTGTCCGTGACGTCACCCGTAGGATTCTGCAGAGCAGTTCTGAAGTGTAAAGTAGAGTCGAGCTGGCCGTCGCCATCTTAGCAGCGCATCATCGTGCGTCACTCCCGGATAACAAAAAATGGGCAAAGAGGCGGGACGTGGGCGGAGCCGAGGTGATGTGATTACTAACAGACAGCAGATAAACGGCTACCCACCTGTCACTCAAAGTGGTCACGCCCTTAATTATGCATTACTTTAAGGCTTTATATAATGTAAACGAATGAGCTATAAAGAAAATCACCCCCTCACAGTCGTCATGAAGGGCAAAATTAGCCATTTAGACCAAAACCACAATTTGTCCCAGGCTGTAACATGTTTTATTCTGGTGTAAAGTTGGGCATTTTAACATGAGCTCAATGAGATTCTGCTCCCTTCTGGCCAGTCGATGAACTGCAGTTTAAGTCACTTCCGTATTGGCTTTAACAGAAACTGGGGGAGGTTGCCGCTTGGTTTGAATTTATAGTTCCTGTGCTGCCTGTTGATTCAGTTCATTTGAATAAAAATACATCACATGTATCTGATCTGTTTTTAGTGGCATTCAGTATAAGGATTTGACTGTTCATAGATTAGGATTCTCTCTTGAGCTGCTGCTTCGCAAGCATCGTTGGAAGTTAAGACAGCTGTAAATCAACCCCGCCCTCGGCTCGTCCCCTCGCTCTCTGCTGGGCTCGGCCCACTTTTCCAGCATTTTTCAGATATTGCCAGTGGGTGGAGTTACACTTTAAAGGAACACTCCACCGTTTTTAGATCACATAACACATGTAATCCCCAAACTTCCATCAACAAACCGGTGTATGTTTTGCGTTGTGTGTGTTGTGTGATATCTCTGCAGTAGCAGTGCTTCGCCTGTGCTTCCCCATAACATAGTCCCAAGTCAATATCTGCCTAGGAAATCGCCTAGTCTTAATCTGCATCGCTATTTGTATTTGTTGCGAATATGCAGGCCACAAGAAGTAATGGGGAAGTTGGGTTTTTTTTTTTTTGGATCACTTTAACTTGGGACATGCTAGCTGGCAACATAGGATTCCATTCATTATGCTAAGCTAAGCTAGTGGCGACCCTGCCAAACTGAAACAATGCATTTACTGAGACAAAAATGCATTTGTCCATATATCTAAATGTAGGAAAAATGTTGAATAAGCCCTATTTCTAAAAACGGTGCAGTGTTCCTTTAAAGTGCTTGAATTTGACTTTTTGAAATGTAAGTCCTGGATAACCCTTGAAAACAGCCATGTTTATGAAAAGGTATTTGAAAAGTGCTTAAATTATTAAAAGACAAATGTGAAATTAGCGTTTAATTGTATTGATAAAAGAATCTTTTGACACAAAACTAATGCTGCAGCCCATCTGATATAGATATAGAGCCATTTCACATGACTATGAGCGTGTTATTGCTCATATAAATATATATGATTCAGCTTTCATTCTTCAGGTCAATCATATATTCATTAGATTTTTTTGTTTTTTTGCTCATGTATATATCATGAGATATCTTTGCAATAGTATATTTCAAAAGTCAGTTACCAGTCATTGTGCTGCACTTTATTTATACCTTTTTGTTTCATTAATTTATTTTTATTTATCTATTTACCTTTTTTAAGATTTTGAAAGATAATAAAGCAATTGTTTGATAAGTGAGATCTATGAATAATTGTAACCACATTTATAATACAATCTATTGATTGTTACTCCTTTAGAAAGTAATCATGCATTAAAACAAGCAACCAATTTCAGATGTAACAAGGAATCTGCAAATATTATAATGCTTTTTAACTTGCATGCAAATAACAATGACAGTAAATAATGCATTACAATGAATGTACATTATGAATGCCTTTATATTGCAGCTTCACGTTCTGAAAAACACTGAAATGTTATCTTGTATAGTTTTGTTCATGGTTTTTGAGGATGTCAGTGTTGACATTGATCTAATTTGACTTTTACCAAATGACAGATGAATTTGAACTAAAATAACATGGTTTGTTTGAACTGAAAGTATTGACTTAGAGGCATGACCCCATTAAAGGGCATTTTGTGTTTTTCAGTGCGCAGCAGGATGCGGTTTTTGAGCTGGTG
The DNA here is from genome assembly GCA_023029165.1 of Gobiocypris rarus. NCBI lineage: Eukaryota > Metazoa > Chordata > Actinopteri > Cypriniformes > Gobionidae > Gobiocypris > Gobiocypris rarus. Next base: position 2,811,456 of record CM040917.1, read on the forward strand.
TCTATGGCGTTTAATGTCGGCATCTGGTACACCAAGTTTGCCTCACGACTGGCTGGAAAGGAGAAGTAAGTTCTCTGGAATAACTGATTATGATTGGTTGTATGTATTTGTGTTTACATAATGTGTGTGTGTGTATAATTAATATGTGTATATAAACACACACACATACATACATGCACGTATACATGTAAGAAATTGTTGTTATATTTATATGTAATATATAAATATATATAATATACACTCACCTAAAGGATTATTAGGAACACCTGTTCAATTTCTCATTAATGCAATTATCTAATCAACCAATCACATGGCAGTGTCTTCAATGCATTTAGGGGTGTGGTCCTGGTCAAGACAATCTCCTGAACTCCAAACTGAATGTCAGAATGGGAAAGAAAGGGGATTTAGGCAATTTTGAGCGTGGCATGGTTGTTGGTGCCAAAGGGCCGGTCTGAGTATTTCACAATCTGCTCAGTTACTGGGATTTTCCCGCACAACCATTTCTAGGGTTTACAAAGAATGGTGTGAAAAGGGAAAAACATCCAGTATGCGGCAGTCCTGTGGGCGAAAATGCCTTGTTGACGCTCGAGGTCAGAGGAGAATGGGCCGACTGATTCAAGCTGATAGAAGAGCCACTTTGACTGAAATAACCACTCGTTACAACCGAGGTATGCAGCAAAGCATTTGTGAAGCCCCAACACGCACAACCTTGAGGCGGATGGGCTACAACAGCAGAAGACCCCACCGGGTACCACTCATCTCCACTACAAATTGGAAAGAAAAGTCTACAATTTGCACGAGCTCACTAAAATTAGACAGTTGAAGACTGGAAAAATGTTTCCTGGTCTGATGAGTCTGGATTTCTGTTGAGACATTCAGATGGTAGAGTCAGAATTTGTCGTAAACAGAATGAGAACATGGATCCATCATGCCTTGTTACCACTGTGCAGGCTGGTGGTGGTGGTGTAATGGTGTGGGGGATGTTTTCTTGGCACACTTTAGGCCCCTTAGTGCCGATTGGGCATTGTTTAAATGCCACGGCCTACCTGAGCATTGTTTCTGACCATGTCCATCCCTTTATGACCACCATGTTCCCATCCTCTGATGGCTACTTCCAGCAGGATATTGCACCATGTCACAAAGCTCCAATCATTTCAAATTGGTTTCTTGAACATGACAATGAGTTCACTGGACTAAAATGGCCCCCACAGTCACCAGATCTCAACCCAATAGAGCATCTTTGGGATGTGGTGGAACGGGAGCTTCGTGCCCTGGATATGCATCCCATAAATCTCCATCAACTGCAAGATGCTATCCTATTAATATGGGCCAACATTTCTAAAGAATGCTTTCAGCACCTTATTGAATCAATGCCACGTAGAATTAAGGCAGTTCTGAAGGCGAAAGGGGGTCAAACACAGTATTAGTATGTGTTCCTAATAATCCTTTAGGTGAGTGTATACATGCATGTAAATATTTCTTAAATTCATACATGAAATAGTATGCATTTATATATACATAATAATTACACACACACACATATATTATGTAAACACAATGAGATTAATCTTTTATTAAACTAATTTAGTAATTTTTATAAGTAGCCTTGTAATAAATGAGATCATGTACTGTAATCTGGTGATTATTACAAAATAAACTCGCTGTCTGTAAAATATAGTATTTATAATAACTTCTGTCTGGGTTTATAGCTTCAATATTTAATTAAAGGCATTTTTAAAGGCAAGCTTTTGGTTTTTACATTGCAGCGTCACAGAGGACGAGGCCAAAGATGTTCATAAGAGTTTGAAAATCGCTGCTGGAATATTTAAAACCCTCAAGGTAAAATGAGCCTGACTTGTATTGTGGCGAATTAAAGCAAAAACAACACACGAGAGACTGAATTACAGTGATTTCACAACACAGAGTGCCTTAAACCCCTTAAACGTGGTAAAACCACTGTAATGCATAGTCGTGAGTGGCTTACTGTTTGATCCATGGTAATATTTCTGTTTCTCTTCCCTGTCAGGAGACTCATATTCCTCGGCTCATCACCCCGGCAGAGAAGGGCCGAGACCTGGAGCCCAGAGTCATTGACACCTACATTGTGCAGAGTCAGGCCGAGGCTCAGGAGGGTAAAACATGCCTGTTTACGCTGACTTTACAGGATTGCTTATTAGTGAGTGAGTGAGTGAGTGAGTGAGTGAGTGAGTGAGTGAGTGGGTGAGTGGGTGAGTGGGTGGGTGGGTGGGTGGGTGGTGAGTGGTGGTTGGGTGAGAGTGAGTGAGTGAGTCGGTGTTTGGGTGAATGGTGAGTGAGTGAGTGAGTGAGTGGGTGGGTGAGTGGTGAGTGAGTGAGGTGAGTGAGTGAGTCGGTGTTTGGGTGAATGAGTGAGTGAGTGAGTGAGTGGGTGAGTGGGTGAGTGGGTGAGTGAGTGGGTGAGTGGGTGGGTGGGTGGGTGGGTGAGTGAGTGGTTGGGTGAGAGTGAGTGGGTGAGTCGGTGTTTGGGTGAATGAGTGAGTGAGTGAGTGAGTGAGTGGGTGGGTGGGTGGGTGGGTGAGTGAGTGGTTGGGTGAGTGAGTGGAGTGAGTCGGTGTTTGGGTGAATGAGTGAGTGAGTGAGTGAGTGAGTGGGTGGGTGGTGGTGAGTGAGTGAGGTGAGTGAGTGAGTCGGTGTTTGGGTGAGTGAGTGAGTGGGTGAGTGGGTGAGTGGGTGAGTGGGTGAGTGGGTGAGTGGGTGAGTGGGTGAGTGGGTGAGTGGGTGAGTGAGTGGTGAGTGGGTGAGTGGGTGAGTGGGTGAGTGGTGGTGAGTGGTGGTGAGTGAGTGAGTGAGTGGTGGGTGAGTGGGTGAGTGGGTGAGTGGGTGAGTGGGTGAGTGGGTGAGTGGGTGAGTGGGTGAGTGGGTGAGTGGTGAGTGAGTGAGTGGGTGAGTGGGTGGGTGGGTGGTGGTGGTGGTGGTGGTGGTGGTGAGTGGAGTGAGTGGTGGTGGGTGAGTGGTGAGTGAGTGGTGGTGAGTGGTGAGTGGTGAGGTGGTGGTGAGTGGTGAGTGAGTGGGTGGGTGAGTGGTGAGTGAGTGGGTGGTGGTGGTGAGTGGTGGAGTGAGTCGGTGTTTGGGTGAATGGTGGGTGGTGGTGGTGGTGGTGGTGAGTGAGTGGTGAGTGGTGGTGGTGAGTGGTGAGTGGTGGTGAGTGAGTGGTGGGTGAGTGAGTGAGTGAGTGGTGAGTGAGTGGTGGTGGTGGGTGAGTGGTGGGTGGGTGAGTGAGTGGTGGGTGGGTGGTGAGTGAGTGGGTGGGTGGGTGAGTGGTGGTGGTGGGTGGGTGTTTGGGTGAATGAGTGAGTGGGTGAGTGAGTCGGTGTGTGGGTGAATGGTGGTGAGTGTGTGAATGTGGGTGGGTGAGTGGGTGAGTGGGTGAGTGGGTGAGTGGGTGAGTGAGTGAGTGGTGGTGAGTGGGTGAGTGGGTGAGTGGTGGTGGTGGTGAGTGAGTGGGTGGGTGAGAGTGAGTGGGTGAGTCGGTGTTTGGGTGAGTGGTGGTGGTGAGTGGTGAGTGGGTGAGTGGGTGAGTGAGTGAGTGGGTGGGTGAGTGAGTGAGTCGGTGTTTGGGTGAATGAGTGAGTGAGTGAGTGAGTGAGTGTGAGAGTGACTGTGAGTGAGTGGGTGAGTGGGTGAGTGAGTCGGTGTGTGGGTGAATGAGTGAGTGAGTGTGTGAATGAGTCTGCGGGTGAGTGAGTGGGTGGGTGAGTGGGTGGGTGAGTGGGTGGGTGAGTGGGTGGGTGAGTGGGTGGGTGAGTGGTGGGTGAGTGGGTGGGTGAGTGAGTGGGTGAGTGAGTGGGTGAGTGGGTGAGTGAGTGGTGGTGAGTGAGTGGTGAGTGGTGAGTGAGTGGGTGAGTCGGTGTGTGGGTGAATGAGTGAGTGAGTGAATGAGTGTGTCTTGGTGGGTGGATGAGTGAGTGGATGGATGAGTGAGTGAGTGAGTGAGTGGTGAGTGGTGGAGTGAGTGGTCGGTGTGTGGGTGGATGAATGAGTGGGTGGGTGAATGAGTGGGTGGGTGGGTGAGTGAGAGTGTGTGTGTGTGGGTGAGTGAAAGTGTGTGTGTGTGTGTGTGAGTGAGTGGGTGAGGAGGGAGGGAGTGAGTGGGTGAGGGAGGGAGGAGTGAGTGGGTGAGGAGGAGGGAGTGAGTGGGTGGGTGGATGAGTGAGTGGGTGAGTGCGTGCGGCGGCGAGTGAGTGGGTTGGTGAGTGAGTGAGTGAGTGGATGAGTGAGTGGGTGGGTCAGTGAGTGGGTGAGGAGTGAGGGAGTGAGTGGGTGGGTGGGTGGATGAGTGAGTGAGTGGGTGGATGGATGAGTGAGTGAGTGTGTGCGGCGAGTGAGTGAGTGGGTCGGTGGGTCAGTGAGTGAGCGAGTGGGTGGGTCAGTGAGTGAGTGGGTGAGTAAGTGAGTGGGTGGGTGGGTCGGTGAGTCAGTGAGTGAGTTAGTAAAAGGGGAGAGAATATACAGTTTCTACAGTATAAAAACCATTAAGCCTATGGAAAGTCCCCATAAAAATAGTGAACCAGACGTGTGTGTGTGTGTGTGTGTGTGTGTGTGTGTGTGTGTGTGTGTGTGTGTGTGTGTGTGTGTGTGTGTGTGTGTGTGTGTGTGTGTGTGTGTGTGTGTGTGTGTGTGTGTGTGTGTGTGTGTGTGTGTGTGTGTGTGTGTGTGTGTGTGTGTGTGTGTGTGATGGTTTGTGTGTATGTGTGTGTCTTTTAGTGACCATTGCCAGAGCCATCGAGCTGAAGCACAACGCCTCCCTCATCGCAGCGCTGTCATTCGAGACCGCAAACTTCTACCAAAAGGCCGGTAGGTTTAATACTGCTACTGTCTCTTCAACCTTTTGCTTCTCTCTATTTAAAGGGACAGTTCTCCCAAAAATGTTTTGTCATATGTTTGTCTTACTCACCCTCTCGTTGCTCCAAACCTGTGTGAGTTTCTTTCTTCTGCTGAACACAAAACAAGATATTTTAAAGTTTGTAATCAAACTGTTGGCGGTAGCTGTCGACTCTTATAGTAGGAAAAATCATTGTCTACCATCAGCTGTTTGATTTCCAACATTCTTCAAAATATCATCTTTTGTGTTCAACAGAAGAAAGAAACTCTTACAGGTTTGGAACAACTTGAAGTTGAGTAAATGATGACAATTTTCATTTTGGGGTGAATTATACCTTGAATTCTGCAATATAATTTGCCTGTATTTCCAAGTTTTAGGATATTTATAATATGTTATATATTCAGGTTGGGATCATTTAGAAAGAAATTAAATTGATCAAAAGTGAAACATTGTTAAAGGTCTACTATGTAGGAATTTTGCAGTAAAATATCCCAAAACCACTAGGCCAGTGTTATATCTTTTGTTCAGTTGAGTACTTACAATATCAGAAATGTTTCCAACTATTTGAAAATTGTGAGAAAATTGCTATTTTAACCAATGAACATCATATCTGCGTTACCCTCGGTTTCTGGTCTTATTATGCAGAAATGCTTTACTCTCACTGCAGTGTGAACAAGTGTCACAGCAGCCGCCGAGTGAATGCACAGAGTAACAGCCAATGTTCCCTCTAATTCTTTTTCTCACTGAGCAAAACTTTTCTCTATTGGGCGGACATTTTGGTCACCTGAGCAAAAACATTCTTTATACCAGACTTGTACAGCATACGTAAACACGCACACAAAACTGCTTTCATCATGCAGTTAAAACTTTTAACTTTAATGTGCCAATTCTATTTTACTTAACCCTTGATTTACCTTGTTGATATATTAAATAATTTAAAAATAAAAAAGGTTAATTCAGAAGCACATTTTAATTGGACTGATTTTTTTAACGATGCTGTTAACTGTACAAGTCTTCTTTACCACGGAAAACTATTAAAAATAATATTTTATAATAATAATACATATAATATAATATGAAAAACATCAAGCAGTTATACTGAGATTGTTTTTATTGGTGACAGGCAGCTTTAAACCATCAAACAAATGTTTGTTTATTGCTTATGAATTACTGAAATTTTCTATATTTGTTTTTTTTTACTTTTTAAAAGCAAGGATCCATAAACAAACCCCTTGTGACATAAATTCTTTATTAGGCTTACAATATAATATAATTATAACAGACTATAATATAATATAAAAACTAATTGAAGTATTTAAACTATTATATCAGTTTAAATGCTTCAATATGTTAAACAAAAAGCCATTAAATAGATCTGATATCTAAGTATGCTCAAGGGAACATGTGAACTCCTCACTTTTAGATAAGACTTCTTATTTTATTTTAGACTTTTATAGTTATCTTAATATCTCTGAAACCCACACCACACACAGATCTATGTAAACTGAGGTGTGTTACTGAGGTGTTTTGAGTTTGCACTGGTGTGTAACTGTAAATGTCTGTTTTGTTACCGTGCTGTCTGTGCCCATCATCCGTTATTTCCACCACTTAATCAAGCCAGTCTTATTTTGAACATGATGAGGTTTTATTTCACGTCTCCTCTCATATTGAGCTATTTAGACCGCAAACATGACGCACTACCGCTCACACGCGGCATCATTCTCTCTATGAAATCTGTAAACTAGGGGTGGGCGGATCGATCTAAATATCGATAGTATCGATGCCAACACTGGTATTGGTATTAGATCGATACAGTTGTAATTGAATCAATATTTTAATTTAAATATCTCTCCTCTACGATCATTATACTTTGCTCATGTTTTCTACCTCTACAATCCTGAGCAAACTCTGCTTTCACATCCTGGCCCACTTTGCTACTCCTCCCCCTCCTGCTGCTCTGCTGTGATTCGTTGTTGTGTCGTCACATGACTCACTGACACAACGCGATGAGGAGCAGCGAACTGAGTGAGTTAAGCTGATAGCACATTGAATGAGAGATCAGGATGGCCAAGAGGAAGAGAAGTGTTGTGAAGCTATTTTACGGCACTAAATGATAATACTGCAACTTTTGATACGTGTAAAAAGAGGATTTGATACTGTGGCAACACTACAAACCTATACAAACACTTAAAAACACATGACAAGGAATTCATTCTGCAGTGCCTAATAACTAATCATTTTGTGGACTTCAATACATTAATAAAAAATATTGCCGAAAGAATTGATCATTCATTCACCTCAGAAATAATGACATACTGCTCTCCCCTACATTTAAAAAAAAAATTTTTAAGTAAAAAGTATCGTATTGGTATCGGTATCTGCAATACTGACCTTATATGTATTGAGTATCTGATCGATACCAAATTTTGCAGTATCGCCCACAACTACTGTAAACTGTATTCACCGGTTCTAACACTATACCGCTACTAACTCTATAGTGGTTAAACAGAGAACTGCAATTATTTCTCATTTAAACTAAAATCTCCCCTCATTTCGTCTGCATTTTATTCTATCTGCGCAGCCGCAGCATCACAAGTGAGGCTTAGAGGGAACATTGGTAATAGCATAACATAATTTTAAGCACACTTATATGTATCTAATATGATCAACTGAGCTGCGTTACCTCATACTTTCCGAAAAGCAGAAATGGCGCCGGCGACCCGTCATAATAAAAGTCCTGCTGCTCACAAGCCGTCTGTTTCGTAACAATCGCTCTGGCAGCCTTGTTCAGCTCCTCAACACTCGCCCCTGCTCTGCTTCACACTATAGTAATGTTAATAATCCCATTCATGAACATGATTTCTGCCCGAGTCCTGTCCCGATTCTTCCCCACTGGCTGTGAGGTGAACACCACACGTCCCAAGATTCTGCACTCAAACTCGGCATCATCAAACTACGCATTCGTTTTGAATAGGCGACCTCTAGCGAATGGAAAAGTTACATAGTGCACCTTTAATGTTACAATTGTTAGTTTTTACTGTACTGTTAACTACCTTAGCTAACATGAAGTAACAACAATACTTCTACAGCACTTAATGTTAGTTATTTAATATCAACTTTTACTAATACATTAGTTGTATCTGTTAAGATTAATAACTGCACTATGAACAATTGCTCATGCTTGTTGTGCAAAAGATGATTATATCTAAACATATGTATCAAATAATGTAAATGGTCGTGCAGTCAATTGTCATCTTACAAAATAAAATAAAAAATACATACGCATGGAATATTAATCTGAATTGAAATAAGATTATGTGAGACACATTTATTTAAAAAATACTTCAGAGAGCTGTATAATAACTTTATACAAAATTTAAAAAGATAATTTTTATATTATTTTTCAGATCACACTCTGAACACTTTGGACCCAGAATGCAGCAGTAAATGGAAGAAATACCTACAGCTGAAGCAGCACTTCTACATGGCTTATGTGAGTGCATCCGAACATGAACGCATCAGGATGTCTGTGGCTCTGTTTACAGCTGGTGTTAGGATGCGTTACGGTCAATTGGATCATAAGTAGACGAGAGATTCCGTTTACACTTGGTGTTTTAATCCGTACCCTTTCAACCACTTCTGTCCGGATTTCTTCACTCTGTGAGAAAAGAGCTGATGCTGCAATGGATATTATGACAAAATGAAAGTGTTTTTGACTGTTGATGCATGTAAATCTATTGTAGGAGACATCAGAGACAGGTAGTTTCACTCGGCGGCCATCTTTGAAACTCCTCAGGCATGCAAAGTGCAGCTCCTGTCTCTTTAAATGGGGAAAGTCAAATTCTCCTAAACTGTTCGACAAGATTACCATTAAATAGAATTTTTGAAATCAGTGTCTCAGAACACCGTTTCTAAAGCAACCGGATATTCTAACGGCACCTGCAGTGACACGATGACTTTACTAATCAGCGATTGGCTCTTTCATTTAGAAGGCGGGGCTTATTCGCCATATTGGGCGTTGCACTTTCTCCCATTCATAAGTAATCAAAGTGAACCGTCTTCCTTTATAAAGTCTTTGGAAACATTCAATTTTGACTTTAATTTGAGGCAGGACTTTTTTTGATCACTATTGTCATCATTTGGCAATAAATATTTTACTGTATGATTGTGATTTGCAGGCACACTGCTATCATGGACAGACTCTTCTAGCGGGGGATAAATGTGGAGAGGCCATACGATCTCTGCAGGAGGCTGAGAAATGTACACCAATAATCAGTCTCTCAATTAAATATCTGACTTTTCAGTCAATTATGATGTATAGTTGGGTATTTTAGTGGACATTTAGGTGACACTTTACAATAAACTCAACATTTACTAATGCATTATTAAGATCAAGTTCATGCAATGTGGAGTAACCGGAATGCAAACATTTTCATTAATTAAGGTGAATAAATGCTGTAAAATATTGCTCATTGTTTAGTTAATGCATTAACTAATGACACCCTATTGTCAAGTGTTACCCATATGTTATATTCAAAGATATTTTTGTTATTTTTAGCATCGATAGCAAAGAAACCCTGTAATGCTTCATTCATCTTCATAATTGGCTGAAAAGGTTGAATGTATGTATTTCCAAAATGATGCTTGTAGTTTCTGGTTATTTCGAGCTGTTAATAGCTAAATCTCATGTGTGAAATCCTTTGGTTGTAATGGCGGCAGGTTACTCGCGCGCAGAAGCCTTGTGTAAAGAGTACCGTCAGATGAAGGGTCCCGGCAGCACCGCCAAACCCTCGGAGCAGCTCTTCTTCAAGAAACTGGGCTCGTTCATCAAAAACACCCTGGAGAAGTGCCAGAGAGAGAACGGCTTCATGTGAGTCCACAAACACATCCGCAGAAAATATCACATGCTTTACATAAGAAAGTTTAAAGAGGACCTTTTATCGACTCTGAGTTTTCTTCCGGGAACGAACACGTCACAATATTCCTCATTTAAATAATTAATACGCAGAATAAAGGGGCGGGGCCTGGTTGAGTTGGTAGTGTGTTTAAACTGGTGGTTATGGTACGGGGCGGGACATTTCCCAAACACGCTCGACGCGCTTGACCAATCACAACACACAGCTCCAGCCAACCAATCAGAGCACAGTGTGCTTTTCAGAAGGAGGGGCTTCATATAGACAGGAACTCAGCAGAGTATTACTGACAGACTGGGAAGAGAGGAGCAGCAACAATGCAGAATATGTGGAAAATAATCAACATTCAAGCTGGAAAACCTGCTCTAGTAGGATGGACTTTGAAAAAGGGGCATAATAGGTCCTCTTTAACATGCTACACAAAAAACCCTCCTAGAAAACTCAGTTCTCACGGCTGAATGTCTGTGTCAGTTACTTTCATAAGGTTCCCGCTGAAGCTCCGGCTCTGGAGTTGAAGGCCAGTTATGGTTTGGCTGAACCGACTCCATTCGAGCTCCCGGCTCTCAGCGCTCAGTGCACACCTGAAGTCTACGCCACCTTTGACCTTACCAGAGGGCCGAAAGACGACAAGGTGAGGAGGTCTTTCCTTCACACAATAAGAGCACTTCAATTGTGTGTGTATATATATATATATATATATATATATATATATATATATATATATATATATATATGTATATATATATATGTTTTTTTTTCATACAATGGACATCAATACACCAACATTCATCAACGTGTCTTCTTTTATGTTCAGCAAAAGAAAGAAAGTCATACAGGTGATGACATGATAACAGAATTTCCATTTTGGAGAGTCACTTCCTGCCATCTGATCGATTTTTGAAGGCAGCATTGATGCTTCCTTTGCTGCCTTTGATATCCCACAATGCTGTGCGTTCCATTCGGTGACAGTTGAGCTAGAAAAAGAAACATGTCGATGGTTTGAAAGTAGAAGTTGCTGGTCAGTTTGTGTGTAAACGTAAATTTTGTAAACTTCTGATGTCATTTCTAGTGAGAAATTACTGCTGTAGTAATTAAGTATTTGTTTAGTTCTCACCAGGAAAGATGAATCTGTATTTAAACTGGGTCATTAATGTAGTAGAAATATGAAATTATTTTTGAATTTGGTGCCTTCTAGACTGAGAAAACACAGAAAATGTATTTTTGTCTCATGGGGATGAAAGACAACAACTCCCAGAATGCACTGCTTCGCTGCCCTACGGCTACTACTGGATCACTTGCCCACCGCGTTCATTTTCATAAAATCAGTTCAGTTAGAGACACTACAGTTAAAAACTGAACGTGTCTGTTCGATATAATGCAAGTGAGTCGATTGAGTGTCACGGCACAAACGCAGCAGGATCGGATTACATTCATCACATGAGCTGAGGTAATCGCGGGATTCACGGCTGCGGCTGCATTCACAGCGCGTGATCAGTCTGGAGCGTGTTCAGTTCATGTCTTTGGAAGCTTAACTTTCATAGGAAGTTCATTTGAAAAGTTGAAACACTCACTTTGCTCTCCACCGCTCCGGTTACATGAATCTCCGCAGCTCCCGATCCGAGTGCTGTGAGTGTGATGTTTAAAACATGTGGGAATAGCGCCTCCTGCTGGCTGTAGTCTTCAGCCTCTGGACAAAAACTCCTCCGATGACGCAAAATGACGATATTTGCGTCATCGGAGGAATTTTTCCAGAAATAAAATACATAATTCTCTCGTCTCAGGGTCATATGGGAAAGTACGATAATTTGAATATACTCCTGGGTTTCTACTGACACAAAGCTTAATGCTAATCGCTGAAGTAACTCTTTAAATGGTTACGCTGGTGAAGTCTGTCATTGCCTGATAAGTGCTCAGCTGCCTACGTTTTCGGATGCAGCCAATCGCTCGTTCATTCATTCATTCGATTCGTTCGAATGGCTGGGAATGAAGTAAATGGCTCTCTTTATGAATGAGTCACTGAATCACTGATTCACCCGACTGATTCGCTCAAAACATGGATTCATTCGGAAGCGAAACACGCTGTGTGTTGCTCCGAGACCCAAAATCTTGAATTAGGTAATCTTTTCATTGGCAAAATTTACCAAAAAAAGACAATATTGTGTCTAAAATTCTACAATATTTACTTCTTATTTATTGAACTGTTGTGTAAATATCACATTTGCACTCCGGACAAAAACGGCACTTGTGTGAAATTGCTTAACAATATCAGATAATATATATATGAGACAAAAACTGCATTAAATTGTATTTTTACATTAGATTGGACTGTGTATCTCTGGACACCGACTGTCATAATGTCACGTCAAGCTGATATTTCTTCCCTCCTCCTAGGCAAAAGCGAAGCACGATGAGGAGATCAAGCCAGTGAAGGAGCCGGATCTGAAGCCGCAGAAAGACACGGGCTGCGTCGTCTCGTAATGGCACGGACGGACGGGTCAGCATGACGGCCAGAGGAGTCTGTGATCTCCCCCGCTCAAATATATAACAATATAACATAGTGATGACATAACCGTGGCGTCTGTCTCGTGCTCGGATTCTGTTTAAGGTGTTTTATCTACAAACGACAGATGTTCTAATGAAGGATTGAGTGAGTTTGATCTAGAGTTAATCCTAATAACCCAGATTGAATCTGAATTACACCACCATTAGCGTTATACAGATTTTATTGAGAATTTTAAGGTTTATTGGGTCTAATGATTAGAGAATAACTTCTATAGGTTACTAAATTAATTTTTCCCCCTCTCTTAATGTTTATAATGTGGCTCTTCATGATAATGTTCAATGCAAATGCTAATGTTTAACAGTCTTAAAACTGGGTTTCATTTTCATATTTCACCCCGTCTAATGAAATTATTTTAAGACCATTCATTGTCATTAAGACATTGTTTAAAAAAAGTGTGTGTGTCTGTGTGTGAATGATGGGTAGTGTGTGTGTGAGTGTGTGTGTGTGTGATGGGTAGGTTTAGGGGCAGGGGCTGCTGTGTGTGTGTGTGTGTGTGTGTGTGTAGGGGCAGGGGCTGCTGTGTGTGTGTGTGTGTGTGTGTGTGTGTGTGTGTGTGTGTGTGTGTGTGTGTGTGTGTGATGGGTAGGTTTAGGGGCAGGGGCTGTGAGTGTGAGTGTGAGTGTGTGTGTATGTGATGGGTAGGTTTAGGGGCAGGGGCTGTGTGTGTGTGTGTGAGTGTGTGAGTGTGGCAGGGGCTGCTGTGTGTGTGTGTGTGTGTGTGTGTGTGTGATGGGTAGGTTTAGGGGCAGGGGCTGCTTGTGTGTGTGTGTGTGTGTGTGTGTGTGTGTGTGGGCATGTTTTTGTGAAATATCAGGACACAAATGTGTATAATGACATGGGTATGACATAGGTATTACAAAAAGAGGGTGAAATATGAGGACGTTCCCCATGTCCTCACTTTTCAAAATGCTTATAAATCACACAGGATGAGGATTTTTTCACAGAAAGTAAACTGCGCAGTCTCCTGTGATGGGTAGGTTTAGGGGCAGTGTGTGTGTGTGTGTGTGTGTGTGTGTGTGTGTGTGTGTGTGTGTGTGTGTGTGTGTGTGTGTGTGTGTGTGTGTGTGATGGGTAGGTTTAGGGGCAGGGGCAGTGTAGGGGGATAGAAAATACAGTTTGCAGTATAAAAACCATTACGCCTATGGAATGTCCCCACATTTCACAAAAACAAACGTGTGTGTGTGTGTGTGTGTGTGTGTGTGTGTGTGTGTGTGTGTGTGTGTGTGTGTGTGTGTGTGTGTGTGTGTGTGTGTGTGTGTGTGTGTGTGTGTGTGTGTGTGTGTGTGTGTGTGTGTGTGTGTGTGTGTGTGTGTGTGTGTGTGTGTGTGTGTGTGTGTGTGTGTGTGTGTGTGTGTGTGTGTGTGTGTGTGTGTGTGTGTGTGTGTGTGTGTGTGTGTGTTCACCCAAAGTGAAATATAGATATATTTAATATAATTTGATATAAAATATATCTATTTCACTGGTAGGGTGTGTGTGTATATGCTTAACTCTGTCTTAATGCAATAAATGAGTCTGAAAAATAGGCCAAATATAATTTCTTGATTATGATTGTGAACTTCACTAAATGAAAGCAGTTATTGTGCCCAGATTAATAGCTGTAACTCACATTTTGCACATGAAATATCTCCAGTATGAATAATATTTGTTAGTGGGAGGAGAGGACAAGCACGTGGTATATTTGGCTCGTGGTATAAAATACATGAATCGCTACAGAGCTATGTTTGACCTGATCCCAGATCAGACACTCGTCAGCTAGCAGAACTAAACAGGGTGATGAGACGTCTCATTATAATCTCTCCATCATCTCTAATATCAGCTTTCCATGCGTGTACAGTCACATACTTTCATTTGCTTCTGATTTGAAACCTGTCCAAAACTGCTTTCCCAGTGTTTCTTTGCTGGGATGATTTGATAGGCTGGTTGTTTTTTTCTGTATGCTCAACATTGATTAAGTTCAACCATCGTAAATGTGACGCTGTATAAGCACGGGTACAGAAATGATCACTAAGACGGTGCAGAAAGTTGCAAAAAAATCACTCCCTAACTTTAAATCTGACGCTCATGTACTTGTTAAGGGTAAATGATTGTCAAATATTTTGCTGTATATTTATTTAACACAATTCTGCAGAGAACCTGACGTTCTTCGACGTTTGTAATATGACACTCCAGGGTTGCATTTGGTTTTTGTAATTATATGTATTCATCATCGAGTATATACTCACAGATTATGATGTCAACCTGTAACTCACTGTCATGCATTTAATGGTTTTCCCCATTAAAATGTGTGCTAACTATGTGTTGCATTGTGCTCATGATTCCTCTGTTTGTGTAATACTGGAGATACACGTATAGCTGCATTATTGCACCACAGGAGCTCAATCCTTATCTACGTCAGCAAATATGTGCCTCTCCTGAAGTTAGATAAACAACATCCGTGTGCATGAAGCTTACTTCCTCCTGAGAAGGAAACTTGGTGTAAAATAAAACACTACTCAAGGATTTTCATGTGAAGATATCACCAAAGGAGCACAACGCAAGACGATTCTGGTGGTAAAGTCACAGCATGCATGCAGTCGTAAGTGTGTTTTCCCTCATTATATTAATTCATTACATTAAGCCGTCTTAGTCTGAGCGTTTTAACCAAGCCTTTATTTAATGAACACCGGCCTTTGGTAAACACACCTTCACACGCTAAACATATAGGGCTAATTTAAGATTACACTACTATACACAAGTTTGGGCTCTGTAAGATTGGTTAATGTCTTCTTCCGCTCGCCAATTTGATCAAAAATACAGTACAAATTGTGAAATATTATTATAATGTAAATCAGCTGTTTTCTATGTGAATATACAGTGCAGTGTGAATTATTCCTGTGATCAAAGCTGAATTTATCACCAGTCTTCAGTGTCACATGATCCCTCTTGATTTGAGCTCAAGAAACATGATTATTATCAGTGTTGAGAGAACAGTCATATTTTTGGTGGAAACTGATATATTTTATTTTTCAGGATTCTTTGATGAATATTTACAATTTGTCAATGCATCCTTGCTGAATAAAAGTATTAATTTCTGCATCCTGTAACACATATTTCCCTCGCTGGTCAAAAATGACCTGAATCCCTGAAATTAAACTTTTTTTTTGTTGTCTTATATCGTTTCATTTTTATAATATTTTTTAATACAATTTTTTTTGTATTATTTTTTAATTTACCTTAAAATAATATCCTTTAAGCGCATTCTTCACATTATTTCATTTTAAATTCAAAATAACACTCTAATACATGTATAACCAGCTCAAATCTGCTCAAAATATCGCATGTTGGGTCAATTCTGGTGTCTCTGCCGACCTCTTGTGGAAAAATAATATTCTAACATGATATTTCGTGACTCTTGCCACTAGATGGCCACTTTGAGCATGTGTTAGGTGTTTCTATGTGTACTAAAGCATTCCTCGCATACCACTCATTCCTATGGGGGTCAAATTGACCCGTGAGGGAAGGATTTGATAAATTTCAACCACATAAACTCCTCGAATCCAGTCCATTTTGTGTATTCGAGGTTCAAGTGTGCCAAAAGTCCTATAGACCACTCAGATGAACACTCAATTTAAAGCTACACTGTGTGATATTTTCCCCCATCTAGAGGTGAAAAGGTATATGACCATACAGTGAATATTAGTTTCTGTTCCTCTCAATTCCGATTTCGTTTTAACTCCTACGGTGGCTGATTTAGTCCAAGATTAATATGGCTTCCAGTTCGATCGAGTGATGAGGTTACTTTAGAAAACTATTATAATTTGCAGTTATTTAATTTGTCAGTTAACATGTAGGTTATGACATCTATGTAAAATGAATAATAGTTTTACCTTTTCGTTATTTTTTACCATTTCATTGCTAACATCAGCGATCAGGTTCCCAGACGAATGCAAGCTAATCTTAGTAAAGTAACTTTTATCGGTGCTATCGTTATTCTGTATATTGTACGACATCACTCGCGTAAGGCAAAGTTTACATTGTAGCATATATCAGTCTCAAGCAATCCCCCTCTTCACATTCGACACGGTGCCATCGAGTGATAAAACGCCAAAGGCGAAGCTTGAATTTACGGGTATGTCCCTCTTTGGCTACTGTACTTTCAAGATGGAGGGGCAACATGGCGACGCGCATTCGAACCCCTCACCCGTATGTATTTCCAATGGCATATTATACACTTACGAGAATACTTTATTACTTGAAAGAAGTAAATATACATTAATGAGCACATATATTTTTGAAAGAACTAAGTGTTTTTAGCTAAGAATAAACTAAAAAAGTTACACAGTGTAGCTTTAAAAAATGTTTTTAAACGAGTTTCAAGTCAAAATGTATGTATTTGAATTTCATGTAAAATTTCCATTCATTTGGATTACACCGTTTTAACATGCAATATGCAATTATTATTTTTATTTTTTTGCTAGCCGTACTGTTACAACATTCATACTTTGTAACTGAATAATTTGAATTGTTTTGATGATGAGAGATGATGATTCTAAGCAATTTGAATAAATGCATTTTAAAACATGATTATTTGAATAAAATAAAAAAAAATGCATAAAGTTAGTAATAAACCATCATTTGATTTGAGTGTTTGGCTGACAAATACGCATCTCGTTAAGTTTATTAAAACCGTCTCATCCAAATGAATGGAAATCCTAAATTTAGTTTTGAGTGTAAAGGAGAGAACAAAACAATGCTTAAAAGCCCTTGTGATGTTATATTAAATATCTGGGAAAGAAAAGATGAAGAAAAATACTGCTTCCAGTTTATAAGTCAGCATGAAACAGAAGTTGCGCTCGTCTTTTCTCCCCTATTGTGCCGTATGTCCGAGTGAAACGCTTCTCAAACAAGAACAAATGTAGGGCGGGGCTTGATTTTGTCTGTGGGGAATTGATTGGATGGTCGTGGTTTGCTATTGGCTGATCTCATGTGAGTGACAGGTTGCCCCGCCCCATCAAGTTATTATGAGTGCATGAATTTAACAAAAAATAATGATGCGCACAGATAAATCATTTATAATAAACAATCCTGCTGTGCAGGAGCCGATGGGAGATGTCAGACAAGTGAAGGTGATTCATTTCTCCAGTGGAGAGACTCTGACCGAGGAGGACAGTGAGGAAGAGGAGGCACAACATCAGCTTCATCAAGCGGCCAGTGCTTCTGACCCGGTCAGTATGGATGACAGACTCAATAACAGAATCAAATCTGTCAGGTTTGAAAATAATCCAAGCTTGTTTCATATTTATTACCTTTTAGAGAAACTGGACATGGAGGGATTATCCTCAGTTTTGGGGAACAAGGATTTTGAGAAATTCTTTGCGATGTAAGAATAACCTTGAAAGCACTTTTATTTTTTTAACGGGATAGTTCACCCAAAAATTTAAATTAGCCCATGATTTACTCACCCTCAAGTCATCCTAGGTGTCCATGATATTCTTCATTCAGACGAACACAATCAGAGTTATATTTCGTCTGACTTTCGTAAGCGTTTTGAACTGTGCGAGGCGTTACACTTTCTGCCAGAAGCTAGATATTTTACATTATTAAGTTTTAAATATGGATATTTTTCTTACACAAACCCATCGATTTGCTTCAGAAGGCCTTTATTAACCCCACCGGAGCCGTGTGGAGCACTTTTATAATGGATGGATGCACTTTATTAGTCTTCAAATTTCGGACTGCCATTATAAAGCATTTTTTAATATAACTCTGATTGTATTTGTCTGAAAAAGAATGTCATATACACCTATAGGATGACTTGAGGATGAGTAAATCATGGGCTAATTTTAATTTTGGGGTGAACTGTCCCTTTAAGGTCACTGTATGTTTTTTCAAGATGAATTAAGACAATAGCAATACTTGCTTTAGTAAACAGCACTAATTAAGCTTTTCAGTACAACACATCCCAGCCAGTCCTTTATGTCACTGCATGTAATCATAGTAAATCCCTTCATTTCTTTATAGTTTGTGATTTTCTTGGAGAGAAAATGGCTGGTTTACTGGGGCTGAATTCTGCCAAATATCAGTATGCTGTTGACCAGTATCACAGAGATCATAAGGTATTGTTTTGTAGAGACTAAAGGTCAGTCCACACCGAGGATGATAAATATAACGATATATATATAAATATATATATTAAAGTTTCAGTGTAAAATAATAGCACCACCACTATCGATAACAACCCAGAGGAACGATTTCGTTGGAAAGGGAATCGCTTTACGAACGATCAGCCAATCAGAATCCAACACGCTCGAGCATTTAAAGCGACAGACGACAAATCTCAAAAACTGCATCTTTTGGAATGGATCTTTTTTTCTTTACAGACAGCGATGACGTGTTTTAACGGTCATCATCATCGTAAATCCTGCTGAGTTTTATGTTTTAATTAATTAATTTTTTAAAATATATATACATTTACAACACTATAATTTGTATTATATTACCTTTGCATCAAATTACAAAAAAATAGTTTACGCTGCTGTGAGGGTGACGGTAAAATTGACATATTTCTCTCTTTTGACTGCCGTTATCAGTATCTCTCTATTTTTTTAACCTTTTTGAAAGTTGTGAAAGCACAATTGTGGATTTTTTCTTTAGCTATTTGAGCAAATGGGAACACAAACAAATATATTTAATGTAGTCTCTCATTCACCGCTATAGAAGTTTACCCAACTATGGCGACTTCGGCTTCTGAGAAACCCGGAAATGTGAAAATAGTCAATAAACAGAACAATACTGTACGCTGGTCTGAATGCTAATATAGATATCGTTATAGTTAACGACTGTTATAGTTGTCGTTCTTGGTGTGAACGGACCTTAAGAGGCTAAAACCACTGTTACTTACATTTGTGAGAATGCTTGGATGTAAATTATTACATTGATAACTTTGTGCAGAATGAAACAGAAGGAGAGGTTTTGTCTTCAAGCACCGGCGTGAATGAGGAGATAATTAATCTGTCAAAAATAGAGAGCAAACAGTATGGAGCGACATATGTACAGGACCTGAAGGAAACACTACAATATGAAGGAGAGCAGAATGAAGGATACAATACTAATGAATAATGGATCTAGAGGAAGATCTAAAAGCATGTGAATTGTGAAAATGTTTTGCCTTGTTTAATTTATGACTATTAAACTAAATATTTGCTTCTTCCATACTAAATGTTCACGTTTTTGCTCTGTCTTCACAGAGAATACAACTACGTTTTAATTTTAAACATAGTTATTTTAGTTTTACAGTATTTTCAGTAAATCGCCAATTTTAGGATGCTTACGTATACTACATCTCCCAGATTGCACTGCGGTAACGCAGCATGTGACTGAAGAGTACGCATGCGTGGGCCTCTCGCCACTTCTAACAGCCAGAAATCTTATTAAGAAATAGATAGACTAGAATGGCCACATTAAATGTATCTAAAACGGACGGGGTCCATTATTTCTGATTTGTCCGGTATGGTGAGTCTAATTGGTAAATTATATTATTAAAAATAACTTTTAAATTCAACGTTCAGGCGTAAATCAATGTCAAGACGCAACTGAGGCATTGTCACGTGGTACGTGATACTTTTCTCAGCGCTCGTCGTGATGAACCAATCAACCGTTTGTGATTACTAGAAAATAATAATTTAACAAAATTGTATAGGAAAGAGGCTATGACAGATTTCTTAGAATGACGCGCATATAATTCATCTAAAATAATAGATTGGAAAAAAATTAGTGAAATATTTCCAATAAGATAGAAACCGTGCTGAAATTTGAATACAACCCAATGAAAATTATAAATTCTGGGCCACCGCGCGCCCTCTAGAGGAATAACCGTTAATACCGTTATTAGCGTTTACCGCCCAGTGCTCAGGGCTGTTCGATTCCGATACCTGGTTCTTGAATCATTGGAATTGATTCGAAGAATCGATTCCTCACTGTTGGTTTCGATTCTTTTTTTCTTTTCTTTTTACGAAAGATTGACGGAACATAGTCCTGGATTGGCCACAGAACATAAGGATGTAGAAAGTATTGTTTGTAAAATGAAGATTAATTTCAATAACTCTAATTTTAACTGGTTCATTGAAACGAACTGTCCGATGGAATCTTTAGCGGGAATTAAATGGACTAATCACTATTAGAGAGCGAGAGACAAATTAATGATTACATTTGTTGAACTGAAAAAGTCTTTTAAACAGGAGTCGATTCCCCTGGATTGAATCGATTCCAAACTTTGGAATTGAGGAGTCGATTCTTTTTTGGAATCGATTCCCAGCCCTACCAATGCTAACAACAATGGAGGAGAGGTTAATAGCAGCGGTGTCCGACTATCCCGAGTTATACAATTCTACAATAAATTCATACAAAGACGCTGCTAGAAAAGCCAAAGCATGGAGAGCCGTGAGCCTACAAGTTGAAATCCCTGGTAAGAGTTGAGGTTTCTGGAGGCGTTTCTTGCTAACTAAACTGCTAGTTACCTGCTGTTAGCTTGTTGCAGAGTAGGCTAACAGGAATCCAGATCTGAAGATATACTTTATATCTCATGAAAACTGTGACCACATCATCATACACCGAGCAGAACGTGTTTTTGAGGTGCAGAGGTGTCTGATGGGTAAATCGGATAGATGTGACACTTTACTAAACGAATCCCTGAGTTTGTTGTGAGTTTGGTGACCTGCACTGGAACTAGTCGTGTGATTTGATTTCATCCAAAGTTTGAGTTGCATAACTGCTGAATTTGATGCACCAAGAGTCGCATCAGTCATATTTGTTTTTGCATATAATAACAATATTCAAAGTGTTACATTAGTAATGTGTCTGTCAAGTATGATGTACATGCTTGCATGCATATATTAATGCCAATTTACAGTATAATTTACTGATTATGCATGTTTTTAATATGCTGAGAAAGTTTTACATATTCACTATTACACTGTGTATGATCTAAACAATACATTCATACATTTTCCATGCACGAAACATTTATTATTGTTCCATTGTTAATTTTATGTCATTTTAATTAAATATGCCCAATTGACTATTTATTGATTATTGGAAAATGTATTGTTAATTAAATGTACATGTGCTAAAATGATAGATTTATTGTTAATTATATTATTTATTTAATATACATATGCTTTAATTGCTACGTATAGATTAGTGTAAAGTTTAATTATATTTTTAATTAAATATACATGTGATTAAATTAATACTTATTGATTTATAAGATTTATTTCTACCTATATTAACTAAACACATAAATCACTTGATTTATTATAAAATCTATTCTTAATTATATTAATAATTAAATACCCATATGCTTAAATTACTGTGAACTTATATATTGGTAATTATATTATTAATTTAATGTACAAATGCTTGAATCACATAGAATTGATTATTGTAAAGTTTGTTAATAATAATAATGTTTGTGTGTGTGTATATATATATATATAATTACTACTATTGATTATTGTACAATTTATTGTTACTTATATTGATAATTAAATACCCATATGCTTAAATTACTGTGGACTTCTATATTGGTAATTGTTATTAATTTAATATACACAGGCTTAAATTAATATGATTTATTGTTAATTATATTATTAGTTTAATATGCATATACTTCAATTGCTATGCATAGTTTATTGTAAAGTTTAATTAAATTATTAATTAAATATACTTGTTTAAATGACTACTTATTGATTATTGCAAGACTTATTAGTAATTGCATTATGCGTAATTCACTGTTGATTGTTGTAAAATGTATTGTTAAATTCAATTCAATTACTATTTATTTGTTAACTATAAGCTACTTATTGATTATTGTAAAGTTGAATTGTATTATTAATTAAATATACTTGTGCTTAAATGAATACTTATTGATTATTGTACGATTATTGTATTAATGTGCATAAATCACTTATTGTAAAATGTATGATTAATGATATTATTAAATATGTTTAAATCACAATTTATTGATTATTCTAAAATGTAAATATGCATGGTCTTCTGAGTGATGATGATGATGATGATGATGAAAGTCATGTGACCCTGTGTGTGGTTTGTGTGGGCAGAGGAGGACTGCCGCCGGAGATGGAAGAGCTTACGGGACATGTTCATCAAAGACAAGCGCGCAGAGCAGCGCCGGCGGGCCTCGGGGACGTCCCATCGCAGCTGGAAGTTCAGTTGGCAGATGTCATTTCTGACGCCGTTCATCCAGTCCAGATCTCTGGCCGCAGACGAGCCCGAGGAAGACCGGGACGAAGAGGACAAGGAAGAGGAGAGGACAGCGGACGGGAACTCGTCGTTTGGCGTGCAGGACTTTGACGGGGATCACGGGATGCTGGACGGGTCCTCGCACTACTCCGCATCGGGCTTGCAGGGAACGGGCCGCAAGAGGAAGTGGCAGATGGAGGCCAATGAGGACTTGGAGGACGAGATGTTCTTGTTTAGTTTACTGCCGTATCTCAGGCGGCTGCCTTACGCCAAGAAGAGCGCCGTCAAGTTAAAAATCCACCAGCTGTTGTACGAGGCAGAGTTTAAGTGATGTTCTGTAGTTTCTTAATATTTTTCTATGTTTTATTGATATTGAAATTCTATCCACTGCGTTTTTTTTAACATTTCATAACATATTGTATCAATGCTGGTAGATGTTTGTTTCATCCGAGATCAGTGATTAAACAGACAAATACACCAACTCTTCTGTGAAGCTCTGTTTCAGAAAGATGAGGCTGTCTTTCACTCACTCACCACTCACACACACACACACACACACACACACACACACACACACACACACACACACACACACACACACACACACACACACACACACACACACACACACACTCACTCACTCACTCACTCACTCCACACACGCTCACTCGCTAACTCGTTCACACACTCACTCACTCTCACACACACTCACTCGCTCACACACACACTCACTCACACACTTACTCACAGTCACTCTCACTCTCACTCTCACTCACTCACACACTCTCCTCACTCACTCACTCACTCACTCACTCACTCACTCACTCACCACTCACCACTCACTCACAGTCACTCACACTCTCACTCACTCACCACTCACTCACTCACTCACTCACTCACTCACCACTCACTCACCACAGTCACTCACACTCACTCACTCTCACCACTCACTCACTCACTCCACCACCCACCACCCACTCACCACCACTCCTCACAGTCACTCACAGTCACTCACACACTCGCTCACCACTCACTCACCACTCACTCACTCACCACCACCACCACTCACCACCACTCACAGTCACTCACACTCACTCACTCACTCACCACTCACTCACTCACTCACTCACTCACCACTCACTCACCACTCACCACAGTCACTCACACTCACTCACTCACCACTCACCACTCACTCACTCACCACCACCACCTCACAGTCACCACACTCACCACTCACCACCACTCACTCACTCTCACCACTCACTGGCCACTCACACACTCGCCACTCACTCACTCACTCACTCACTCACTCACTCACTCACTCACACACTCACAGTCACTCACACACTCGCTCACTCACTCACTTACAGCCTTACACCCACACACACTCACTCATTCATTCACTCATTTATTCATTCACTCAATCACTCATTCAATCACTCACTCACTCATTCATTCACTCACTCACTTACTCATTCACTCACTCATTCATTCACTCACTCACTCATTCACTCACTCACTTACTCATTCATTCACTCACTCACTCATTCATTCATTCACTCACTCACTCATTCATTCACTCACTCATTTATTCATTCATTCATTCATTCACTCACTCACTCACTCATTCATTCACTCACTCACTTACTCATTCACTCTCATTCATTCACTCACTCACTCATTCATTCACTCACTCATTTATTCATTCATTCACTCATTCATTCACTCACTTACTCATTCACTCAATCACTTAGTCATCCACTCACTCATTCATTCAATCACTCAAACACTCATTCATTCTCATTCATTCACTCACTCATTCATTTATTCATTCACTCATTCATTCACTCAATCACTCACTCATTAATTCACTCATTTATTCATTCACTCTCACTCATTCACTCACTCACTCATTTATTCACTCACTCACTCATTCACTCATTTATTCATTCAATCACTCATTTATTCATTCACTCATTTATTCACTCAATCACTTACTCATTCATTCACTCATTTATTCACTCACTCAATCAATCACTTATTCATTCATTCACTCAATCACTCATTTATTCATTCACTCAATCACTCATTTATTCATTCACTCAATCACTCACTCACTCATTTATTCATTTACTCACTCATTCATTCATTCACTCAATCACTCACTCATTTATTCATTCACTCATTTTATTCATTCATTCACTCATTAATTCATTCACTCATTCATTCATTCATTCACTTATTTATTCATTCACTCATTCATTAATTTATTAATTCCCTCATTTATTAATTCATCCAGTCATTCATTCATTTACTCATTCATTCATTCATTCATTCATTCACTCATTTATTCATTCACTCACTCATTTATTCATTCATCCACTCATTTAGCAGATGCTTTCTTCCAAAGTTGAGGAATACAAGAAGTGATTCATCAATAAACACGAGACGTGCCAGTAATGCATCGTTCAGGATAGTACAGCTGTTTCTTCAAATTTGTGTCATTTTTAGTAGTTTTTCATTTTGTTTAAATATCTATATCGTTACTAATATATAAAATAATTTATTAATTTTTTTGTTGAACTAAAAAGATAATTTTCTCCTTGGCAAAATGTTTTTTAATTTATTTAATTATTTTAGTACTTCTTATGGTTTTATTTTTTTTAGCACACTATAATAACCCTAGTCTGTAGTTTTTATAAATATATATACAAAGTCAAATAATCAATTGGAGCTTTATTTTAAAACTAAATTAACACAATATTTAAGTAATGCATAAACATGCTTGGACATATGCATAATGATCTTCTGCTATAGGTCCCTCTAGTGGTCAAAAAGCAAAAATGCATATTTTGTTCATATATTACTGTTCATAAAATATTCACTACTAGTCTTAAAGGGTTAGTTCACCCAAAAATGAAAATAATGTTATTAATTCCTCACCCTCATGCCGTTCCACACCCGTTGACCGTAATCACTTGTCAGGCTATCACCAGACCAAGCTCAATTTAAGATTGAACATCGGTCTGAGGAGTCTGCACTGTATGTTCTACTGCACAAGAGGTGTGATCAACGGCATAGTTCAAATGACTCTGTACGCAACTGGATCCCGCAAAAGTGTAACAGAAGCAGTAGAAATTAATATACAGGTTTCCAGACTGAGCTGCATTTCCTCTCTCAAAACCCATAAAAGCTATTAAAGATGTTAAAAAGTCCATCTCTCTACAGTGGTTCTACAATCATGTTATGAACTGACGAGAATAGTTTTTGTGCACAAAACCCCTAAATAACGACTTCTATAGTGATGGGCTGATTTCAAAACACTGCTTCCTGAAGCTTCGGAGCGTTATGAATTAGTGTATCAAATCATGATTCGGATCACGTGTCAAACTGCTGAAATCACATGACTTTGGTGATCCGAACCGCTGATTCATAACGCTCCGAAGCTTCAAGTAGCAGTGTTTTGAAATTTCAATCACAAAGTGCAATGCAAAGCGTGGGATGCAGTGGGGTAAAGCACGCCACCACTGGACTCTAGAGCAGTGAGACATGTTCTCTGAGTGACCAATCACGCTTCTCTGTCTGGCAATCCCATGGACGAGTCTGGGTTTGGCGGTTGCCAGGGGAACGGGACTTGCCTGACTGCATTCAGGCAAGTGCCAAGTGATTATGGGGTGGGAATGTTTTTCAGGGCTTGGCCCCTTAGTTCCAGTGAAAGAAACTCTTAATGCTTCACCAAGACATTTTGGACAATTTCATGCTCCCAACTTTGTGGGAACAGCTTGGGGACGGCTCTTTCCTGTCCCAACATGACTCCGCTCCAGTGCTCAAAGCGTCGGTCCATAAAGACATGGATGAGTGAGTTTGGTGAGGAGGAACTGGACTGGCCTGCACAGAGTCCTGACCTCATCCCGATAGAACACCTTTGGGATGAATTAGAGCGGAGACTGCGAGCCAGGCCTTCTCGTCCAACATCAGTGCCTGACCTCACAAATGCACTTCTAGAAGAATGGTCAAAAATTCCCATAAACACACTCCTAAACCTTGAGGAAAGCCTTCCCAGAAGAGCTGAAGCTGTTATAGCTGCAAAGGGTGGGCCGACTCCATATTAAACCCTACGGATAAAGAACGGGATGGCATTAAAGTTAAAAACTTTTGGCAATATAGTGTATTATAATCCTAAATATTTCAGTATTCAGTCTTTCTGGTTTTGTTTATAATTTATAAAAAAATCCAATGTATAATCAAATATTTTAACATTTAACTTAGAACATGTCACACAAACCCTTCACGTGTGTGTGTGTGTATATATATATATATATGTATATATATATATATATATATATTCAAACAATGCATTTAGTATGAATAATAAAGCTAAACAATCTGTGTAGTGCACATTTATCAAAAGCAGCAGGTCGTTTGGGATATTCATGCTTACACATTATGCATAAGCGTCATTTTGGGAAGAAATACCATTTCTACAACACACAGTGCACTGAAGATATGGATGACACTACATTCCCAGAATGCAATATTGACATATCAGACTGCTAATAAAACTCAAAATTGAATTAAAATCCATAATAGTTAATAATTGATAACTGGACACCACATGCTGAATTAATCATGCAACACGACAGAAGTACAATATACGGCACATATAGGCTACAGTACAGTATTCAGTAATTGCATTGCAATAGTGTGTATTGTGTATCCCATCATGAGTATGGTAGTGTTATTTGGGACACGGCCCGAGTGTTGTGTGGTGTCCGGCTGATCTGCGCAGGTCTTGCGTGTCGTGAATGTTCTCGGGATCTGCCCCTCACTTCCTGTAGTTCCTTCCCACCTTCCCACCCGACCAACCAACCTGTCCCACCGCGCATTACACAGAATATCCGCGAGCTCCAGACGCCAGCGGCTCCCGGACGCGCTCGTGCTCGCACTGAGGTAAGATTGCGTTTGGCGCGCCTGTTAGTTTGCATCTTTAATCCATTATGACGTGCGCGCGTCTGTAAATCAGTGCTACGAGCACTCTCTGCGCAGGCACCGTGTTTTCCACTCCGTGTTGTGTTGTGTTGAGCTGGTAGTGTGCGAAGGATGTCTAGCGAGTGTTTTAGGGCACAACTGTTCCGGTTGGCCGGCGTGTTTCAGTGTTTCGGGTTGTTTTGTTGTGTCGTTCTGAGGTTGTGTGTAGCGCGCGCGCTCGAGCCATGTTGTTTGACTGCAGATGCATGTGTATTGTGTGTGTGTGTGTGTGTGTGTGTGTGTGTGTGTGTGTGTGTGTGTGAGTGTGATGTGACTGTATGGGATGGTTGTGTTGAGTTGTATTGTTGAGGAGGGATGCACTGCTCAGTATTGTTATGCAGGACTGTGTGTGTGTGTTTACTCTTCCCACCAGAGAAACTGTTGCAGTTCACCAGCACCCCAATGCTTAAATACATGTGTCCCAGGTTTCATATTGTCATATATAGATAGCATATCATTGCCAAAGAGTGAACATTATTATATACAGTATTTGTATGTATTCTTATTTATTTATATATACATACATATACACACACACACACACACACACACACACACACACACACACACACACACACACACACACACACACACACACACACACACACACACACACATACATACACATATATGTATATATGTATATATATATATTATAATTTCACACATATTCACTCATAAGTCATTGTATTATTTATCAGATTTTATTTTTATTTATGCATAATATAATGTATTATATATATGCGCGCGCACACTCACACTCACACTCACTGCCCCTAAACCTACCCATCATACTATACATTCTGCATTTTTACATAAAAAAAAAACATCACTTCATATGATTTATAAGATGTTTTCCTCATGGGGACCAAAAAATGTCCCCACAAGGACAAGGATTTCAGATTTGTGGGGAGTCTGGGGACATTTTGTCCCCCACACCCCACCCCATTTATCAATATCTGATATTTATGATATAGTCATATCAGTATATTTTCAGGGTTTACGACATTCATGTGAAAAACAGAAATTTAACATTGTAAATTTCCAGGCATTGAAAAGTCATGGATATTTCTATAGTTGTCATATATATTGTTTGTAGTTATAGGCACTTCTAACATATTTAATTGGAAATGGCTCTTTATGAGTCTGTATTATTTTAAACCCTAAAATGGAAATGAGTTGGTCAGGTGTGTGTGTGTGTGTGTGTAGTGATGAACGACTCTCTCATTGGTCCGCTCATATGTTGCTGGTCCAGATAGTAAATGTTTCACTGAAATGCCCTCGCCTCTCCCCTTGAAGCGTCCACTCAGGGAGATGTATTGTGTCTGGGAATGACTTCAGGAGTAGCTTGAGTTCAGCTCATTTTTGGATTACTGATGAATTCCACTCCATTGTTTGCAGTAGTATTTCATCAGCGATTGCAGGACAGTGAAAAACCAGGATAAGAGGCCGAGAGGGAAGAAGCAGAGAACATGTTTCAGACGAGGCTTTCCTCTGAAAACATGGAAATGTTGATCTCGCCGTGCATGTTAGAGTTCGCCATCGGCTGCCAGACGCGCTCGGGATGGGGAAAAAGCAATGGGAATTTAATTAAAGTTGACAAAATGATTTTTTCCCCCTCAAGCCGAGATTTTGTAAGTGTAGCCATAACAGAAAGAGACTGACAGAAAGAGAAAAAGCATGATGTTCAGTTTCCCTATACTTTTTCCTATTTTATATAGAAAATCCTCCGTGTGCCCAGAACAAGCCTGGCTAAGACTGCACTCGGAAAAAATACTGGGTTGATTTAACCCAAACTTGGATCAAATATGGACAAACCCAGCCTTTGGGGTAAAATTTTAACCCGACAACTGGGTTTGTCCATATAACAACCCAGTATATGCTCGTGTCTTAATGCTCATTATTTTGTAAGGTGTTTCACAGCTCATGTTATAGACCCGGACCAGACCAGCACTCCTTAAATTCACATTAACATCTGAGAAATGACTAACTCATATAATTAGAATAAGACACTATATAGAGCTGTTACCAATCAAATGAAATCTTTAACAACTAAATTCATCTTTGACCTACAGAGGTGAGACAGAAGATGCTTCTGAATTGGTAAATTACAAATGCATTAATAATGTTGAGGATACTGTTTAATAAAAATAATGTTTGTTAAAGCAATATTATGTTTGCTCTCGTGATATTGGTTAATTATATCACATGTTATAAATCCAGGAACTTTTTGCAACAATATCTTGAATTTTGTGAGCATTTGTATACATTTTTAGTGACATTTATGACACAATCCCTTATTAATTTCTGAATCGGCACAATAAACAAATCATATTGATTGCATCTGAAGCAGTGAGTTTGACATCCAGTCACATTAATGTTAATAATTAAATCAGACAATGCACTGGCAATTTAGTGATATCCCAGCAGTCGTGGTCTCGACCGGTCTTGAAATCATCCAGAGACCTCTTCAAGACCGAGTGCTACAACACTAATCTCATGAAACCTTTATTTCAATATTTTAGAATAAGCAAGAATTAGGGTATGAATTTGCTTAATTGTCGGTATATATTGCAATGTCAAAAGTTTAGAAACATTACTATTTTTAATGTTAATGAAAGATTATGCTCATCAAGACTGCATTTATTTTATAAAATATACAGTAAAATCATGAAATATTATTACAATTTAAAATAATGTTTTTCTATGGGACTATACAGTAAAGTGTAATTTATTCCTTTGATCAAAGCTGTATATATCGTCATTACTCCAGTCTTCAGTGTCACATGATCCTTCACTAATCATTCAGATATGAGGATTTATTATCAGTGTTATTCAGGATTTTTTGATGAATAAAAAAAAAGAAATATTTTGTTGCAATATTGTACCGACAAGGAACAAGATAAACCAAGGCACATAAACATGACACTACAACAAACAATTCAATTCAAATATATTTGTATAGCGCTTTTCACAATACACATTGTTTCAAAGCAGCTTTACAGAAAGTGCATTTTATAAATGTACATTGAAAAATGTTAGAAAAAGTTAATCAATCATGTATTATTTTAGGCCGCTATAACAGCGCTGGCGTTGAGTCGTCTCATCACAGGTGTTGGGGCATCTGAAGTCTCCATGAGAGGCTGGATACAAACTGGAGCTGACTAACTATTTACCTCAGGACTAGTGTCCCGAGATAATAACAGAAATGCAGATGGGAAATAATTAGCATAGCTGCTGTTCAGAATATTAATGCTTTTGATCCGATTTAACTGTAGTATAAAAGGTAATTATAATGTGAATGCTTGGCTAAAGAGATGCGTCTTTAATCTAGTTTTAAACTGGGACAGCGAGTCTGAACCTCGAACAATATCAGGAAGACTATTCCAGAGTTTAGGAGCTAAATGTGAAAATGCCCTCCCTCCTTTAGTGGACTTAGATATCCTAGGAACGACCAGAAGCCTCGAGTTTAGTGATCTTAAAGAGCGCGATGGATTGTAGGCGATAGAAGATCCGTTAAATACACTGGAGCTAAACCATTTAGGGCTTTATAGGTCAGTAGCAATACTTTGTAATTGATACGGAACTTAATAGGTAACCAGTGTAGAGATGATCAAATTGGTGTTATATGATCATATTTTCTTGACCTAGTAAGAACTCTAGCAGCTGCGTTTTGGACTAACTGTTGCTTGTTTATTGAGGATGCAGGACAACCAGCTAATAAAGCATTACAGTAATCTAGTCTCGAGGTCATGAATGCATGAACTAACTTTTCTGCATCAGAAATAGATAGCATGTTACGTAGCTTAGCAATGTTTCTAAGGTGGAAAAATGCTGTTCTTGTAACATATGAAATATGATTTTCGAAAGACAAGTTGCGGTCTAATATAACACCCAGGTCTTTTACTGTAGTGGATAAAGTGACAGGACGTCCTTCCAAGTTAAAGTTGTATTGTGAGAGGTTTTGTGGGCCATTTTTTGGACCAATAAGTAATACCTCTGTTTTATCTGAATTTAATAGCAGAAAATTACACGTCATCCAGTATTTAATAAACACACACTAACAACCATGTAAAGGTAACGCAAGACAAAGAACAAGTGAAGCACTGGGGTATATACACAAAGGGTATATCCCAAAACACTATTCCCTACTTTAGTCCACTAATACAGTTCACTTGAAGGAGTGAATGAAAACAAGGGAGTGAATTCGGACAGCCGTTAAAGGATTATTTCACATTTAAAAAAACTTTTGCTGATAATTTACTCACCGCCATGTAATCCAAGATGTCCATGTCTTTCTTTCTTCAGTCGAAAAGAATTGAAGGTTTTGGTTGAAAACATTCCAGGGGTTTTCTCCATATGGACTTCAGTGGGCTCCAAACGGTTACAGGTCCGAATGACAGTTTCAGTGCAGCTTCAGAGGGCTTTAAACCATAGCAGACGATGAATAAGGGTCTTATCTGGCCAAACGATCAGTTTCTGCGAGAAACCGAGCAGTATTTATGCTATTATTTGACCTCTTATTAGACGAGCGTGATCATCTCTGAGCTCCGCCATAACTTCCGCCAAGTGAGGTCAAATATGAGCGTGGTCATAGAATTATCGATCATAGATGCCTCATTCTAATGATCCGTGCAGGCGCTAATGAGGCATCTACCTATACATCTATGACCACGCTCGTATTTGACCTCACTTGGCGGAAGTTATGGCGGAGCTCAGAGATGATCGCGTTTGTCTGATAAGAGGTCAAATAATAGCATAAATACTGCTCGGTTTCTCGCAGAAACTGATCGTTTCATTAGATAAGACCCTTATTCATCGTCTGGTGTGGTTTAAAGCCCTCTGAAGCTGCACTGAAACTGTCATTCGGACCTGTAACCGTTCAGGCTCCATTGCCTCCATTATATGGAGAAATGTTTGCATCAAAAACCTTAATTTCTTTTCGACTGCAGAAAGAAAGACATGGACATCTTGGATGACATGGGGGTGAGTAAATTATCAGCAAAAGTTTTTTTAAAAGTGAACTAATCCTTTAAGCTGTAAACTCATTATTGCAGTGCATTGTGGGATTGTATGAGTACACTCTATAACGTCCACTATGGTTTCGGACACCAATACAAATGGCTGTCCTCTTAAATAGTGCCCTATATGAGGCTAAAGGGGGCGAGTTCAGATTCAGCCAAGATAACAAGGGGGAGTGGCTAATAGGCAACACCCGGGTACAACTAATCCTCCATAAAGACTACAAAACATGACACAAGACAGGAAAGAACAAAAGTCCTCACATAAGACAGGGGAAATGAATTCTTGACAAATACACTAACGTTCAAAATATTGGGGTCAGTCTTTCTTTCTTTTTTTCAAAACATTTAATACTTTTATTCAGCAAGGATGTGTTAAATTGATCAATGAATCCTGAAAAAAGTATCACTGGTCATAAATAAAATATGAAATATTTTCCAACATTGATGATAAATCCTCATATCTGAATGATTTCTGAAGGGTCATGTGACTCTGAAGACTGGAGTGATAATGATAAATTCAGCTTTGATCACAGAAATAAATTACACTGCACATATATTCACACAGAGAACAGCTGTTTTAAATGGTAATAATATTTCAAAATTTTTACTGTATTTTTGATCAAATAAATGCAGGCTTGAGCCTAAGAGACTTTCAAAAACATTAACAATAGTAATAGTACTTGAAGTTTTTCTATGCAATACACTCAAAAAAATGATTCAGGCCCTTCATAGATATGACACATTTAAATTGTGTTCACTTTACTTAAACATATCTAATTTTGAAACTACTTAATTTAATTGTGTTCAGTCAACCTAATATATTTAAATATGAAGTTTACTTAATTATTTTGTGTTAAAACTACATGAAATATTTGTGTTGACTTAACTAACTGGGCAGTGGATCTGTAGTTCCCAACATGCTTTGCAAGGGACTGCATGAGGAGAGTAAATTTAGGGATTAAAGTGCTATTTTATGTGTTTTTCTGTAAAGGGAAAGTTGTTGTTAGTTAATATTAGTGTTTAATGCTCAGTTATGGTGGACATTTATGATGATGAAGTCTGGCAAATTCAAAAAAGTCATGTTATAAGTGTATAAATATAATTTAAACTGTATTTGATAAAATTGAGTTGGACCAACTCAATTACATTGTCAAAAATTGAGTTGGACCAACTCAATTATATTTCATTGCATGAATTAGTTTTTTATGAGTTGGGGCTACACATATTTATTGGATGGAAAACCTGCCCTCAATTAAATTGAGTTTGTCCAATGAGTTATTTTTTTGAGTGTATAATCACAGTATTATTGAAATTACAATTAAGCACATTTAACGCACAAACACACACGCAATTTTTGCTTGTTTTAATTAATATGTATGCATAGTGCTGCTTTTATAAATTAAAATAAGTATCACAAAACACGCGTGAGCATTACAGTTTGGGTGGAAATGTGCTTCGTTAACATGACAATATTGCAATGAAAAAACTCCTAATGGTTATACAAAAGCCTTCATTTCCCCGGTGAGATCCACCCTCTCGTGCTCATCCACAAGAGGGGGCCAGTTTACTAACTTGTCCACTATGAGTTAGTATAATTTAGTGAGCTGGAGTGAGTTGGTTACACTGAGGCTGAATGTGAAATATTGCCAGACGGGCCGATTATACGAGCCTCAGATGTGTTTTTGCTTTATACAGTCTTTACCCTGGATGACAGTAAACACTGGAAAACAACACAAAGACCTTGAAATCTTATATCCAGATTCATCCTGGTGATTCGTCACTCGTGTCCCTGTTCATTGGCAGGATTCTGGCGACGACTGGCTGGATTTTTCTTTCCGCTCGCACAGTATGTGTCCCTCCGAACGGGACGTTCCAAAAGGGATAAAAACCAATAAGGAAAACAGATGTTGTTCTGTTAACTCCGGGCTTTCATGATAAGAGGCTGTAAAAGTGATCTGGGACAGAAACAAGTCTAAAGACACACACTTCTCTTTTGCTGCTTCGTCTGTATGTTTAGATGCTCTGAATTAAACCGCACACAATCAGAGACAGAACATTAGTTAAAGGGGACCTATTATGCAAAATTCACTTTTATAAGTTATTTGAACACTTGTGTGTAAACAACCAGCCTATAATGGTAAAATCAAACCGTCAATCATCATCAATCTCTCATAACACACAGTTTCATATTTCCCCCGACTCCTGCGTAAGAGTAGGGAAGCCCCGCCCATGACTGTTGATGATTGGCCCTTTTATAATAGACACGCCCCTGAGTGAGAAGCACAGAGACGGCATTTCTGTTCGCTGCTTGCGCAAATCGTTTTTTTGCATGACTACTAGCATGAACGAGGGTCTCAAATGCTGGATTTGCGAAAGCGTTGGACGGGTCAAAACCAACGCTTCGTGCTCTAACTTCATATCCAGAACAAGTGAGGATGGCACTTCATATTTTGTTGATTTTGAATGTTTGCAGATCTAAATGAGCTGAACGCTGTACGGCTAATATGGCTAAAGTTAGCATCGACTAGAGCGGTGTCGTTAGCTTATCCCGAAAACGCTCACCATCTGCGTAATTCATAAATGACATTATTTATGCATTGTGTAGTCAGGTGACGGACGTGTTACGTTCCCACACGAGCACCTACACAACAATTTATAGATTAACATGACGGTACATGCTAGTCGACGAGTTGAATCAACTTAATGCCACAACAACTAACATTACATAAATGATCCGTTAATAATCTTACCATTCAGTCTAAAAGTTCCTGAGTCTATCATCTGTGTCGACTCCGGTTCAGACATGTAAGGCTAAACTCCACACCTGGTTGTTTCTGACTTTTTGGCTGAGTGAGATTCTCCTGTTTTGTTGTTGACGGAATATCCGAAGCTCGCGTAAAGGATCCCTTCTGGAAGTGGGCGGGGAGCAGCATCTCATTTGCATTTAAAGGGACACACACAAAAACTGTCCGTTTTTGCTCAGACCATAATAAAAATAAAACTTCACAGACACATTCTGGGGACACCTGAGACTTATATTACATCTTGTGAAAAGGGGAATAATATGTCCCCTTTAAACTCTTTGCAAGCGCAAGTTTCATTCCCAACCTCGTGCACTAGAAAGATGCTTGCATGAGCGATAGCTTCATTAGTCTTTTGTTGTTTGCAAGGTTTTTGTCTCTTTTCGCTTAATATACAGAATATTACAAAAGCAGAGACACTGAGGAAATTTTCTTTTGGAATTATCTGTGGGATTTACTAGAAATTTCCGAAAGTTAAAGTTGTTTCTACAACTACTTACATTATATCCTACTAGAGCAGGTTTTCCAGCTTGAATGTTGATTATTTTCCCTATATTCTCCATTGTTGCGGCTCCTCTCTTCCCAGTCTGTCAGTAACGCTCTGTTTAGTTCCTGATTCTATGAAGCCCCTCCTTCTGAAAAGCACACTGTGCTTCTGATTGGTCAGCTGGAGCAGTGTGTTGTGATTGGTCAAGAGCTTTGAGTGTGTTTGGGAAATGTCCCGCCCCTTACCATAACCGGCAGTTTCAACACACGACTAACTAACTCAACCAGGCCCCGCCCCTTTATTCTGCGTATTCATTATTTAAATGAGGAATAATGTGACGTGTTCGTTCCCGGGAGAAAACTCAGAGAGTTTAACTATAACAGATTATGGTTATGTGGTGAAAAAGTCACTGCCACGATTCTAGGTTGTTGTGTGTGGTTGGTAAGGTGTTGCTAGGTGGTTTCCTACTCTCAAGACATAATTTGATAAATTGCATCATTTAATCTATTTTAATTGAATCAAATTGTTGTCAACACAAATGGAAGTGCACTGTGATGCTTTCCAATCAATACAGCATGCTTATTGATCAGTCACAATTGAAACAATCAAAATTTTGACCTGTTTATTAAATTTGCACTTGGCCTATTTGGATTATAAATGACAGAATTTATTGAATCAACCATAAAATATTTCAGTCCGACACTCTCGTCTATTTTTGGGATGCTTGTAATCTCGGAGCTGATGGCTGAAAGCAGGCCAGACTCGGGTCAATGGAAGCAGATTTGACCTTTGCTTGTAGTAGCTGCTCGTCGCACCAGATTGAGTTACAAACACAACCCAAATAAATGGCAAGAGAAAGAGAGGAAATTAGTCATTAGCCAGAGTTTTCTTTTGGAGGCTTCGACCGAGGGTTCGGTTTCAGGGTTAGATGTGATTCCTCGATTAAATACCCTGCAGAAATGGGAGAAAAAATGGTGTGGAATTGTTGAATTATTCCTGTCATAACATTTATACAGACCGACAATGGCAATTTCAGCACTGTGAACACCGCAATGATTTTAATGTGCATTTTCTGGTAACTTTCAGGTTCAGTAGATGTCAGTGATTACTAAAATTATATTCACAGGTGTATAATGGTAAATTGTGCATTTTTTCTTGCATTTATTTGATCAATAATACTGTAAAAATGGTAAATATTATTACAATTTAAAATAACTGGGTCATTCTGTCAACTCAACCAATTTTTGATTGTGTTAATATTTTTTCTATACAAAGACAAACATAAATAGTAAAGAAATCCAAATATTAAAGTCACAGATGTATATTGACTGAGTGATCCACTGTTTTGTAGAGAAACTAAATTTTCACCTGAGATCTGGAGCCAATTTACAGGGGTGTAAAGTGACTTCAGAAAGATGATAGCATCATTATTTTATTTTTACACAGAGATTGGTAGGTATATTAGTGAAATCTTATTACTTTATCAATCTTTGTTGCATTATATGCCAACGGTGACTGTTCAAAAATGTTAAAAAAGCACTTATTGCCTCAAGTTTGAATGCCTGTAACTCAAGAAGTATTGAAGATATCTTAATATCCTTTTAGATTCTGGTTCTAAACAAACTTTTCTTTTGGTATCTTCATTTTAAAGGCCCTTTATGGCTCAATCCCGGAGATATGGAGATCTCAATGCGGCTCCATGAGCAAACTGTCACATTTCAGTGGTCTACAACCAAATGATCAAAAACAATAAGTGCTTTTTTCCCATTTTTGAACAGTCAAAGTGGGCATATAATGCAACAAAGATTGATAAAGTCAACAGATTTCACTAATAGACCTACCAATCTCTGTGTAAAAATAAAATAATGATGCTGCCATCTTTCTGAAGTCATTTTTACACCCCTGAAAATTGGCTCCAGATCTCAGTTGAAAATTGTAATTTCTACAAAACAGTCAAAATACATCTGAGACATTTAATATTCTGGCTTCCATCACTATTTATATTTGTCTTTCTACAGAAAAAATATTAACAAAATCAAAAATCAAAATATATAGTAAATGTAATTTATTCCTGTGATCAAAGCTGAATTTATCATCATTGATCACATGATCCTTCACTAATCATTCTCATATGAGGATCTGATGATCAAGAAACATTTCTCATGTGACTTTTGATCAATTTAATGCATCTCTACTGAATAAAAGTATTAATTTCTTTTCTTTTACTGACTTTGAATGGTGGTGTAATCTGTACTAGTGTATGATTTTATCCAGGTCTGATTTTCTCTGAGCCATCGTCCCATATCTCGCAGCCTGGCATATCACAGTATGGTTGGATATATATCACCTTTACAGTCCTGGTAATTGGAACCAGCCTTTTCCTCTGAATGATGGGAGAAATCGATAGCGTGTGACGGCGTTCAGAAGTCATATGTGAAATATTACAGACGATCCTCACGTTTGGCTCTCGGCTGTTTGACCTGAGCCTGTCAGATTGTTCTCTCTCCGTCTGTCTGTCTGTCTGTCTGTCTGTCTGCACACAGCTGTCACTGCGGTGTATTTGATATAATGGGGGGTGTTGAGGAGAAACAGGTGTTCTGTATTAGTTCCACTTTTTTATGTCACTAGGCTGGATAGAGTCATCAGAGCGCATTATTGTGAAATACAGCTGGAGGGTTTTGTTTGAATATTGCTACAAAATATTTTCTTTCAGTGTAAAGAAAAATGTGGGAAATGTCATCCAGGTGGACTGACCTCAGAAGGGAAGGCCAGCGGGACAAAGGCTTTGAGCTGCTCGCTTTACGCTTTCTTAAGCTGGTCCACATTATAGAAGGAAACGGGTTCATTAGAGAAAGAAATGCCAGCTGTGATTGACTAAACAATATTTACCATTATAGCTTTTATTAATATTTTGAATTAGTTTTTATTTTGCTTTCTTCTGTTTTCATTTTGATTCATTTGATTAATTTGTTGTTTTATTACTTTTTTACTAAAAATAAATTATTATGAAAATATTAATGAAATATTAATTAAAAAAATATATATATATTTTTAAATATTTTTGTTTTAATGTTTCGGTGTTAGTACTATTGGCTTTATTTAATTGGCCTGACTTTATTTTTGTTTTAATTTTAATTTTAGTTTAGTTATTTTATGTGCTTTTGTTATTTTATTAAATATCATTATTAATAATAATAATAATAATATAGTATTATTATGATTATTATAGTATAATATTAATATAATACATTTTATTAAAATATTTTATTAATTTTTTTATTATTATTTATTTAGCTTTATCGGAAATTAATTTCGTTTTCCATTTAATAATTTATTCTGTTTTCATTTTAGTCATTTTGTTTTGTGATTTTGTAATTTTTAATAAATTGTTATATTTTCCAATTAATTATTATTATTTAAATAATATTATAACACATTGTATTAAGATATTAATATTTTGTTTTTATTTTAACATTTGTTTTAAAGTTATTTTTATAGCTTTATTTCACTTTTAGTTTTTTAGTAATTGTTTTCTGTTTTTATTTTAATTTTAGTAAAATTTGAGTCATTTTGTTTTGTGCTTTTGTCATTTTTATTGAATTACTTTATTTTAATCATGCAATTTAATATTTTTTAAAATAATAATAATACTAACACATTGTATCAAAATATTAATATATTTTTAATTAAGGTTATTTTAATTGTTTCACTAATTTTATGTGCTTCTGAAATGTTTGTTTAATTATGGTATTACATTTTTTTTACATTTACTATTAATTAAACATTTTTATATTTAAAAATTTGTTTTTATTTTAATGTAATTTATATGTATTTAAAAGGATTTATTAAGCTTTTACTTAGCATTTTTATTTTAGTGTTTCAACTTTTTTTTTAGTTTAAGTTATTCATGTTATATATATATTTTTTCAGCTTTAAAACATGTCTTAATTAAATAATTTTAGTTAACAATATTAATAACCCTGTTGAAACAAGAAAGATTATAAATAAATGTTCTGCTTTGGTTGATAATTTGAGGATAATTTCAATGGCAGGGCTCTTCGCTCAGACTGTACCTGCTGTAAACCAAACGAGGCATGAGATGCAAATGCAAAAACATGATATCAGGCCCAGTCCTCCTCAGTGAATTAAATATTGTTCACCTCAACATCTCCTTTCAAAACAGACCGCTCCGTGACCCCTGCCCCGAAATTCAGTTTCATTGCTCAACCTGTTCGCATTTATCATGTTTTCAGCTGATGCCTTGAAGACGGATGGCTCTTCTCAAGGACTCGCTGCAGCGTCCAAAAGTCTGCACCCCTAATTCAATGAGATAAATTGGAAAAATGTGCAAATGCAAGTTATATTTACTAGCCAGCGCCGGGAGTGCATTTGGAAGCCCCTCTCCGAGCGCAGTAAATCTGGCCAGAGTTTCAGAAGGGCTTGGAGAGATCATTAGCCTGACACTAACCAGAGGAAAGATCTGGGACGCCGGCCTTCTCTGGACACGCACCAAACATCCCGCCTCATGAGCGACCGCTGCTCGGATTCAGGACGTTTGTTTAGGTCAGGGCTTTATTTGCCAGGTTTGTTGGTCTGTACTGAAAAGTTATGAAATATAATATATGTTAGCTGGGGCAAGCTTCTGTTGCACATATTTGAGACAGAAATATACTCTTATTAGAGCTGCACGAATCTGAGAATCACGTGAGATTAGACAGAGATTACGATTTTACCACGATTATGAATAGATGACTAAACAAAGTTGTGGAATTTACAAGAGCTTCTGAATAAATGTTAATTGCTGCAGTCTATTTGAAATGTTTATTTACTCTGGTTTGAGTGAATGATTCAATGACTCACTCATAACGACTTGTTTCATTACTGGATGAATCAGTGTTTTTGAATGAATCTCTTGAGTGAATGATTCAATGACTCACTCATTAAGACTTCACTTGTTTCATTACTGGATGAATCAGTGTTTTTGAATGAATCTCTTGAGTGAATGATTCAATGACTCACTCATTAAGACTTCACTTGTTTCATTACTGCATGAATCAGTGTTTTGGAACGAATCTCTTGAGTGAATGATTCAATGACTCACTCATAACGACTTCACTTGTTTCATAACTGGATGAATCAGTGTTTTTGAGTGAATCTCTTGAGTGAATGATTCAAAGACTCACTCATAACATTTACATTTACATTTAGTCATTTAGCAGACGCTTTTATCCAATGCGACTTACAAATGAGAGTAATAGAAGCAACCAAGACCAGTCAAGGGCAACAATATGCAAGCGCTGTAACAAGTCTCACGAAACACAAAACACATAGGACCGTTTTTTAAATTTTTTTTTATTATTAAATAACAAACAGAAACGAATAGAGTGATAAGTGCTATTCTTTATTGGTCAAGTGCTGCTGGAAAAGAAGTGTCTTGAGATGTTTTTTGAAAATGACTACAGACTCGGCTGCTCGAACTGAGACAGGCAGTTCATTCCTCCAGGTGGGAACGGTCCAGGAAAAGGTCCTAGTGAGGGATTTCATGCCTCTTTGAGATCGCACCACTAGGCGTCGTTCACTTGCAGAACGCAAGTGACGACTTCACTTGTTTCATTACTGGATGAATCAGCGTTTTTGAATGAATCTCTTGAGTGAATGATTCAATGACTCACTCATTAAGACTTCACTTGTTTCATTACTGGATGAATCAGTGTTTTGGAATGAATCTCTTGAGTGAATGATTCAATGACTCACTCATTAAGACTTCACTCGTTTCATTACTGAATCAGTGTTTTTGAACGAATCTCTTGAGTGAATGATTCAATGACTCACTCATAACGACTTCACTTGTTTCATTACTGGACGAATCAGTGTTTTTGAATGAATCTCTTGAGTGAATGATTCAATGACTCCCTCATAACGACTTCACTTGTTTCATTACTGGATGAATCAGTGTTTTTGAATGAATCTCTTGAGTGAATGATTCAATGACTCCCTCATAACGACTTCACTTGTTTCATTACTGGATGAATCAGTGTTTTTGAATGAATCTCTTGAGTGAATGATTCAATGACTCCCTCATAACGACTTCACTTGTTTCATTACAGGATGAATCAGCGTTTTTTGAATTAACTCTCTTGAGTGAATGATTCAATGACTCACTCATAAAGACTTCACTTGCGTCATTATTGGATGAATTAGCTTTTTTTGAACGAATCTCTTGAGTGAATGATTCAATGACTCACTCATAACGACTTCACTTGTGTCATTACTGGATGAATCAGTGTTTTTGAACAAATCTCTTGAGTGAATGATTCAGTGACTCACTCATAAAGACATTAGTGTGTATATCCATTTCATCTTCATATTTAGACCAGTAGGCTCTGAAATACTTCAAGTGAAATCGTTAAACGAACTTACAAGGCGTAATTTCTGACAAAATCATGGCAAAACGACATCCATTTGAGTTTGTTTTCAGGAAG
Organism: Gobiocypris rarus; assembly: GCA_023029165.1. Lineage (NCBI taxonomy): Eukaryota > Metazoa > Chordata > Actinopteri > Cypriniformes > Gobionidae > Gobiocypris > Gobiocypris rarus. The sequence continues at coordinate 2,853,854 of CM040917.1, forward strand.
TTTTGCCAAAGCAAACTTTCCGGAAAACTTACAGCTGACAAACACATTCGAACTACCATTGGTGTGTGTCGATGATGTAAAAGGTGGGCGTGGAGCTGAGGCTCCGCCTTCTTTGTGGTGGAAATCTCCGGTTCATTTTTTCTGTTCAATCCGTCGAGGTCGGACGTGAGTAAAAACATGAACACACTGGGGAGAATGAAGCTGTAATCGAGAATCGACCATGACACTTTTTTTAAGTTTAATACTCTAAAGCTGCTTGATTTAAAGCCATCTACTGTATAAAGTGCTATCAATAAACATGGCATGTTGTTGTGTGTCTTTGTTGTTGAGAGGAAAGTGTGCAGCTCATATTCAGCTTGTCAAAGTGAATTGGTTCTGTATTTCTCCATATGATCTTTCACTCTGCTTAAGTTGTTTAGCTGAGCTATAAAAACATCCATTAGGGATCCTGGCTTTTGATTGTGGGAAAAAGTAAAGGATATTTGAAAGACGAATGTGCGTCTTGATGCAGGAGGGAGTTGAGATTGAACAGAGCTGTTTTTTTGAGAAATGTTTTGTGTGTGGGTCACAAAAGTAAGATTTAGGACGAATGCGTATTATTCCTCGGAAGTTTCACCATTGTGGTTTGTGTAATTTCTGAATCTCATCTTTGTGTTGCTCTCCTTCATGACCTGATGTCCTCTGGTTTCTCCAGACTTTAGTAGCTCTTTTCCCGGCACACTCTCTTGATTAGAAGCTCTTGATTCTTAGGCTAGAAAAATACTGGCCAATACACTACTCCAGTAAAGAGCTGAAAAAGAGAAGGGACTGTAGAAGATGGTTTACATAAGGGTTTCTCAAAGGCTGAATGCGAAATCGCCCCCTATAAATAGGGCACTATTTAAAGGAACACTCCACCGTTTTTAGAAATAGGGCTTATTCAACATCTTTCCTACATTTAGATATGCGGGCAAATGCATTATTGTCTCAGTAAATGCATTGTTTTAGTTTGGCAGGGTCGCCGCTAGCTTAGCTTAGCATAATGAATGGAATCCTATGTTGCCAGCTAGCATGTCCCGAGTAAAAGTGATCCCAAAAAAACCCCACCTAATTACTTCTTGTGTCCTGCGTATTCACAACGAGTACAAATAGCGATGCAGATTAAGACTAGACGATTTCCTAGGCAGATATTGAATTGGGACTATATTATGGGGAAGCACAGGCGAAGCACTGCTACTGCAGAGATATCACACATAACACATGAAATCCCCAAACTTCCATCAACATACCGGCGTATGTTGTGCATGTGTTGCGTGATATCTCTGCAGTAGCAGTGCTTCGCCTGTCCCAAGTCAATATCTGCCTAGGAAATCGCCTAGTCTTAATCTGCATCGCTATTTGTACTCGTTGTGAATACGCAGGCCATGAATATGCATAAATAACATTTTGTTATATAAAATAAATACAATTTTAGGATCATTAATACTTTAAAAGTTAAATAAATACACACACATACACACATACACACACACACACACACACACACACACACACACACACACACACACACACACACACACACATATATATATATATATATGTGTGTGTGTGTGTGTGTGTGTGTGTGTGTGTGTGTGTGTATTTATTTAACTTTTAAAGTATTAATGATCCTAAAATTTTATTTATTTTATATAACAAAATGTTATTAATGCATGTTATATATGTAAAGTTATTATATATAGGCTTCATTTTCTGCTTGAATTATTTTTTTGATAATTAATAATTTAATTATTAGACTTTTAAAGTTTCTGAAATAGGCTTCATGTTCTAAAACAAATTTTTTATTTTATTTATTTATTTAAAATTATGAATAGACTTCTATCAGAAAAAAGTTATATTACATATTATACATTATCTATAAATATATGTATTTTATTTATTCATTTAAAATGATTAATGTTCCTAAAATAGGCTTCATGTTCTTTATTTCTTTATTCTGTCAAATGCTCTTAGACATGTTTCTAAATATGCATAGGGTGGACTAAAAACTCCATCACAAAATACATGAAATGACGACAGTGACCAGGACATTTCCTTGACCTCCAGAAGCCTCAATATTCCAGCGAGCTCTCGGATGCGCTCATGTTTGGCAGGCGTAGGCGAGACTGACCTCACTTTCTCTGGACACTTGTTGATCGGCCATGATAGCACAGCAAATGCTGAATCACTCCTCCCGCATACTAACACATCTATAAATTCAAGCCAGACGGAACCATTTAAAGGGCAAAGATCCGGATCGATCCAAGAGTGGGATGTGGGAAAGAAAAACACTTTTCTTCAGCTTGTGTTGCATCCACATTTCCCTCTGAGCCAGACTGTAAGTGAAACAATATATGAGTCTGTTTTGTCCATATTCTGTGATATCAATCTGACGCATGAGTGAAGCACAGTGTGGCCTTTAATGCAAGCTCTTAACCTCTCACCTGACCAATAGAATCGTTTTTTCTCCTTCAATACATCAAATAATCTCAACAGAAACTTATATGTTTTATTTTGAAAGCAAGTCAGCTTTAATTCACATAACAGAATGTGAATGCTTGAAATCTCTCGTTTTGACATTTTTTTGAATCTCTAAACCACTTCCTCTTTCACTTCCCCCTAAAAAGCCAATTAGCCGAGCGACTGTTCCTAATGAAGGGAATTTATGAAGTGAATAAAGCCTGTTTGTTCACCCACATCCAGGTGTTTTTCCTGCTCTTCTCGTCGGTATTGTCATCTGTTGCCACACAATGTTTGCAGGATGGTTTTCAGCATCATTACTCCAGTCTTCAGTGTCACATGATCCTTCAGAAATCATTCTAATAAGAGGATTTGCTGCTCATTATAACTAATTTATTCAACAGATCTTTCTGGTTCTCGAATCTGATTGGCTGAGAGCCTTTTCCAGCCGTGCGATTATCCACCCAGTAGTCAAGGCTATTGTGCAAATCCACCATAAGTTTTAAATAATATTACTGTTGTTTTGTCACGAAATGCAGTTTTAGGCGATAATGTAGTTTAGACTTCAAATATGTGACTCATATATAAACATAGCACATGTTTTACGATTTGTTTAGACGCTTTCACAGATGTGAGCTCCAGGCCGTCAGCGGGCGTTCAGCGCTCGTGTTCCCGCGAGAACAGCTTCATCCCGGACAGTCCTCTGGGATTTGCCGCTGACTCTTACTGTATGTAGATAGTGGTTAAACAGATATAATTCATTTGGGGGATATCAAACGGACAATCTATAGTCTTATTAATCTATTACATGTTCCAGAGCAAATCTATTTTGGTTAAGGGGGAAATTAAGTTTCATAACTTTATATTTAGGCTATATTTAACTTGAATCCTGTATGGCACTAGAGCGCTGCTTTTGTACGTTTGACTGAATTGCTTGAGTTTTTTCCCTATTGTCTTTTATAATGGCTATTGTTGTTCAATAAATATTATTTTATATTTATATGCCGTATTTGGTATGGAGAAAGGGTCCGTCAGTGATTGCAATAGTCGACTTCAGTGACAGTTACATTATTACACCACTAGATGGCGGCAAAGACTGTCTTTATGAGTGACTGTTGTAATCAAGGAAGTGGTTGTAGGGCTGTCAATATTTTAAAATGACAAAGACAAAGATATCTCTTTCCTCAGTGGATATTCAATTCGATTTTTTTATATCAGGCTATGGACATCAACCTGAAGAATGAATGCTATATCAGATGCAGGTAATACACTTGTTTAGTTGATCTCTTTCATAATACTCAATTTAATACAATAATCTTCAGTGAAGCGTTTATTAAGTGTCGTTTCAGAAGAGGCTTGAGCTCGACAGTTTAACCGTCAACTTGAGATTTGAATCCGTGGCGGAAGGAAGTAGTTCTGCACAAAAGAGAGTTTTAAGACAATTCGTTGTTGTTTCTTGTCTATTTACTCCCTTGTGCCGTCAAACTGTTGTATAAACGCAATTTAACACTCGTAGCCGTGCGATCTGGCGGTATATCAGTGATTACCTACGGCCGAATCACAGCCGTGGCGCTGATGTACAGCCATCGCACATCTACGAGAGTTTACTTTCACTCTTTTTCCTTGTCTTCATTTTTGCTGCCTGGACAACAAAATAGTAATGTGGTTTCGAGCTGACAAGGTGTGTGTGTGTGTTTGTGTGTGTGTGTAAGAGGAAAATTTCACAGCGCTCCGTGTCAGTGGAATGTCTCTGTTTACTAGGCAAACGTCCCTGTCAATCCAGAGAGACGGATTCTCTCAGGAATGGCAGAAATGCAGACATCAATCACAGGCGTTTCTCTGTAGGCTGGGTGAGATAATATTGTGTAAACCATAACTATTTTACAGTGTTTTTTATTGGCCATTAAGTTTCCTAAAGTATGAGAGTGTTAGAGACGCTTTAGTGTCACTCATTTTTACTCACTTCAGTGGACCGCGATTCATTTTGGGAATCAGATCAAAATTGAACATTTGAATAACTCTGAATCTCAAATTCAAACATATTCAAAGAATCCATATATTGAATTGTTTTAGTAAATATATGTGAGGAAATAACGACGGGCTGGTGACTTATTTAAAAATGTGTATGTTACATCTCAGTGTGCATTCTAATAATTCAACGGACCATAGTCACTTATACGGTCAGCACACCTCAAAACATTGTTCAGATTATGTATTTCAAGACATTTGTCAGGTTTTTGTCCTTAAAACGCTCTTGTGTGTGGGACTACTTTCTTACGCATCTCATCCCAAACCTCTGTTGCTAATTCCGAAACGTAATTTTAGAGCTAGTGACGGAGGTTTGAGCCATTGATTGCAGTCTAATGCAGTTATTAATGCAGTTATTAGAGAGAGAGAGAGTGAGAGAGAGAGAGAGAGAGATGAAGTGTGTGTGAATTACCTGAGTCTTTGCGTATCATCAGTGTTTGGCAGCATCTCTACTGTAAGTTTATCAGCTTCAAGAACAGCGTTGTTATTTCCTTGCTAGTGAGAAATGTCATGTAGCTTTTAAGTTGCTTAATTGTTGCGTTTTAATTTTACTGATAAAGTCATCAGAGCAGCGACACCACGTTTGTAAGTGAGTGTGTGTCCGGACTGACTGTATGTATGTATGTGTGTGTGTGTGTGTGTGTGTGTGTGTGTGTGTGTGCGTTTGAGCGGAATAAAGAGAGTATGTGATTTCCATACATAATAATAATAATGCAATTTTGTGGCAAAAAAACATTGAAATAGTTGGTCATTTTTATCCTACAGTTACTATATTTATGTGCTTGGTCAGTGTCGTGTGTTTTGGTTCTTTTGCTTTGTAAGGACCTTTTGAAATAACTGAAACATTTGGCGGAGTGATATGGAGCTGCAATGCGGTCAAAACCTGCTGGAACTACTTTAGCTGTGTTTCCCTGAAAATAACTGCACACCTTAGAACATTCGTCAACCAATCAGATTCAAGCATTCAACAGCCCTGTAGTATAAATGTAGATAAATATTGCTATGATTTATGTTGGTGGAGATAATGATTAAAAAAATTGTCTATTTAGCGAAAAACTGTTATTTCACTTTATTAAGCATGAAACATGTGAATGTATACTTGGCAACAAATCACCCGTTTAATCTGTTTCAGACTAAATACATGTGTTTTGTGATATATGTTTTCCAAAGGGTGACAAATATTGAAATATACACTACCATTCTTTAATGTTTTATCATCATATTAGAATGATTTCTGAAGGCTCATGTGACACTGAAGACTGGCGTAATGATGATAAATTCAGCTTTTATCACAGGAATAAATTACATTTAACTATATTCATTTGGAAAACAGTTAAAATCAATTTTAATAATATTTCCAATTTTTTACTGTATTTCTTTTACTGTATTTTGTACATAAATGCAGCCTTGCCGAGTAGAAGAGACTTTCAAAAACATTGGGAAAAGAATATCACTGAACCCAAACATTTGTACGGTACACTGTAAATAAATTCCCAGTAAAATTTACGGTAAAAAAACGGCAGCCAGAACTTTCCCGTAAAAAATATGGCAGCAACCTCTTAGGTTTTACGTATTTAAGTTAAATTTACAGTAAAAATCTGTAGTTCATTAACTGAAATAATGTTAAATTACCAACCTATTGAAATACTGGTATCTGTTATATATAGCCTACCTTTGATATATACTGACAACCATCTATCACAGCAGTCACATGATGAATCACAAGCAGCTTTTAGGACAACACTAATATATGGAAGGTGTCATTTACACAAACACTAAAAACCATCATGGTAACACACGACATTTAAAAAATGCAATAAACATAATTGCATAATTTAACAACATTAAATGTAGCATAAAACCCTAATGTACATAACTGATTAGAAAACAACTAAGAAGAAATAGTTATTTCAACGCATGGAATTCAGGGAATTTATGTTTTTTTTTTACTGTAAATTATGTTGCATTCCTGGCAGATTTTTGAGCCTGTAAATTACGACTTTGTAGCATTCCAGGCAAAGTCACGCCTGAGCGCAAGGAATTGAGTAGATGTAAAGTAGTTTGTTTATTAGCTAGATGTAAAGAAAGCATGGCGGACCGTACTCATTTACAATCATTTCTATCACCAAAGCTGCTTACTCCTTGATTTTTGGGGTAAACTGAGGAGAAAAAAAACAGCGCATAAGGCAAGAGAAGTAGCCTGACGTGGTCATACTCAATTCTAGTCAGAATATGAGTCTGATGCCGCTCCATTGGGCTTTGATTATGGGGCATGTTTCAACAGAACCAGGAAAGACCTCAATTGGATAGACCCTCAACCAATCTGAGCACCGGAGCGACTCGTAATGTTAGTTGTTAAATGTCAACAGAACTCAACTGCACTGTTGCCAAGTCCGTGTTTTTCCCATGGGATGTTCTCCATGTCCGCAGGTTGGAGCGACCCCAATTATGGGATATATATAGCCCCAGGAATGCGAATTTTAGCAAGCAACCATGCCAAAATAACATATTTTGCCAATCAAACGCCATTTTTTTCTGGAGAACCCACCAGAAAGCTATTGGGATTGTTTTGGGCTATAGTTATGAGTAGCAATTGCGCGACATTGCAAAAAAAACTGTCAGCACGCCGCTGGATTAAGTAATGTTAGAAGAAAAAGATGAGTGTAAACGATCTTTGCAAGTGTTGTAAAAAATAATTAAAGTTTACACAGAGTACTCACCAACACGATCATCGTTTCTGAGAGAAATAGTGAAGGTGAATGCATATACGAACAAGTTCTCCGTTTAGGATAAGAGCAAATTCAACCCAAAGCGCCTTCGATGACGTGGATGATTACGTTACTGTTTATCATCTGTCCATCATCGTCTAAAGCCCGCCCTGATGATTTAATTGGACCGAACAGTTTCTGTTCGGGCATAATAACTCCTCTATGGATCGAGTCCAGACTGAATTCCCCGAGCAAAACATTTTGTGGGCGGGGCTAAATTCGGCTGGCATCCAGGCTACAAGAGAAGCTGTTATACCTTTTATTTTACGTTATTTGTATATTTGGAAATGTCCGTAGGGGCTGCCACTGTTTTTTCGTGGGGTATGTGACGTCAGAGCGCGTAACTGGGAGTACATCAATATAGTACGAGTTCACGGGTGGGAAGTCACGGGTTTGGCTGCCGTTCCAGTGCACTTTCACGGGTAGAAACCACGGGTTACGGGTTGCCTGGAATGCACCATTACACAACAATTTGTTCTTTTTCACTTCCAAAAACTGTATATTTAATGGTATTTTACTGTAAAATTACATTAAATATATTACAGTTATACCTTCCACTGTATATAGTGCGAAGCTGTCTGTTAACCAGTTAACTGTTTTTAACCGTAGCATTTTTACAGTCTTTTACCGTTAAAATCACGATCATTTTTTACAGTTTTTGAGCTATATGCTTGCAGCACATCTATACTAATGGCATCAGTCTATAGTCAGAACCAGGTCTGTGATCTTTCGTCCTCTGAACACGTGGCGTCTCCTCAAGCGTCTGCTGACGATCAGCGCGTCAGACTTCATTGCAGTAATTGGCCAGACTGCAGGGGACGCGAGCTTGAAATATTTTCTTAGCGGGATATATGTGATTTAGACTGCCAGATCTTATTTAACGTAAAAAGCAACAAGTTAAACGCTTTTGTTCTTTGAGGAATTTAGGCTTGATCCACTTTGAGTAATTCTCAGCAGATTTGACAGCTGGTGTTTAATATCTATGACTGCAAACACAAGAAATGCGACATAAAGTCTGTAAATATGATTGCGGGTCATGATTATTATGGAAACTCTGTTAGTTTAGTCATATTTATTTTAATGTTTTTTTCCCTGTCAAATGCTAATGATGTGACTTGCCTCTGTAATGTAGACCACATGTTCATGCTGTCAACATCTGCAAATGAATCTTGGATGCAGTTGTAAAGAAGGAAATGGGCATAGGAAAAAAATGCATTAAAGTATAGTCTTGTAGTTTGGATGGATGACAAGATCTGACGTATGAATGTATTTAGTTTTAGTTGCCAAGTCAAGCATTACTGTTTGTGATACTTGTGGAGAATCGTGCACTGAAAAATAATGTGGTGTAAAACCATTTTGACTGATAATAAATGGCAAGTTTAGTGAATTTAACATGAAATATTGAAGTGAAGGTTGTTTTGAACGTTCTATTCATCAAATAATCCTGAAAAAAAAAATGCATCACGGTCTCCACAAAAATATGACAATATTGATAATAATCATAAATGTCTCTTAAGCAGCAAATCCTCATATGAGAATGATTAGTGAAGGATCATGAGACACTGAAGACTGGAGTAATGATGATAAATTCAGCTTTGATCACAGGAATAAATTACATTTCACAATATATTCACATAGAAAACACGGATTTTAAATAGTAAAAAATTATAAAATTTTACTGTATATTTTGATCAAATAAATGCTGGCTTGGTGAGCAAAAGAGACATTAAAATCTTAATGGCATGTGACACATTGAATTAAACATGTTGAAATAATATTGTCTTGTAAAACTTACTCCAATCATCTTTATTTGATTTATTTACAACTTGTTTTTTTTAACAGTGTGTGATGTTAAGAATATGTTTCATCGCTTAAAAATCAAAGTTATGATGATATTTCAGTTTGAGGGTATGTTTCCATTTACATCGCACACAGGCAAAACAATCCCTGTTCACACGGATCTGCGAAAACGTCTAAAACCGCTGTATTCTGCTGCCAGGCCAGTAGAATACAGTAAAATACAGTAGTCACTTTGTAAAAAAAAACCCCACTGTGCCTATAGACTGAACATGCAATATGCATGCACATGATGTCACTGACACAATAATGGTATCGTTTTCAAAAAGTTGCATTTTCAGGCACCCAAAATGCCTTTGTTGTGTAAACGAACGGCTAAAATGCTTACAGTTTTTAGTTCAAAATGCTTAAAAAGTTGTCTGTTTTTAGTTCAAAATGGTGTTGTGGAAACGAACCTTTATATAAACTATAAACTTTATTCCATGAGCGTCGGAAGCAAATAAAATGTGGGTGGATCCTCTCTCTCAGAATTTTTTTTTTTGAATTCCATTTACATTAAATAGAAATATACCGCCATTTATTAAAATATTGATTGGGCCAGATAAAATACGAAAATCCCTCAATTATTTACCATGGCAATAGTGTAGGGGTAAGACGCATGGTGTTGAGTTTTGACGCAAATCGACCTGAAGTTCGAATCCGCCTTATGCCGAACTTGCTCTACTCCATTTCCCCATCACATATCAGATCAAAAAGGCATTTATTTTCCATAAAAATGAAGAAAATATTAGAAAAGTTGAAATAAAGCATCTAACGTGTTTAATAATAAGTGTTTATCGGTTAGGGGTAGAATTAGAGATGATAAAAGTGAGTGGGTCCAATATCATTGGTTGTAAAAAGTGGGTGGGTCTTGTCCCACCCACACACAATGGTTTTAACGCCCATGCTTTATTCTCATTTTATATTTAGTGCATGTGAAGATTTTAGACGATGTTTGTGCGTTCATCGGTTGGTTTGTGGGAAATCTCCTGTCGCCGTGTTGTAAGGAGACCCTGAAGTGTCCGGTCAGTTTCTGTAATCTTCACTTTGACCCTTTGAAGCCTTATTTAGGGCTCAGGAGAGGGCAGAGGGGCCCTGACCCCGCTTCTCTGAGGGCCGCGCGGCCCTGCCAGGAGCTGCCATTATAATGCAATAGTCTTGAAGTGGCATTTGAAAACCCCGGGAGGTGTGCAACACTTTTCCCCCCCTTTTTCTCCCAATTAAACTTATTTTTGCTCCCAAACAAGAGGCCTGTATTCATTCGCACAGGTGTTTTTTCAGTAAAGTGCTGTTAACTGAAGATTGCCACTGTGCATGTGAAACTTGTGTCTATAGAAGAAGTCAGAACAAATACAGTACATAAATATTGAAATATCACTATCATTAAATTGATCAAAACTGACAGTAAAGACATTTATAATGTTTGAAAAGATTTCAAATAAATGCTGTGCTGTTCTTTTGAACTTTCTATTGATCAAAGAATCCAGGGAACAAATATATATATCGTTTTCCACAAAAAAATAAGAAAACTAATCCCATTAATGTAATATTGTAAAGACATTATTTAAATTGCAAATTATTTATACCTGCATCATGATACTATTTGTTTTATTTTAATCTGATTTAAAGGGTTCACCCAAAAATGAAAATTAGCCCATGATTTAATCACCCTCAAGTCATCCTACGTATATATGACATTCTTTTTTCAGACGAATACAATCAGAGTTTTATTAAAAATGTCAAAGCTTTATAATGGCAGTGACTTTTGGGTCATTTTTGAAGTCCATAAAAGTGTGGTCAGCGGTATGCGAGTCGCTAGCATTAAAAGAGTAACGTCAAGTTCCTCCACACCAAACTCGCTCATCCATGTCTTTATGGACCGGCGCTTTGTGCACTGGAGCGCAGTCATGTTGGAACAGGAAGGGGCCGTCCCCAAACTGTTCCCACAAAATTGGGAGCATGAAATTGTCCAAAATGTCTTGGTGAAGCATTAAGAGTTCCTTTCACTGGAACTAAGGGGCCAAGCCCAACCCCTGAAAAACAACCCCACCCCATAATCCCCCTCCACCAAACTTTACACTTGTCACAATGCAGTCAGGCAAGTCCCGTTCTCCTGGCAACCGCCAAACCCAGACTCATCCATGGGATTGCCAGACAGAGAAGCGTGATTGGTCACTCAGAGAACACGTCTCACTGCTCTAGAGTCCAGTTGCGGCGTGCTTTATCCCACTGCATCCCATCTTTGAATTGCACTTGGTGATGTAAGGCTTGGATGAGCTGCTCGGTCATGGAAACCCATTCCATGAAGCTCTCTCCGCACTGTTCTTGAGCTCATCTGAAGGCCACAGGAGTTTGGAGGTCTGGAGCGATTGACTCTGCAGAAAGTTGTCGACTTCTGGGCACTGTGACCCTCAGCATGCGTTGACCCCGCTCTGAGATTTTACGTTGCCCATCACTTCGTGGCTGAGTTGCTGTTGTTCCCAATCGCTTCCTCTTTGTTATAATCCCACTAACAGTTGAGTGTGGAATATTTAGAGGTGTGGAAATTTCCCGAATGGACTTATTGCACAGGTGGCAACCTTTCCCGGTCCCACGCTTGAGTTCACTGAGCTCCTGAGAGCGACCCATTGTTTCACAAATGTGTGTAGAAGCGTCTGCATGCCTAGTGCTTGATTTATACACCTGTGGCCATGAAGGGATTGAACACCTGAACTCAGTGATTTGGAGGGGTGTCTCAATACTTTTGGCATTATAGTGTAGTGTATAGTCTCAAATATACTTTCTAATCAAACTATCATAACAGTGTAATTTTAAGACCAGCAGAGCTGATGCAAACATCCATCACAATGATCAGATGATTTCAATTGCTATGAATAGCTGTTTCCTCAGCTTCAGCGTCTATTTATAATCTAGGGGGCGGGGCTTCAAATTCTAGAGGGCATTTGATTGGACACAAAATCTGATGAGAAGCTAAAGTGCAGAGTGATGTCATCACTATTGGCGGAAGTGAGAGACTAGGTTTTGAACGCGAAATGTGAATTGTTTTGAAGCTCACTTGCTTTATAGATAACAGTAAATCTAACACATTCATACTGAAAGCCACAGCACTTTGGGGACTTCAAAGGTGAGACTTGCGCAGCTGCAGAACTGTATTTAATTGGACCCATGCACACAGAGGACGAGGCGAGAGGATTCGTCATGGAGGGAAGCTCGTCTCCCGGTGTCAGAGTTTTGCTGCGAGGCAACCCAAACAGCTGTGTTGACGGCGCAGTCGCAGATTACAAACAGCAGCTTTCTGGCGAACCAGCGTTTCTGCACGAGGACATCCTTTGATCATCCGCCGCTGTTAAACTTCACGATTGCCCTGGCGTCAGATAAAACTCCTGATTACTGTCTTAATGACAGGCTTGAAGTCCGATGCAGATCCCATGATGCTCAGCTTTCAGTGTTTGTTGTTTATGCCAATAATAACTCAAGAGTGGCTTAAAGGGATAGTTCACCCAAAAATTCTGTCATCATTTAGATTGGTTCCAAACCCGTATGAGTTTTTCTTCTGTTGAACACAAAAGATGTTTTGAAGAATGTTGGTAACCAGACAGTTGAGGAAAAAAAGGATGGAAGGTGTGCCGTCAACTGTATGGTTCTTTTGTCTGGTAAAATATTTTGGGTGAACTAACCCTTTAAAGTGTGTAGCTAATATAAATGTCTTAGTTAAGAGATGTTGCATCACTGGTTTCTAATGAGTGACATTTATTTTACTTTGCAATACTAAGTATGCATACATTTGTTGAATAGTTTGCAGTCTGTTAGATGTTTTTGAAAGTCTCTTCTCATCAAGACTGCGTTTATTTGACTGTAAATACAGTAAAAATTAGGGATGTAAGATAGATCAGCCACCATATCGGTATTGGCCGATATTCATTTTACTCGTGCCATCTTTGTGTCAATCTCATGTCAATCTTGAGTACCTATAGCAGGGGTGGGGAATGTTGATCCAGTTTTTTTTCAGGGTTTGAGCTAAACTCTGACAGAGAGTGGCCCTTCTGGATCAGCGTTCCCCGCCCCTGACCTATACAGTAGCATTGCATCCTTTATATCTCTGAAGAGTCTTTAGTTTTATTATTTTTATAAAAGATAGATACGCTGTACAAAGTTTTAATAAAACAGAGCGGCTGGAGGCGTATCGCGGATAGCCAACAACACAGACATTTGAAGCAGTTTTACTCACCGCCTGTGGTTCCAACGCATGACAGTGAACCTTTATCGTTGGGACCGCTCCATCTTTCAGCATTAGACGATCTGCAAATCCGGAGTTGAACTGGGCCTTGTTTATAAAACAATCCTTGCTTAAATGCAGGGAACAAACAAAAACACTTGCGCAACTCCGTTGCTGCTCTGGAGAAACTCCATCCACTGTCCCGTTAACGCTGGGTTCTTTGGGAAGCTGAACAGGGCTGTCTTTCCCTGACAACCAAAAACACACTTCTTTGGTGACATTGTTGATTTTGTGAAGTCCTGTGCAGCACAGCTGAAGACTTCCTTAAAGCCGAGCAAAGTGTGTAGACGGGTGTGCTTTTGCTCTCGCTCTGGTCGACGTGTGCGCGCACCCTTCCGGGAGAAGTGCCCGTACAAGGGAATCTCACCCTTGTTGACGTCACATAGACCCATACTCGAAAATAAACTTTCCGAAACTAGTGAGAAACCGAAAGGAGTATTTTTGGCACAGAAATACTCCATCCAACATCCAACTTATTTTTTTAAAACTGTCCATGTTTAGCATGGGAATCCAAGTCTTTAACAGTAGCTATGTTTCCATCCACCTATTTTTATGCGCATTTTGTGATAACGCATAAACAAATTGTGAATGGAAACCCCAAGATGCACATAAATTCTAAAAATGTGCATTAAAAACGTATGCACTCGTTTGAGTCGGATACATTTTCTATCCGATACGCATTTACCGTACAAATTCCTCGGTGCGCATAAAAAAAATCATGTGACTTTTGCGATGTAACAGCATAACTATTAACCGGCAGAAGGATCTAGTTTGCAAAGCATCTGAAATGCTGTTTTGGTCATTCAGAAGTCTGTTGTCAAAGATGCTCGGGATATTTTCCTGACCATCCCACGTTTATTGAGACGCAAATACTGTATTATATATGAAAATGTTTATATATGGTGGCTTTATCAGGAAGTGACGATTATGTTCTCTTCGACTCACTGGATGGAAACGGTGCTTTGTTCGCAAGTGTTTTATGCGATATTGCGATTTTGCACATAAGTTACATTCGCAACTTTGGATGGAAACATAGCTAGTGTAATGCATGAAATAGCATTACACCCCTTTAATGTTATCGGTCCCGATAAGAAAATTTGGCAGATATATTAAAGCCGGTAAATAATGTATTATTTCCTTCAGCTGAGACGCTTCAGATGCGCACTGTTCACCATGATGGGTTTAAATTGCTTGAGATGATTGAGATTGAAAATACAGTGCAAGTCTGTCATATCGGCTACATAGAAATTATAACAAGAACATTATAATTGTGTGCTTGGGTCATGGCCTGTAATGGTGTGGTAAGGCTCTCAAAAATTATATACAAATTTGGATTTAGATTTTTCGGCCAATATGCTATCAGTTATCAGTTATATAAAGAATTATCCTTTATCGCCCAAAATATTCATATCATTGCATGATTTGATGCTTAAGAAACATTTATGATTATTATCAATGTTAAAAACAGTCATATTTTTGTGGAAACCATATTGAGAATTTTTCATGTTCTTCTGAGTGTTTTTGTGTGCCTTTCAAGGAGGCCGTCCTGTTTTGTTTCCATCCACCGAGTCCCTCACAGTCTTGATGGATGGTGGTTTGCACAAGCTGCTTTCAAAGAGTTTCTCACTGAAAAGAGTCAAAGCTTTCCACTAATTGAAAGAGTGTAAGTGATGGTTGAAGATGCTGAGATCTCCGGTTTGGTCCCAGGAAGGAGATCGGAGGCCTCTGACCTCTCGCTACAAAGAGGGTCTTCTCATCCTAACATACTAAGCTGGGAAGAGCAAATATTTAGCAGCCTCACAACAATGATGGACTGGGAAAAATGGATCGCTAAGTGTGTTTCATTCTTCAAGACCTCTAAGCTCTTCAGAATGGGGTGAAGAAAAAAAAAACCAAGTTGAGTAATTATTGAGGTTTCCTCTAGGCTGGATCTGCTCTAATAGCCAGTGGCATTTATGGCGGTAGACTTTTTTACTTCATTGAAAAAGTGTGTTAGGGTTCCTCCTATAAATCTTTGAGGTGGATATTCGCTCAGCGCTGTTTGGAAAACTACTTAAAGCCCATTATATGCCACGAAATATTCGCTGTTTCTCCCTCCCGTCTCAGACGTTAACACTGACTTTATTGTCTGACACACTGGTACCGTTTTTACGGCTCTAGTTCTGCTTTGAAAACGTCTCTTTCCATGTCGTCCACCTGTTTTATGCCACATTAATTGCTTGTTCTATACAAATGTACAATTGTGCATCAAAAGAATGGTCATCTTACAGCGACAGGAAGCAAAGCATGCATTAAGCATTTTATTTAGATCAACAGGGTGATTTATTGAATATTTTTTAAATAAAAATACAGTAAAAATGTTGCAATATTTGTACTATTTAAGATAAGTGTTTCTATGTGAATATATAGTGCAGTGTAATTATATCCTGTGATCAAAGCTGAATTTATCCTCATTACTCCAGTCTTCAGTGTCACATGATCCTTCACTAATCATTCAGATGATTTGATGCTCAAGAAATATATACGATTATTATCATTGTATTTGTATTT
This sequence comes from Gobiocypris rarus, assembly GCA_023029165.1. Taxonomy (NCBI): domain Eukaryota; kingdom Metazoa; phylum Chordata; class Actinopteri; order Cypriniformes; family Gobionidae; genus Gobiocypris; species Gobiocypris rarus. The sequence continues at coordinate 2,869,790 of CM040917.1, forward strand.
GCGTTTTATTTTTATAAAAAAATAAAAGTATGAATGTTATGGAAGTTTAAATTTACTGTAAATCAAATGTACTGTACTAAATATTTTTTTATTTTATTTAAAATGTATATTTTGTAAAATAACTTTTCTCTGAAATTACTATAACATCAAAGCCATATGGCTAACCAAGTTGTGCTCCAAATTTGAAGTTGATATCACGGAAATTAAAGTTCATAGGAAATTTTGTTTAGGCAATGTACCAAAAGTATACACTGGGTGCCGTCCACACTCCTCTTCTTGCGTTCTCCTTTAACACATCCAAATTTCACTTACACCCCTAAACAGTCACCATATAGGAAATCTTGAGACTCAGACCTTTCCGATGATGTGTGTTTTGTCAAGATTAGAAAAGGTTCGGATTATAAAGTCGTTAAAAATAATTTAGAGTACCGTTTCCATGGTAACGCAAGGTCCAATTTCAAAATGGTTAAAAAATGTCAAATTAAAAAAATTCACAGGATGAATTCGTAAGCTTTCGATTAACACCTAATTTATGATGATTGCTAAAATATGTGATATGAAACAAAGAACAAGGATAAATAAAACGAGTGCCAAGCATCACGCTAGTGGAACAGTTAAGGGGTTAAACGAACAACATTTATTTGAAATCTTTTGTAACGCAAATGTCTTTTACTGTCACTTTTTGATCAATTTAATACATCCTTGCTGAATAAAAGTTCTTACTGACCTCATTAGTTTAAGTTGAAGTACTAAAACTAATATCTAATATTATCAAAAGCTATAGTAGCAGTGACACAGGCCCTGTTTACACCTGGTATTAAGATGCATTTTGGTCGATCGGATCACAAGTGGACGACTCTAAATACAGGAGTAAACAGAGTCCAAAAGCTTATCCAATTTTGACCTCTTCCAGATGTAGTGGAAAACACATTCAAACGGATTACTTTTCACTCTAAAAAATTCTGGGTAAAAAAACAACCCAATGTTTGGGTCAAATATGGACTAACCCAGCAATTGGGTTGTTTTAAGCAAATATTTAACACAACCGCAGGGTTAAAACAACCCAATCGCTGGGTTAAAAAAACCCAACTGCTGGGTTAGTCCATATTTGACCCAACATTTTTTAGAGTGTATTCATGAGGTTGAATTAGGGCTGGGCGATATATTGAATATTAGCGATAATATCGCAATCATTTTGATGACGATTTAAAATTTGAAAATATCGTGAATATCGAATATTTCAAATTCAACATGCATACTTTCCCAAAAACATTACCAGATAACGCAGAGGTCTGCTTCCACCATTCATTAAACATTGGAAGCAGAAGAGTTAAATATATACGCGCAGCGCATGACAAAGAAAGCAACAGAAACATGCGCGCATGAGAGAAATAATAGCGTGGAGCGGGATGTGCTCGCGCTGCCGGACTCTGACCTGAAGCGCACACACCTTTCAGACAACACACGATCGGGATTCAGTTCTTTCATGGATTATTGGGTTTCAATGGCCAAACAAATGTAAAAATGCACGTCCTGGCGAGTATTAAACACAGTAGTGTGTGTCTTTAGTGAACGCACACAGAGTTGAGTGAGGAATCGTGTGTGTCAGTGTATTGGGTCCGTGCAGCTCTTAAAGGGCCGGAGCTCATATTCTGTGTGATTTAATGTTCATCAAACAACAATGAAAAATAGAAAACCACCCCATGCTTGGCTAAACAACTTTGATTTATTTATTAAGAATCAGTGTAGCCTATAGTTCATTTATAGAGTGAAGACTGAGCAGTTTTTTTATATTAGATTTTTGATTTATTTATTGACTTGCTGCTGTTAAATAGACCCACTGTAGCTGAAAATAAAGCACTGGTTTTGTCATATTGTTTGTAATTTGCATGTTTAGCTTATGTTTAAAAAAAAATCAAATTAAAAATCTATATTGTAATTATAAAAGTACATTAAAAAATATATAAAATTACTCGTATCATGATTTAAGATTTTGGTCATTCCGACCTGTTCAGTAAACCTAAACATTTTGTATTTAATTTGGCTCTATCTAAATAGTTTTTGTTGTTTTTAATGGGGGCAAAATACATTTTTATTTATTTATTTAAAAGCAATTGCAAACATATCGAGATATGCAAGCTTTTTTTGTCCATTAGATTTGAAAAAGTCCATACATTTACCCGCCCCATGAAGAAATCAGGACAGAAGTGGTTGAAAGTGGATAAAAGAGACGAGGTGTAAACGGGAATGTCTCCCTCGTCTACTTGTGATCCGATCGACCAAAATGCAGCTGTAAACAGGGCCTAAGATAACACAGCACATCCCTCAAAATACTGTTCCCGTAGGCAGCTCACTAGCTTCCAGAACAGAGCCACAGTGTCCTCACACTTTTTTTTGACACCACACTGAGAATAGAGAGCGTTTTCCAGATGATATAAGTTTAGGTGCCGAGTTCTGGAAAATCGGTTTGTGCGGGAGACGGACAAAGTCAGTATTTTTTCCTATTTCTCAACCTCACAGATTTTTTCATTTTGGGAACCTCGCAGTGTAACGTCCTCTGAGGTTTGCTCCTGTCAGACCTGCTCCTGATGTCATTGATGTTAATATGTTTTGAGCTCATTTAGCGGATGAAGGATTAATCGCAGGCCCCGGCAGTTTCTGGGTGGAGAACTTGTTGTAGTCAACTAGTCATTTTTACAGCAAATACAGTTAAGAGATCTTCTCACACACTCGTATAATCACCTAATAAATCCAAGTATGACAAGAGTGTATGTGTTTCTCGGTTTTAAGGTCTTGGATATCAATATTTGGCTAGTTAAAGCACTACTCATACCCGTTTATTGTGAAAATTTGTGAAAGAGTGTTTTGGAACGACCCTCGTCTGTTCATACAAACAGTAAGAAATCGATTCAATGCAGCGATTAATGGGGGCTTGGGGCCACCAAAATGAATAAAAATGCTTCCAAAAAACAAAGTTTGGCCCAAAAAAGTATCTGCACAAGTTCTTGTTTTTAATGTTCTTTAGCAATATCACATGAGCAAAAGTGCTGTTTTCTCGAATATCAGGACGTTTGAAAATGTGATACTGATTTTATACAACAATTCAATAAACAATAAGTTAATAGGCTATTAGGTGACTTACATTTTAGACACAATATTGTCAATATATTTCCTATTTTGCCAACTAAAATAGTAGAAACTGTTGAGCCCTTGCTCCCAGCAACCGTTGCAGTTTCATTACTGAATGAATCCGCGTTTTTGAGTTACGACGACTCTCACTCACTTCTGCTTTGTCCCTGAATCAATCAGCTGTTTTGAATGAATCATTTAACTGAATGATTCAATGACTGATTCGTTAAGTTTCTTTGAAACGGTGGTCTTTTCAACCACACGGTAACGATCAATATAGAGTAAATCACTTTTGAAAGTAACTTGACGCTTCAAATAAAGATTGTATCAACGTTGTTACACCAGTAGGTGGCATTAAAACCTGTGTTTGTAATATAATTATTCATTCAAGAGATTCATTCAAAAACACTGATTCATCCAGTAATGAAACAAGTAAAAGTCGTTATGAGTGAGTCATTGAATCATTGAATCATTCACTCAAGAGATTTGTTCAAAAACACTGATTCATCCAGTAATGAAACAAGTTAAGTCTTTATGAGTGAGTCATTGAATCATTCCCTCAATCCATTAAAAAAAATCACATTAATTAAATAGATATTTTTAAATAGACTGGAGTTATTAACATTTTGTCTGAGCCCTGAATAGTAAATGACATTTTATTTTGTTCAGTTGTCTATAGCAAACCTTCTTTCTTTCATTTTGTGTGATATGCTGTATTTTTGTATTGCATATAAGCTTCAAGTAAACCTCTATGAGGGCAGCTGTCCGTTTTGTCCTGTACTGTCACCTGATCTGTTCTTTTTTAGGGTTAAACATACATACGCACCTGGATTTCTCATTTCAAGCCACTATAACTGTACGAGCCTGTCATTTTTCTGCCTCAGTATCATTTTTCTGACATGATTTGTCGTTAAATAGAGGAGGAAGTGAAGGCAAGACCCTGGGATCATCCCATCACAGTTTTGTGTGTTTTAAACATTGAAACAATGACACACACTTTGCCTTACAGAGACATTAGTGTGGCAGACGGGAGTGCACACATGTTTGTGTTTATAGGACAGGTTTGTCAAAGCACACATTCATCATTCTGCCTGCTCGTGGTCTCTGCTGGTACCCTGATGCTAGTGTTTCAGAGCGCAGATCTCAACAAAAATGTTACCGTTTTGCACACTTGACAATTGTTGGAATTCCATTTTAGTGCACTCTAATCGAATTAAAAATGCCTTGTTAAATAACTGGACCCATCTTACTTCCATAATGTGACTTTCCTTTTAATATTGTGCACTGATGATGATTTGTGCACAATAAAGGCCAGTTCACACCAAAAATAATAACTATAAAGCAGTGCCAGTTCTAGACTTCTGGGGCCCCTAAGCAAAACTTTGTAAGGGGGCCCCTGTCAATGCGTTCATAAAAAAATCCCCAAATGACCCCCAACCTCTTAATCTGCCTGTAGCTACCTAGATCAGAGATGGAAAAGAGCATTTACACCCAATACAGGCAATTTACTATGGAAATATGTGACCCTGGAGCTGGAGCACTTACCATTCATAATCTCACGGGTATATTTGTGGCAATAGCTAATAATACATTGTAAGAGTCAAAATTATAGTTTTTTCTTTTATGTCAAAAATCATTAGGATATACAGATCATCTTCCATGAAGATATTTTGTAAATTTTATACTGTAAATATAAAAAATATATATTATTATTAATAATATGCATTACTATGGACTTCACTTGGACAATTTTAAAGGTGTTTTTCTCAATATTTACATTTTTTTGCACCCTCAGATTCTCAAATAGTTCTCAGCTAAATTTGTCCTATACTAACAACAACACCATACATCATGCATCAATGGAAAGCTTATTTATTCAGCTTTCAGATGCATACATCTCAAAAATGGACCCTTATGACTGGTTTTGTGGTCCAGGGTCACATATATGGTTTTTAAGGCTTTTTAACTGTTATAGCTCACCCTATGGTCCGATCTCCCTAATAGAATCACATGTTGCATGTGCTCACCTAATTTCGTGATGTTTTGAGCGTTTTCGTTTAGGATTTTATGGCATTTGGGTATATCCATCCAAAGGGCAAAGCTCAACATTTATTGATAATTATTGACTGAGAGAGTCACGAGAATTGTGGTTTTATAGAGGTTGAGCCAAAAACCTAGGACTAGTTCGCGAAAGTTGGTTTACAAAATAATCTTCAATATTTAACAAACTAATCGATTGACTGTGGGATCTTAGAACTCCTCATTATGAGCATCTTTGCCTTTATCATTTCGTGGGCGTGTACGAAAAATTGCGTGGTATACAAAAATGTGAAGGTGCCCCCCCGGTGGCCAATTTCTTTCAAATTTCTCCCGAGCCTCCAGGGCTGTGTTTCAAACATGCCCAGCGAGTTTCGTTCAGATCGGCCTCTGTTAACCTAGCTGCTCAAAATTCATTGGCTGCTGCCGTACGTATTTTTCAAGATACGCCAATGTCCTCAAAGGCAGTCTTGCCATCTTGGACAAAGACATTGCATGCCAAATTTCAAGTCAATCAGACTTAGGGTTGCGTAGTTATAGTCATTTTTATGTTTTTCCCATGTTATAGCGCCACCAAGTGGCCAGTCGCTGTGTCTTCTCTCACATGACCCCAGAATGAGCTCTAACTTATGCTTTAGCCGAGGATCCCAATGGTATAAGACACTTGAGCCTACGCCTAACGGTACTTTCGTAATGATTCGCCTGATTTGGATGCTATAGGAAGGGCGACTGCACTGCTTTAAAGGAAAGTGACAGAATGCAACATCATGTTTTCATAATTGTTGGAAGCCAAAACCGAAAATAAAATTATATTAATTGCATTCCTAGTCATTAAATCATCTTTCAGAACAAGGGGACCCCTGGTGGTTTGGAGGACCTACGCAACTAGCGTACTTATGAGTATCGGGAGGACCGGCTCTGCTATAAAGATAACTAGCTTTATTAGCGTCAGCACCAGTGGCTTATTATAAGTGCACCCTGCATTTTTGTTGTCTGCTGCTTTAAATGCCTGAGCTGATTGGCTGTCAATGTTTTTATCATTCATCAGCTGGAGACATTCGTTCTGAAAGTGATTCCAAAGATATCGTTCTTCAATGCTGTTTTCATTATAGTTTTGGTGTGATGCTATTCTAATATATTTAGAACTATTTTTAGAACTACATCTTTATAGTTATAGTTATCGTCTTTGGTGTGAGTGGGCATTAAGACCAGGAATATGCAATAACCCTTATTTGAAACATGATGGCGCAAAACAGCGATTTCACTGTAAGGGGACCCGTGGTGTGTGTAGATAGAAACGGCTCATTCTAAATGAAAACATAATGGTTCATTATGTAAGGTCTTTATACTCCACGGAAAACATAGTTATGCATATATTACATTGCATTTCTGTCAATAGATCCTCATAAATACTACACACTGCATTAAATCATAAAACTGTTAGTTTGACAACCAGAGCCTATTTGACACAAAATATAGGTTAAAATGGGTTTGAGAAATTAAGGCAATGAAGGGTTTGTGTGAGATGCAGATCTGTAATGAAATATGAACGGATTTGTGTGTGTGTTGTTTAGTTTCACATTTTTAATGCGGCCAGCAGGTGTTGGTTCACATTGGAAACATGACACAGGCAGGACGCCAGCAGTGTTTCCCCAGCCGAGCGCTGTTAGTACGGGCCTGTTCATTATAATCAGAGTCAGCACACACACACACACACACACACACGCACGTCCGTCTTTCCTGGAGCCGCTGAGTGAAATCATGCAGGGTGAGGTGATTCGGTTTGTGTTGGCATGAAAGCGGAACGAGACACAGACCAGGCTGCCGCGCTGCGGGTGTAACCGCGTGGCAACAGCTGAAATTTATTATGCACTTATGATATTTTTGTGGGTTTGCGGTCATTTATCACAAATGTACTCATAATTTTTTTAAGGGGATTTTTTTTTGTGGTTGGCTTTCACAAATGTTTGTGTTAAATTTTCATCAGTTAAAGATTTATGATTTAATTATGTTGTGTGGAATCAACTTTAATAAAACCGTGTGATATCGGATCAGAGTTTCACATTCCTCTGAGATTTTGGTCCATGATAGCATCACACAGTTGCTGCAGATTCCCTTTTCCTACATTACTCCACTAATATAGTCCAATTGAAGGAGTGAATTCGGACCAAATGTCAACCTTCGAAGGATCTGGTCTCTCTTGAATGATATTAAGCCTTAAAGTTCTGCGTAATTAAGGGCGTGGCCTCTTGAGTGACAGGTGGATTGCTGCTGCTGTCATTACTACCTGTTTGTCTGCTGTCTGTTAGTCCACCCGCGTCCCGCCTCTTTGCCCATTTTCGGTTATCTGGGAGCAGTGTTGAGGAAAGTTACTTTGAAAAGTAATGCATTACAATATTGCGTTACTCCCTTAAAAAGTAACTTATTGAGTTACTTAGTTACTTTTAAAGAAAAGTAATGCGTTACGTTACTGCGTAAATTTTTCTCACCTGGACTTGGCTTGTTTTTTTTGTTGTTTTTTTTATAACAAAAAGGTTCTATTTTGGTGCAAATGTAAAGACCTCTTCATACCAAAATTGAAATAAAAAGCCTTTAGGCTGAGGTAAAAATACTAGGGCCGGGACTCGATTAAAAAAATTAATCTAATTAATTAGAGGCTTTGTAATTAATTAATCGAAATTAATTGCATTTTAATTGCATATAAATATTTGACCTGAGAACAGTGAGAAGTAATTTTTTTCACATGGATTTTTAGTATACCATTGAATAATGACTGAATACATAAGCTTAATCAACAAAATTTCGTTTATTTATTTATGTCCAGCGTTTTGCATTGAGGTGATATTTGGGGCTCGATACGCAAATTCCTTGTTGCATAGCTTCCACACAACCATCTTGTCGACGCTTCCATCCTTTCGTTTTTTAAAACAAAATTTCCCATCCACGGGGCCAAGCAAAGCAGTCTCGTCAGCTTCTTCGTTCATGTTCACTGTGGTTTGTTGTGTTCAGATGTCAAGAACGCTATTGGTGTTCCAGTATAATCGGTCCGTCGATAACTCATTCATTAAAAACGCGTTCTGCAAAAATAAGTTAAAATTGTTATCAATTTTTTGCGTAATTAATCTTAATTAACGCGTTAAAGTCACGCAATTAATTAATCTTAATTAACGCGTTAAAGTCCCGGCCCTAAAAAATACACATTCACACGCTCTGCTGCGCTGCCATTCTGGATAATGGAAGAATAGGACGCAGGAGAAAAAAAAAGTTTTACCAATAAAATAAAAAAACTAGTAATTTTTGCTCATGGTTTAACTGAATAATTAAAGGTCAGCAGCAAATTGGTCAATAAAGGTAGATTAAATGCATAAAAATATTTGTTTTATTTAACATTTAATTATTGGAGGTTTGCATATTTTGCATTTGACTGATATTATTGTTTTACCCAATATTGAATACTCAATCTTTATGCAAGTGAGATGAATAAATGCTCAGATTTAGTCAAGAACTACAATAACTATCATGTTCACATGTTCACACACATCGCTTCTGCACTTACTCTCGATCTCATGGGGACAGGAGAGCTGTCAGTCAAATAAATGTGAAAAGGTAATGCGTTACTTTACTAGTTACTTGATAAAGTAATCTTATTACGTAACTCAAGTTACTTGTAATGCGTTACCCCCAACACTGTCCGGGAGTGACGTGCTAAGATGCCGACGGCCGGCTTCAAAAATGATCTTCAGAAAACTACAGATGATGTCACGGACACTACGTCCATACAGTCTATGATTCGCCATCTTCTGGGAATTCACTGCGTGCAACTCTCATAGTGCATTATCTAGTTGTTGAGTGTACATCGGTTGTACCCTCGTTATTGCGGTGCATTATGGGAGTGCACTCAATAGCGTCCACTATGGTTTCGGACACCACTACAAATGGCTGTCCTCTCAAATAGTGCCCTATTTAAGGGTATAGGGGGTGATTTCAGACACAGCCCATGTCTACATGCCTAAATCAAGCGTGCCGCACACACACACACACACACAAGTGAAGCCAAAGCACCTCGATCGCCCCAGGTGGCTGGTCCCAGTATAGCTCTTAAACCCCGCCCCCTCCATGTATTCTAATGTGAGACAAACTAAACAATCAAACTACACTTTAAATACATTTTTTCCAAAGATGTTTTCTGTCATTTTAGGTCATGTTTATCACACTGACGTAAGTGTTCATTTTTTAAAATAAGTTTGGGTTAAGGTAGTTTTTTGATGGTATAAAAACGGTGATGATTGACAGCTTCTGAGCGAAGTTGTCACTGAGGCACCAGTGGACTTTTTGCTTTAGCTTTAATTTGTACATTTCTATAACGGTTTATTCCACTCCGACTGCAGTAAACTGTACTATCAGATACTGCAGGAGTGTGGACGGGGTTTTGATATCGCGGCTCTACTTCCTGCTCTCTACTGTGCAGACGCAGGTCCCAAATCAGTGCAAGATGTCAGTGCTATATCAGCTTTTTTCTACAATGGAAGAGAATGAAGGGGCCATCTTTTCACAGACTATGACCTAAATGCATTGAATGCTGCCATGTGATTGGCTGATTAGATATTTATGTTAATTGAACAGGTGACCTAATAAAGTGGCCTGTGAGTGTATAATGTTAGTTATACAATACACACTATCATATCAAAGGTTCGGGGTTGGTGCGATTAATAGTTTTATTCAGTGAGGATGCATTATTTAATTAAAAGTGACACTAAAGACGTTTATAATATTGCAAAAGATTTCTAATTTAAATAAATTATTCCATAATTGGTGTTGATAGAGTTGAACTTGTCTGGAAACGGAGCATTCTTTTGAGAGTAAAAATCATTGATTTTGTCTAAATTGGATTGAGTTTGATATTGAGATGCATGCAATTGTAAGAAAAGGGTTGTTTTGTCTTTTCCTGCTGTACTCCAGTCAGACTGCTGTTTCTTTTCATTTTGGCCTTGAGACATCATGTCAGAATTCCTCTGGCCCCTGAACCTCCCTCGCTGAGGAATCTGAGGCCCCTAGAGAAATTTGACATCCACACTCCAAAAAGTGGGTGGAAGTCCAGAAGCCTGTGTCTGACAGACGTACTCCCTTCTCCGGCCGCTCTGTCCCTCTCTCCCCCCTCCGTCCGGAGGAATTCCAGAGCCGCCGCTGTTTGCTGAGCCGCGGCCAGATCTCAGACTGACTCTGATGGCCGGCGCAGGGTTTGGGACGTTCCTCAAAGAAAGAGCCGAACAAACGCTCTGGTCTCTCTGATCTCTCATCTTTCTACCAGCTCTACCAGTGTGTCTGTCTGTCCATCCGGACACTTTTGTAAGCAACAGGATCCAGGATTTAGGATCAGACAGAACATGTTTCCCACCATTTGCTTTCAACTAATCAAAATTTACATCAAAACGACAAGCCAACTGTATCTAGTTTGTATCTAGTATCTATCTATCTATCTATCTATCTATCTATCGTTCTGTCGTTCTATCTATCTATCTGTCTGTCTGTCTGTCTGTCTGTCTGTCTGTCTGTCTGTCTGTCTGTCTATCTATCTATCTATCTATCTATCTATTTATCTATCTATCTATCTATCTATCTATCTATCTATCTATCTGTCTGTCTGTCTGTCTGTCTGTCTGTCTGTCTGTCTGTCTGTCTGTCATCCTATCTATCGTTCTGTCGTTCTATCTATCAACTGTATCTATCTATCTATCTGTCTGTCTGTCTATCTATCTATCTATCTATCTATCTATCTATCTATCTATCTATCTATCTATCTATCTATCTATCTATCTATCTGTCTGTCTGTCTGTCTGTCTGTCTGTCTGTCTGTGTCTGTCTGTCTGTCTGTTTGTCTGTCTGTCTGTCTGTCTGTCTGTCTGTCTGTCTGTCTGTCTGTTTGTCTGTCTATCTATCTATCTATCTATCTATCTATCTATCTATCTATCTATCTATCTATCTATCTATCTATCTATCTATCTATCTATCTATCTATCTATCTATCTATCTATCTATCTATCTATATATCTATCTATCTATCTATCTACTTTTCTATCTATCTACTTTTCTAACTATCTATCTGTCATCCTATCTATCGTTCTGTCGTTCTATCTATCAACTGTATCTGTCTGTCTGTCTGTCTGTCTGTCTGTCTGTCTGTCTGTCTATCTATCTATCTATCTATCTATCTATCTATCTATCTATCTATCTGTCTGTCTGTCTGTCTGTCTGTCTGTCTGTCTGTCTGTCTGTCTGTCTATCTATCTATCTATCTATCTATCTATCTATCTATCTATCTATCTATCTGTCTGTCTGTCTGTCTGTCTGTCTGTCTGTCTGTCTGTCTGTCTGTCTATCTATCGTTCTATCTATCTATCGTTCTATCTATCTATTGTTCTATCTATCTATCTATCGTTCTATCTATCTATCTATCTATCTATCTATCTATCTATCTATCGTTCTATCTATCTATCTATCGCTATCTATCTATTGTTCTATCTATCTATCGTTCTATCTATCTATCTATCTATCGTTCTATCTATCTATCTATCTATCTATCTATCTATCTATCTATCTATCTATCTATCTATCTATCTATCTATCTATCTATCTATCTATCTATCTATCGTTCTATCTATCTATTGTTCTATCTATCTATCGTTCTATCTATCTATCTATCTATCGTTCTATCTATCTATCTATCTATCTATCTATCTATCTATCTATCTATCGTTCTATCTATCTATTGTTCTATCTATCTATTGTTCTATCTATCTATCTATCTATCTATCTATCTATCGTTCTATCTATCTATCGTTCTATCTATCTATTGTTCTATCTATCTATCTATCTATCTATCTATCTATCTATCTATCTATCTATCTATCTATCTATCTATCTATCGTTCTATCTATCTATTGTTCTATCTATCTATCTATCTATCTATCTATCTATCTATCTATCTATCTATCTATCTATCTATCTATCTATCTATCTATCTATCTATCTATCTATCTATCTATCTATCTATGTATCTATCTATCTATCTATCTATCTATCTATCTATCTATCTATCTATCTATCTATCTATCTATCTATCTATCTATCTATCTATCTATCTATCTATCTATCTATCTATCTATCTATCTATCTATCTATCTATCTATCTAGCAAAACCTAAACTAAATGTTCGTTTGTCACACAGAACAGAGTTGCTGCTCTCGTTTGCACCTGAGAGCCGTTAGGCAACACTTGTATGAGGAATGTAAATCAGGAACACACTCCCATATTTTATTTCCAGCCAAAAGTTCCATCCCTCCCTGCTTTTATGGATCAGCATTTTTGTAGCATAGAATAAAAGATGGCTTACATCTTCACCTGCTGCTGCATGCGCTAATGCTTTGAGTAAATTAAACAATACTGTCAATATACTTTTCATATTAGATGTCTAAATATTTGCTTAAGTCTTTTAGAGTTCCCAACTGTTTTCCTTTGATCTGCTCCATAATTTGCTTAGCGTGTATTGATCTTTCTCCAGCGCAGTAAAACACATGTGGGACTCAGAGGGCCCGAGGAACCAGCCAGGACTCGTCCGTCCTCATCAGAGAGGCGTCGGAGAGATTTGGTCCCCTAGAGTTTTGGAAAAAATTCAGACACACAAGTATTCTCAGAGAAACTCGGGGTTCAATTCTCATTGAGGTTTGCAAATTAGGGATGAGCTTGAACACCTAGTGTTGACTGTTGTCTTTAGCATCCTTGACTCCTAAATACTTGTCGTGTCATGGACAACAAACATGCCATACTACACTTTGCTTTACGACCAATCATTGCTTGCCGTCCGTAACAATGTGCGTGATGTCATCGAGGAGGCGGAACTAGTGTAATGCCAGCTAGCTAGTAAGAGTACACTGGCGACTATCAACTAGCCTCGACTCGGCTCGGCTTTCTTTTTGCTCCGTTTTCCATTACAGATCGTACCTATACAATAGTACCTGGTCTTAATAGCGACGCCGCAGGAAACTGCCATGACGTAATCTTCTCTCACTGGATCCTCTCTTCAGCAACCAAACAAAGGAAAGTCTGCACCTTCTCGTTTGAGCACGCAATCTCTAGACAAACTATTTAAAAATGGCGCGGTTATTCAGGATACTCCATCTGGCAAGTGCAATGATGACGCAATGAACAGTGATGATTCTCTCTGACCAATCAGCAGTCTGCTGTGTTTTCACGTCACATTTTAGTATCGCCTCAGCTCGCTCAGAACCTCGCCGGAGGTGGTACGAAAAAAAGTAACAGGTACAACTTTTACACAGTGGAAAACCAAACAAAGTGGAGATTAGTCGAGCCGAGTCGAGCTTGCACTGTGTAGTGAAAAATGCCAAATGCTAGTAATTGCTGTCTTTAGCGTCCTTGTTAAGGAACCCGCCTCCCATGCTGTAGATGCCGATTCTAATACCGCTTGGAACAGGTTGAGTAGGACCGGTTTCATTTGGTGTCGTGACCTGGATTGAGTGAGGTTTAGGGGGGTAAGTGTAACGTAGGCCATAAGAGCTCTCCGTGTAAACCTCACTCCCCTGATCTCAAGAGGCGCGCTAGTGACTGACACTAGCGCCTGCGGTCTTTAGCGTCCTTGTTAGCACCTCCCACTCCGATTCGAATCGCATGTGAAGCAGACCGGGTAGGATGGGTTACTTTTGGTGCCGTGACCCGGATTGAGTGAGGTTTAGGGGGGTAAGTGTAACGTAGGCCATAAGAGCTCTCCGTGTAAACCTCACTCCCCTGATGATCTCAGAGCGCGCTAGTGACTGACACTAGCGGCTGCAGTCTTTAGCGTCCTTGTTAGCACCTCTTACTCCGATTCGACTCGCATGTGAAGCAGATTGAGTAGGATGGGTTACTTTTGGTGCCGTGACCCGGATTGAGTGAGGTTTCGGGGGGTGAGTGTAACGTAGGCCATAAGAGCTCTCCGTGTAAACCTCACTCCCCTGATCTCAAGAGGCGCGCTAGTGACTGACACTAGCGGCTGCAGTCTTTAGCGTCCTTGTTAGCACCTCCCACTCCGATTCGAATCGCATGTGAAGCAGACCGGGTAGGATGGGTTACTTTTGGTGCCGTGACCCGGATTGAGTGAGGTTTAGGGGGGTGAGTGTAACGTAGGCCATAAGAGCTCTCCGTGTAAACCTCACTCCCCTGATCTCAAGAGACGCACTAGTGACTGACACTAGCGCCTGCGGTCTTTAGCGTCCTTGTTAGCACCTCCCACTCCGATTCGAATCGCATGTGAAGCAGACCGGGTAGGATGGGTTACTTTTGGTGCCGTGACCCGGATTGAGTGAGGTTTAGGGGGGTAAGTGTAACGTAGGCCATAAGAGCTCTCCGTGTAAACCTCACTCCCCTGATCTCAAGAGGCGCGCTAGTGACTGACACTAGCGGCTGCAGTCTTTAGCGTCCTTGTTAGCACCTCCTACTCCGATTCGAATCGCATGTGAAGCAGATTGAGTAGGATGGGTTACTTTTGGTGCCGTGACCCGGATTGAGTGAGGTTTCGGGGGGTGAGTGTAACGTAGGCCATAAGAGCTCTCCGTGTAAACCTCACTCCCCTGATCTCAAGAGGCGCGCTAGTGACTGACACTAGCGGCTGCAGTCTTTAGCGTCCTTGTTAGCACCTCCCACTCCGATTCGAATCGCATGTGAAGCAGATCGAGTAGGATGGGTTACTTTTGGTGCCGTGACCCGGATTGAGTGAGGTTTAGGGGGGTGAGTGTAATGTAGGCCATAAGAGCTGTCCGCGTAAACCTCACTCCCTTGGTCTCAAGAGGCGCGCTAGTGACTGACACTAGCGGCTGCAGTCTTTAGCGTCCTTGTTAGCACGCCTGCCTCCCACGCTTGTTCGAATCCCGCTTGGAGTGTGTCAAGTAGTACTGGGTACATTTGGTGCCGTGACCCGGATGGGAGTGAGGTTCGAGGGGGTGGAGTGTAACATAGGCCTTAAGAGCTGTGCATTTAAACCTCACTCCCCTGGCTT